>OV651813.1:8935587-9225587 GCA_927349885.1 Psylliodes chrysocephalus
TTATTATTATTATTATTATTATTATTATTATTATTATTATTATTATTATTATTATTATTATTATTATTATTATTATTATTATTATTATTATTATTATTATTATTATTATTATTATTATTATTATTATTATTATTATTATTATTATTATTATTATTATTATTATTATTATTATTATTATTATTATTATTATTATTATTATTATTATTATTATTATTATTATTATTATTATTATTATTATTATTTGGAATGATGAAGCCAGATTTAAAGTATGCATTGTTAATTGTAGGAGTCGTGTTATAAGAACAAAAGAAGAAGTGTTTTAGAATGACAGTCTTAGAAAGAAAGTTAAGTTTCCAGTTTCTGTTATGATTTGGGGAGCCATGTCAGCTAAAGGCGTGGAAAACTTATATTGTGTGGAAGGTATTATGAATCCATTAATGGGCTGCAAAATAACTTAAAATCCCAAATTGAAAAAATGCGTTTAAATAATATGGAATGTATCTTCCAGCAAGATGGTGCCGCTTGTCACACGGCTAAAAAAGTAAAAGATTAGATGATAGAAATAATATTCCATTTTTAAAATGGATGTCCAGTAGCCCAGATCTATTGCCTATTGAAACATTGTGGCATATCAGGAAAAAAAGCTCAGATCCAATTTTAGGCTAAAATTAAATAAACATATCATATGTTATAATAAATATTATAGTTCTTAATACGTTTTTCGTTAATAAGCCAAATTTCTTTTAAAAACATGGTTTTGGCAGTTGGGCCAACTTCACTGAGACAGGGTTCGTATATACATTTGAATTTATATATACTTATTCGATAATTATTAATGCCTGTTTTCCTCATCTTGTGCATCTTTAAAATAGGAAAATAATTTTTGTGACAGCCAATTTGTTCTAAACTGCTGAAGATCATTTTTAATAATAACCGCACGCCTATGACTCCTCGATTTCCTTTTCCCTCAGACTCGCAAATGTCTATGTTAAAAATATAAGTCACTCTCTTCAATTGTGGTATTTGACTGTATATATCATTGTCTAGATATTGTATTGGTCCAGAGTAAACAAAATAATTGTTCTAAGGTAACAGCGCGATCATGCATATTTTTGAAACGATTCTTTTACAAATGAACCAAATTTTCAAAATCGATGAACCTCACACGCAAATACAAAACCCCAAATATCGTTTTCATTTTGTTTTTTATCTGAAACCATTTTCGCATCGACGCCAACTACATAACCCCCGTTTAAACCGAACAGTGTGAAATATGAAAACTTTTTATCGTTGCTAACTTTACATCGAAACGTAATTCCTAAATCCAACATGTCAATTAAAATTTATGAGAAATGGAACAACAAACGGGATCCGACAAGCTGCCTGGCTGGCGCTTTTGATATATTCGGAATGTGTGTCGCAACGGTGTAACGAAAAGCCAACAAAAAATTAAAATAAACCCGATATAGTGGTGTATTTTGGTGGCTAAATACGTACTTTGGCAGTGCTCCAAGTTTAGTGGAGCATGAAGGAAAAATCAACTAGGAAACTCGGTTGTTTATCTTTATTAAATGGCGTATGGAAGTAGGAAATCTGACACAAAACTTAGGCAAAGTATAAAAGAGGACATAACAATTAATAAACCTAACAATTAGGCATCCTAAACAACTTAATCTGTTGACAGGAAAAATGGTGGCCGGTATTTATATATAGACTCGCCTTCATAATGTCCAAGGACCTATTTTCAAACAAGGACCACTTTGTTTTATTGATAGCAGGGACTACAATGTTCAAGAATAAATATAAACAAAGTTTTAATGTATTCGTTTAAGTTTATACTAACAAAAATTATGAGTAGTATTATATTATAGAAAGTTATATTTGGTTTCTTAACAAGATTGGTAACTCTGGGGCTAATATTATTGCTCAAATCTACACTTATATCGTTACCTACTTTTATTTGATTCCTGGAATTGTTTTTAATTACCTACCAGTAAAGCAGAAAATCCTTCTATGTATAAGTAAATTGTGACTTAGGATGAGATAACGCAAGGCAATTTCTTTAAACATTTATATTTTTGAAATAACATTTAATAAATTATCTTGTAAAATTCTTTCCACAAGCATTGTTTAATTCTTCTACTATATCAGACCGTTATTTATCTATATTTCATTTGTTTATCGGAATTTGTAGTCTCATAAACGTAGAAACAATTTATTACGAGTTTAGTAGCAATTTTTAATTCCTATAAATTAAAAACCTACGAATAAAATCTATTTTAGCTCTTTATTGAATTTTAAATTTTCGTACTCCATTTTTTCATTTTTCGCATGCTGTTAAATAGAGTCTATTTTCTTTCTGGGATTTATTATTATTATTGTTAGTATGTGTTAGTATGGACACTTTTTGTTGTAGTTAGTTAAGAAGGTTCACATTATTAGTTGCAGCCTTGTATTTTTCGTCAAATAAAGTTTGTTAACCAAATTCATTTACTGATCATTTTACTAACCTTTTCAAAAGGTTACGGGTCCGTATATCAATTAAGTGGGTAAAATACAAAAGCAGGAAGAACGTAAACGTGGTGTAAAAAAAGAAAACGAAGATAGAGTCAATCAACAAGTATATCTCTGACTCGCTCATCAGCATTCTTCTTATTAACTAAAACCGTTGTAAAACTAAAATCACTTTAAAAGTTTTAAAATACAGCGTGTTCATTAACAATACAAATTACTAGTTACCCCTGTACTTAGAAACACCATAATGATTCGCAATTTTCGTAATAAATTCACAGGTCTTCCGTAATGCTATTAGGTCATGCGACACCTTGTGATAATTTAAAGTAATACATTTAAATATAATCTTTAAATATTAAATAACTAATTCATTTATATTTTTGTAAATCCCAAGGTTGTTAAAAAACATAAATGTAAGTTATACATACAAACTACATAGTTGTCAACAACTTAAACTGCAAATTACAGTTGAGCTTTACCTGTAAATCAAGGATACTATGAGAATTTATGAAGGTCTTAATTATGCGTTCAGTTAACATATCTATAAAAATTGGAGAGTAAATTTAATTTACCGATCACCAAGGTACAGTTACAATCATCTGAAAAACACATTTAAATAACTGACACCTTTGTATAGATAAATAAAACGTAAAGTTGATCAAAACTGCAAGTTTTAATTGCACTATCTAAAAATTTTAAATGTACTTAATTGAAGACTTTTAACATGTAAATTACATTTATTATCGGAATCTATATTTTCTTCAGTTAAGGTTGTTTGTGTGAAATGTTCAGTTACGATATAAATCAACTTTGTAATTTAGATTTAAATAATTCTGAGCCCTACTTAAATAGGGCCAAATAAAAATCACAATTACATAATTGAACGTAAAATCACAATTTTTTTCCCAGAGTAAACTTAGCGAAATCTACGCAAGAAAGGAAACTAAAAAATCTAAAATTTAAAGGTAAAAGTGAATCATTAAACGCGTTACTAACCGAATTTTAAAAAACCGTGTGGATAACAAAACATTCTGGTGAAAATATTAGTAACAGTGACGTTGTTTCTCAACTTTTGTGGGCAATGTCAGATTCGTTTCATTCTGTAACAACGGCAATCGGCAAGACGAAACAAAAATGACCCCAGACTTTGATGAAAATAAACTTTTAATAGAAGAGTCTATATAGATAAAAATAATGTGATGTTTGTTTATTTTCAAACAACAGTTTATTTATTAATAATTTATTTAAACACTTATTTATTTTAAACAATACTATTTTAATTTATATATACTTCGAATGTCTTTAAACTGATCACTATTTATATTCACCACTGTCTATCTACTAATTACTATTTATCTGCACTGTCCATATAACTACTGATTATGATGGCTCGCCTCCACCAATTTATATACAAAATTGGTGGCCTAGAATGCTCCCCCACCAAAATTGCCAGTATGTACCAGAAACGTTATCACGTTCTAGAAATAGTATCTCGTTGACCCTGGAATGTTCGCGAAAGTGTCTCCACCATAGTCGTCCCATAGGTTTGGTCTTAAGGGGTTTAATTATGTATAATAAGCGGACAAGTTTAGCCTCTAAGGCCAAATAATACAGAGAGGGACTTGGAGTATTAGAGCATGACTGACTAATAAAATGGCTCACATTACAATAACCCAAGAAATCGAAAGTAATACCGGTTAGCAACATGTTTCTGCAGCACATTCGAACAAACCGTGGCAAAATAAAAAATAGGTAAGTACATGTAAAACCTATAAACATGACAACACTGTGACGATCAAATTCAATTACTACATTTGTGGTCTTCGAGGTCCCAAACGGTCAGAATATCCAAATGCTCAACGAAAAAAGGCCAGTATTTCAAATTGTAATGTGGCTGTAACCGAAGAAAAAGAGGCCGAGCAAGAAGAAGAGGCATTTTCGTTCATAACCTCGAATTTCAAAGATGAAATTAGATTTAGATCATGAAGGTAGGATTTTTACCTCCATGATTTGGATACAATATAAACGTAATCCGATTTGTTATAAAACAGTGGGGCTACTAATTACCTAGTAACCCCTGAAATTGGTCAATTTTTAGTAGATATAACAAGGTAAGCTATGCGTAATAACAACAAAAGGAAAGCCAGTAACCATAGAAGGAGTTATGGAAATGTATTACATAATCTTTTGTCAGTCAAAAAGCTTTAATAAAATGGATTAGGTGTGAAATTTGAGGGACAGTCAGTAATAATTTACAAGGGTAAAAACAATATTGCCCAAGGAAATTTAATTGAAAACCTGTATGTGTTGGAAGTGCTTTCGTAACATAACTCAATAAACCTAAAAACTTTATCTGAAAAAAAAAATGTGGCACAGACGAATGGGACACTCTTCACACTATACATCCCCAAATTAATGTGAAGTGTCTGTTAAGACAAAACAAAAGAAAAAGTATTCAAACAACTCAGTGATGAAAGAAAACCAAAAGAGTTTTAAGAAGTAATATAAACTACATTTATTGATAATTTCTAACATTTTCTGCCTGTTACTGAATGAATATAAAACTATTAAAAAAGTTCAAAAATTATGTTAAATTGATGAAAGCTAAATTTAAAAGAATAATTGCCACATTGGGATGTAACAATTGAGCTGAATATACATCAAAAGAATTTAAAAACTTTTGTAATGAAAGAGGAATTAATGTAGAATGCACAGTGCCATATAACCCTCAGCAAAATGTTGTTAATGAAATGCTTAATTGTACAATTTTAGAAAAAGCCAGATGTATAATCTTTGATAGAAATTTAGGAAAGAAGTTTTGGGGAGAAGCTGTCAGAACAGCTGTTTTCTTATTATATCGAACAAGAACCTCAGGTCTACCAAAAAATAAAACTCCGGCTGAAATATGGTTTAATACCAAACCAAACAAAAAAATAAGAGTTTTTGGTTGTGTTGCTTATTGCCATGTTCCAAATAAAATGCAAATAGGAAAATTAGAATATCGTAGTAAAAAAATGTTAATGATGGAATATGATAATAACGGTTATAGATTATGGAATTTCAAAAATAAAAAAATGGTCATAGGACGTGATGTAATTTTTGAAGAAAATAAAAAGACAACTGGCAGTACAATAATAATAGATGAAATTGAAGATAACTTTCAGTAAGAAACTGAAGATGAAAATAATATACAGCAAGAAAATGAAATGATATAGAGGAAGAAAACAAAGTTATCAATAAAATATCAAAAAGTAGGAAATTACCAAGCTATCTCAATGATTATAAACTTGACGACAAAATGAATATATTTGCAGCTCTTTCTGTAAAAAAATCTTTCAAATGTTTCTACAACATATACCGAAGCAATATTTCTGGATACTAATTGGTAAAGGGCAGTACAAGAGGAATTGTCTTCATTAGAAGAAAATGAAACATGAGGAAGTGTAAAACCACCTAAAGATGAAGAACTAATAGATTCTAAGTGGGTTTTTCATGAAAAAGAAGTAAACGGCACTATGCTAAAGAAAGCTCGTTTAGTGGCACGTGGTTTTAACAGTGGTCATTCATAGAAGATATACAGGGTGTCCCGAAATTAGACGGTCATATTTTAACAGCATAATCTACATCGAAAAATAGGAGTAGTAAAAGTTTATATAAACATAGGTCCGAATACGTTTTTTTTACGAGATACACGGTGTTAAAAGTGAAGTCCTGATGATACTCTTTTATAAATATTTTCTAAACGTTTAAAGATAACTAAGTAAAATTTGGTTCAAATGCTCACCTTTTCATGCTCTATTTAATAGATTAAACCCCAGTTTTTGATCATCTTTATAGGTGGGTAAATTAGGGGGGGCTTAATTTTTTTGTTGACAGTTTTTAACATTTTTGACTATAAAATTTGGAAAACCACAATGTTTTATTTATAATGAAGCTACTTTTATTGCATCTCGCTAGGACGCACCATTTTCAAGAAAAACGCATTTGAACATTTTATGATAAGTTGATGTTATCTTATTCAAAAGTGTAAACAATAATTAGTAGGCCTATGAAATCAGAAATTTTATTTTTTTTTACTTTGAAGAACCGGCGACTAAAGAAATTTTGAAAAATAATTTTAAAAATGTGCCATCAGGATTTCACTTGTAACACCTATGTTTATATGAACTGTTATTCCTATTTTAAGATGTAGATTATGCTGTTAAAATAAAACCGTCTAATTTCGAGACACCCTGTATATGCACCAGTAGCACGTAGGTATGCTACAATATGATTATTTTTATCTTTGTATATTTCTAAAGACATGTATGTATAAAAATTTATATGTAAACATAAAAAGGCACTGTATGGCATAAAATACTATCCAAAATGCTGGAATTCATTATTTAATAATACTTTATTATTACAGTTGATATTTCAACGTACCAAAAAGGATATATGTTTATACTTTACAAGTTATAAATTATTTGTTAATTTGTGTTGATATTATTTTTTCTAAAAGTATTGTGGCTTATGATGTGAAATTATTTTCACCTAAAACTTTTAAAGTGGTTCAATTTTAAGGTTTAGAAGTACATAAGTTAAATGGAAAATTGTTTATTTCTCAAAGTATTTTAATTAAAAAGGTTTTATAAAGATTTAATATGTGAATTTGTAAAGCTAGTTCAATTCCGATGCAACCTACATTACAGTTAAATGAAAATAATGAAATTGTAAAGAACTTACCCTAAGGAGGAACTAATAGGATGTTGAATGTTGAATTATATTATGTTAAAAACAAGACCTGATTTGAGCCTTTCTGTTGCTTAACATGGTCACTTTCAAAATTGTTTTGATTTTGAAGGCTGTGAATCATTTAGAAGGTATTTTGCGTTATTTAAAATGAAACTCAAAAACATGGTTTAATACATTTTTTAAATAGTTCTCACCATCTAACATTCAATTAGAGGCCTATGTTGACTCAGATTTTTCCAATAACATTCATGATCGAAAAATCATATATCGATACCTGAAAGCAACAGTGAGATACACCCAAAACAAATCGATGTAAAATTTACTCTGTCAAACGTAATGTCATGAAGTACGACTCTGTCTAAGCACGCAACCGATTCGTGATAGAAGCAACGCTGACGTGTGGAAACAGCTCGCCCGGGTCTCGAATACGACGGAATGCTGCCGCTAATGTACTGGAAGCGACTGGAATGGCGAAAAATGCAGCTTAGTCATAAAAAGGAATGTTCGAGAGTCTCCCGTATCTTCCAGTAGCGGAGTTGTATTAATATAAATAGTCGACGTATCAGCGCCGAGTTTAGTTTAATATAGAACGTTGTATTGAAAAGTAAAAGTGTAAGAAATAAATGAGAATTGTTAATTAGTGTTCAAATATTATATAAATTAAATAGTACGTCTGAAATAAATTGTAAACAGTGTATTTTTAAATAAATAAACTTTAAATAAATTAGACTTTCGTTACATTAAGCTCAAACCGACCTTAGCTGAATGTAACAATGAGTTTCATCTTTTTCTAGTATTTTAGATAAGTTGGGAAATATATATCATTGTTACATTGAGCTAAGGTCGATTTTAGCTTACGTTTGACATAGTTAACTCAAAATCGATTTTTTTGGGGTTTATCTCACTGTTGCTCTTAGCTATCGATATATGGTTTTGTGTTAAAAATGAATAATAATAATATATATTGAAAAAGTAAAAAAAAGGAAATAGATTGGCTCTATCTAGTACAGAGTTCAAATATGTAGCTTTGTTTATATGCATGAGTGAATGTTTATTCTTTGAACAACTTTTAGTTAACATCTTAAGTTTATATACTTCTCCTATAACTGTATATGCAGATAATCAATTCTGTAATAAAATGGCTTCAACTCTAGAAAATAAGAAAACCAAGCATAAAGATGTAAAGCATCATTGTGTAAATGAAGGAAAGTTTGTTTTGAAATATATATCAAGTGAAAATCAGCAAGCCGATATATTATCAAGACGTTATCTAGTCCAAGAAAAATATTATCTCGGTTTCTTTAACAGAATTGTAGGAGGGTGGACACTTTAGATTCAAGTTTGGCAACACTGTAGAATGTAGTTAGACGGTTCACAATGTTAGTTGTTAGTTAAGGTCTTTATTTTTTGTCAAAACAAATTTATTTACTGATCATTTATTAATCTTTACAAAAATTATAATACCTAAAAACTATTTTTTTCAGTATACACTAAATCACAAAACAGTCGAACAATCTTTGGAGGCCATATTAAATTCGGAACATGCCGAACACATTGAGTAATTAATTAATTTCCTTACAATCCCTAGAGAATCAACTTTTCGGCATCGAACACATAATGCAGATAATATGACAACCAAGGCTGTTAACTTTTGATATTTAGTTACCGAACATGTACCGCGCCAAAATCGAGCCGCGAGAGCCAGGTCCTGGAATCTTTTCAGCAGGCCATTTAGTGATTGAAACGAACGAGGTGGGAAAATTCATTCTCTCCCTTGGCAGACGTTTTCCATTATTCCGTTATGGCCCTAACAGGTATGATAAGTGCTGAACTGAATGTTTTGCGGCCGTAATACGTAATTGAAAAACCGAAGTAAAAGAAAGAATGAAAAATGGTCAGTATCAATGGTTGAAACGGTCGGGTAATCGAAAAATATTTCGTTTAAAAATGGCTTCTGTCTGAGAGAATAAAATATTTTGATGTTTGTATGAAAATGATGCGAAACAAGGTTCAACAGTTACGATATACAGGTTGTTAATCCACGTAATTCTGCTCAAAAAATTCTCGAAAATACTAAAACCTATTTTATACCATTATTATGTTAATACGGGCAAGAATAGGGTGGTCACCTATCTTTAAAAAACAGTCTTTTTTGAAAAGGACAGTCCTTGTTTAAAAAGAACAGTTCTTTTTTGAAAAGAACAGCTCTTTTTAGAAAATGACAGTCCTTTTTTGAAAATGATAGATTTTTTTTAAACAAATTTTCCTCGTGACTTTTTAAAGGTTAAAATGTCCTTTTTTGCGGCATATGTCCTTTTTCATAGCAGATGTCCTTAATAAGAACTTAGTTTATAAAAATATAAAGCTGAGGACCTTGTTTTTTTCGTTTAGAAGCTCGGAAGCAGAGGGGCCTGGGGTTTATTTAAAAAAATTATGCCGATAACCTTTTCTTTATAGAAGCTCGCCAAAAATTCTAGATTTTTTTAACCGGATCCTCTGTCGTCACCGTTAGTCCTTTATTCACTTTTGAAAAAGGTGGCAATCTTAGGCAATAATCAACTTAAAACCATTGAATAAGACGTTTTAAGTGTTAAAACGCTAAATAAGTGCAAAATAATTGAAACTGAAATAGTAAAATTATCTAATTAAAGAACAAATAATGCAAAAAAGCTAAAATCAGCAAAGGTCTGTCTGTAAGATGACAATCGACATCTGTTGTTGTTATTGTTTAAACAACGAAAAATTAATTAAGCCAGAAAAAATGCATTTTTTGCAATGAATTATTTTTTTTTTATAATCTTTAGGATATTTCAAATAAAAAAAGTCGTTAAGATCATCATCGTATCTTTAACCCTTTAATTGTTATGAATGTTTTAAAAACCGAAATTGACAAAAATTCTAATTTTCTTGAATTAAATAATATACCTTAAAATTTAAAATGCTATAATTTTAAATTTTTTACCGAATATTCAAACTATAGTAAACAAAATAACCTAAATAAATTTTCAAAATTTTGTTTGTTGTTATGTTTTTTTTTTACGTTATAACAATATGCTTCCTATGCGCGTGTACTTTTAGAGAGAAGTACTTCTATCTCACTTCCAACTCAATGTATAAGATGGGTAAGAAAAAGCCCGATGACGCGCTGAATCAATTTTTTGCTGTTTTTCAGAGGTAATAAGTTTAAAAAAATTATTATTAACATTTTTAATAACAATTTGTTATATTTGCCGATTAATAGTTTTGTATCATGTGATTTTTTTTACTTTTTTAGATACTTTTGATAACTTTTTTATTTATTAAAGTTTACAGAAACATTAATTTTTAACATTTATTTTTATTCATGAAAAAATTATTGTCAGATACTGCCTGAGAAGTAAAATCTTCTTCAACCTTTTTTTTTTCAATACGATAAAAAGACCAAATGCAGTTGTCGTGATCTTTAGATTTCTCTGGTTTTGGATATGTTTTCTGTGATAACCAAATAAAGCTATTAATCGGCAAATATAACAAAGTGTTATGAAAAATGTTAATAATATTTTTTTAAACTTATTACCGCTGAAAAACAGCAAAAAATTGATTTAGCGCGTCTTACCCATCTTATACATTGAGTTGGAAGTGAGATAGAAGTACTTCTCTCTAAAAGTACACGCGCGTAGAAAACATATTGTTATAACGTAAAAAAAATATAACAACAAACAAAATTTTGAAAATTTATTTAGGTAACTTTGTTTACTATAGTTTGAATATTCGGTAAAAAATTTAAAATTATAGCATTTTAAATTTTAAGGTATATTATTTAATTCAAGAAAATTATAATTTTCGTCAATTTTAGATTTTAAAAAATTCACAACAATTAAAGGGTTGAAGATACGATGATGGGCGTAAAAACTTTTTTTATTCGAAATATCCTAAAGATTATAAAAAAAATTAATTCATTGCAAAAAATGCATTTTTTCTGGCTTAATTAATTTTTCGTTGTTTAAACGATAACATCAACAGATATCGAGTGTCATCTTACACTTTTATAATCAGGAAAGCCTTCCGGACATTTAAAAAAAAAATTACGAATTTAAACAATTTTGCAAACGAATGCGCCAGTATGCTCTGGTCTATTTAAATACTGCACAAATTGAACGATTATGTTAATATATCAATATAAAATCGTTGAATAAGTCGTTTCAAGTGCTAAAACGTTAAATAAGGGCAAACTTATTACAAATCTATATGGGAAAAATAACAAAATTACATTTTTTTAATAATACCCTTTATTGGATATATTAAAGATTTGTTTTAAATTTAGCAGAGTACGAAAAATTATTTAAAAAATGTATTTCTGCGTAACTTTTGATTATTGCTCAATTTATTATATTTCTTATTAACTTATAGGAAGGGGTGCTTTCTCTATTGGCTCATTTGTACAAAATAAATAACACAAAAATGTAAATTCAATTTTAATAATTTTATTGTTTTAATACGTGTAAGTCTCTTTTTTTTTTTGGTACGCCACTGCGCTCTGGCTAATCGCGTCACTATAGTGTACTAGTCTGAGTGAACGCCAGGAAGCGAGGGGATTTTACGAAAGCCTGTTAAGAGATCAACGCGTTAACAGATCCGGGAAACAAACAATGTGCCTGAATAAAATGACTTAAATAACGTTATTTTGTGCATCGCATATAATCAAGGCGCCACGTCACAAAGTAGGGCGGGGCATACGAATCTTTCCAATCATTAATATAAAATAAACAGGAGATGCTATGACGATACTAAAAGTGTCCGCACTTTTGTATTATCACTTTTACGTCATATGTCAAAGCTAGTGGAATTAGTCAGTTTTGGTGCGAATAAATACCATTTTTGTTTTCATTATAATTGAAAAAAAGCAAACAAGTTGGAACATATAAGAAAATGTGCAGCTTTTGTAGAAGAGGAATACCAATAATTTTATAGTTCTATACTTCAATGGTCAACAACCACTGATTAAGTATGCAAACTAGTTATTGCTGTTTTTTAATAAAGAAAATCGTTTGTTTTGAAAAAAAGCCTATTATTTTTGCCCTAGACTCTGCAGTAACCGCACATGTCCATTGTTTCAAAAGATCATACAAACCATATTTTTTACTTAATAATCAAACTTAGTGTTTCAATATGTTTCCACCTAACCTATATATGTTTTAAAGTCATTACATCAAAGATAAATTCGCTTAAAAAATAGAATATTTTTCCATTTTCCAAAATTTTAAATTTTGGACATGTGATGTTTCTGCATAAGCCGATTCAATTAGAAAAAAAAATTATTAAAATCAAAGACTTACCATTTGAAGCCGCTGATCCCATCTAAAACAACACATAAGAAATGTCAATATCAAAATTAATCATAAAATTAAACAAAAGCAAAAATGAACCATTTGTTTTCAAAATTTTTATATTTTGTTTTTAATTTGTATATTTTTTATAAAATTGGAAATAATAAACACGGTATTATTATTATTATTATTATTATATGGTGAAATAATTTATTTCCAGAAAAAAATTAAATTTAAATTAAAACACTCACCGTTTGAAACCGCTCGTTTACCTTCACTCTTTATCCTATTAGACATTTCAAGTATTTATTTCAGATTCTCCATAATATCCATTACTTTTTCCCGAATAAAACGCGCCCGGAAAATCTTCTCCTCCCGACGACATTAATGATCATCACATCATGTTCATTTCTATACCAACCCTTTGATACTTAGATATATTTCCGGGTTGTACATCTGCAGCCTTGTCCATTTGACCCTGGAAGGTATATCCCAAGACATTGCAATGTAAATCACCGTTTTACGTTGATATCAGAGGACATACATTCTAAGATCAAACGTCTTTATTGTCAGAATGAAATGAACTTGAGCTCAGACCATCTACATCGTGCTACCGATTAACTCGAAAAATTTACGGCGATTTAATTTTTTTAACGAAAATTCGCTGAAAAGAAAAACAGCAATTATTAATAGAAAATTTTGAAAATGTTAAAAGGGAAAGAACCTAAAAAAAAAACAATACATTGTTTTTGTAAATTTCTCTCTATTTAAGGATATATAGAAAATATTTCACTCAATCTGTCTAACATTATTTTTGTCATCAGCATCTACAAGGCTAGTGCTGTACCATATTTTAAAAATTCCACTTTTGTATATTTTTCAAATTTGTGTTTATTTTTAAAAATTAATCTAGTTTTTTAACTAGCACATGTTTATAGTTGTCCAACAAAACAAGTTGGTAGCTTCATGTGCCATATTCATTCTAAATTATTGCGAACAAATCCAGGAGAAGATTATTAACTGAAAATTACGAGGAGTCGGTGTTATAACAAAATGTTCTCAACCCAACTCCTTAAGAAATATTACCCCTCAAAAATGCAAGTAAAATTGAGTTATTTTTTTAATCCGCGTAGATGTAGTAACTTAAAATTTTAAAAATTACAGACACTTGCAAACAGGTGATTAGGAATGTTTTTTCTGTATTACCAATATGTTATAGGTTAGGGGGTTAAATTTACAACCTACTTTATGTTAGAACTTTTGTCGGGTGGAATATTATACTTAAATGAAAAATATTTTTCAGAATTCTTTTTTTTTAACAGTTTTCGAACAAAAAACTAAAATAAAATAGCATATATGTACAGTTGTACATAGCTTGTTTTGAATTTGAATTTTAAACAAAAAGTTAACAAATTGTAATATATCTGATTTCTAATAATCAACCCCAATATATATCTTTTTGGGATTGTTATCTCTTAAGAGGTGGGGCCAAGAAAATTTTGTTTTAGGATCGACCCTTCTTAATTTTCAATGATGAATTTCATCCTAAACTTTTTCGCATGAATTTAGAAATACCCTGTCATAAAAAACTATAATGCAACAAATTTTACAAGTCCAAAATATTTAAAAAATTATACAAATATTAATATTTTTAAAAACCATTTAAAATATTTTTTAGAAAAACACATGGATCCAAAAATCCTGACTAGACTGCTGTTAAAATAAATGAATAAAGTATACATAGTTCCTTCTATCATCTAATCTATAAAACTTGTAGTTGTAGAAAAATTATAGTGTGATGCACCATGTGTACAAGATAATATTTCCACTTGCTTGATTTTTGTGCTAGTAGAAAATGTTTTTGTGATATTTTAATTCCTCCCTCGTGCAATAATAAACAAAAATTCGTAATGGCTGTCTGTTTTACCGCAAAAACTCTACAAATTTTAATGAAAATTGTATTACGAAAAATTTTAATTTAAAAATTTTGAAATTGATACAATTTGGAAATAATTAATAATCTTAAAGAAATAAATCCTGTAAAAAAATATTTCAAGTTAATTCCAAAAATATTTTTTTTATACCAAAATAAAAAAAGAAGAATCAAAAGAAAGATAACAATATTTCTCAAAATTTGAAAAGAAGGAAAACATTTTTCTGTACAACTCGAAACAAAATTTAGTTTTTTCTTTTTTAGGTAACGTTAGCAAAAGAAAGTAAATTTATTGTTGGGAAAAAATTGAAAGTGATGCAAAACTTTTTGTTATTATAATTCTTTGTCCCTGATTTGTTAAAAGTTTGAAAATACAATTATTAGGTTCTTCTTTTTGGGTAACGATTAAAATATAATTCACTTGCAAATTGTTATTACTTTGAATAAAATATTTTTACGAATTAATTTTTTTTTTTATTTTCATAGACCATTTTGCCCTTTAAAAGTGATGTTATAAACAATCAAATATTATTCAGTATTTTAATAACATGCAATAACAGATACTTTGTCCTATCAGAAATATTCTAAATGACACAAAGCCTACTAGAAAACAACAGAGTACTATAGATTATTTGAAAATGATGAGAGTTTGCTAAAAAAACAAAGAAAATTAATACCTACATTATATATATCGTTAGAATGGAAATTTTTTTGTCTTTTTTTATATGCCACAGCCAACTACCCGTTCCATATAAAAAAATACAACTTTAATTTGAATTTAATAAATTAAAAAAAAATTGACAACGCCAATGTATTCTTTTCAAAAAAGTGTCTAAAGAAGGTATAAATTATTTTCTTCCACTTTCACAAATAAGCGTAATAATGCCATATAATGCAAATTTCTTGTTTATAACTCAAAAACAAAAGAGAATAGCCAATTTTTGAAAAGGCCATTAAATTTTTCTCAAAAAAAAGAGATCGAGGATGGTAGGACCCATTTTTCCATACCATTTATAGTTAACGAAATTCTCTATTAAACAAATCAAAAATTGTCTCACCCTGTACAAAAGCTGTAGATTTTTGTTGCATTTTAATTTTTTGTTTTGACGATGGAGATCGCAATAATATTATTTTTCACCCCTTTTCAACCCCCTATAACTTTACTGCAAACCCCCAGGTTGAATTTATTTTTTTTTTATTTATTATAAGTGCCTCTACCATTTACACTTATCAAAGTACTGTTAACATTTTTTTTCTCAATGTTTCATATGATTGGACTATTATTATTGTTATCATTTTAAATAATTAAAATAAAAAAATGTGATGGTATATTTTTTTAATTATTCCTATACCACTTAATATATTTCTCTATAAAAAAAATTAAAATTATTTTTAAAATTTATTTTTTCCTTGTATATCACGTAAATTTTACAAAATATTATGTTTTTTTATGAATTTTTAGGTGATACAGTAAGTACATTTATCTAGAATATTTATATATTTTTTAAAATTTATAAAACTTTTTTCCATTTGTATACTTACGACTTTTTGAGATACCCTGTAAATTGTTAATTTAAGAAATCAAAATTAAAAAATATATCATAGCATATTTTTTACCTATTCCTATCAACACTTAATACTTTGCTCTATACAGAAATTTAAAAGTATTTTACTCTTTATTATAAATCATTATTTTTTATTTTCCCTATATATCACCTAAATTGTTTTTTTGTTAAATGCAATATATACCATTTTTTTATATATATACCAAGATATACCATTTTTTACATACAACTTTTTGAGATACTCTGTAGTATATGTAATTTTGTCTAATTTAAATTTAAAAAATTATCGAAAACAGAATTAAATTAGTTTTTTTTTAAATAAATTAATTACTATGAATTTAAAAATTAGGTAATATCATCTTGCCTATCAAAACGTTTGGCAACGATGTACATATGCGTCAAAATATTTGCATAAAAAATGTGTAATTTTTGAGATTTTATTATTAAATGTGCCACTCTAACGTGGATAAACAGCAATTTTATATTAATTTTCATAATATTTAACTACTACCATCTAACAGAGCTAAAAATATTTTGAAATTCATGTCTGTAAAGTCAAATGTACCTTTTCGAATGAAAACAAGACAAATCTTATTACATTAATTGGTAGTTCATTAAATTTTAGAAATTATCTCTTATAAGAAACAACAATTTTACCTTATCAAATTGATTTTTCATTTTTCTGACACAAAACTAGAATAATTCTAATAAATATCCCCAATTAACTGTCACTGCACAATTCACAAACACCATCTTTTAAAATTAACACAGATAAAAAACTTGTAAACACTTTTTTTCTCTGGTTTAGTGAGAGGGAATCATTTGCGCGCATGTACAAAAATGTTAGGTAGATATAAAAATTAAAATTGACAAGGATGGGTATAAAAGGCATAAAACAACGTATATACGGGATGTATAGGAATATTTATATTTTTGATTTAAATTTAAATACAATAATTACATTGCTTTAATGATATATTTATTTTCCTTACGTGATAATTTCTATGTTTCATCCCAATGTTGCCGTTTTTACCTAAAATTAGATACGGAAACTTATTTTTATTTCATTTACTAATTTAATATACAAGGTGAAACAAAATTGTAGAGCAATAGTTCTATGGGTAATACATATGAAACACACCGTTTAGGGGTACTTTATGAGGGAAAATGGTTCTAATTATATATTATTTTACAATTGTTTGTGATGACATTCTGTACAATTTTTTTGTTATTCATGATTTCTCTAAAATGGACCGTAATGAAGAAATATCAAGAAAAGTGCAAAACGTTTAGTATTTTTGATGGCAATGAAGATAAAATATTTCGAATAATTTTTATCTTTAATTCATATTGTAAATACTTTTTGATTGGGTGGGCCGTATTCAGTATTTTTGATAACTATACAGGGAAGTGATGAGTTGGACAAGTCCTATTTTTATTGTTTGATACCGACTAGGGCCAGTATCAATAGGATCAATATGGGTAATAGGGAATGGGGGCAACTAGAACAATGGAGGAAATGGGGCCAATGGGACCAATAAAGGTTATGTGGGTTATATCCCTTCTTTGGGCCTAATAAACAGTGACAGCTCGTGACCCCATGAAACTGTTATTTAAAAAAAAAATATCTGCCTCTGGCTCTAAGTATGTACTATGGAACTAGAAAAAATTATTTTAATTGGTTTTTCCAGTGAAAGCTCTTTCTAGGAATTGTTATGAACTTAGACAGAAACTACTTATTTTTAGATATTCTCCATCCCTCAACAAGACTTGGAAATGTCAAAGTTTTATATGAAGTAATCCACACATTTTTTTCTAATATGAAAAAATTCACCTATGTCAAAGAATACAATTCTTCTTCTTTTTAAGTGCCAGTTTTTATCACTCTTTATTTTCTGGTAAAAAATTGAAATCGAAACCAAACAGGCCGTTATCTATGGGTGTTACATCTCGCCAAACATAAACACGACCCGCTTGAACAGTTCCTACATGATCTAAGACTAGACATAAGAAAACAGAGAAAGGATAAAGAGATACTTGTCGGAGGAGATTTCAGTGTCAAAGCCTACAGTTGGGGATCTAGGACAGAGGACAAAAAAGGAAAGAAAATGGCCGAATGGTTGGGAGAAGAAGATTTGGTAGTTCTTAACCAGGGTAATGTACCAACATTCTCAAGAAGAGGAACTGAGTCGTATATTGACGTCACATTTTGCACAAAGAAGTTAGCTCCAAAAGTAAAGAACTAGAGGATATTAGATCAGGAGAGTCAAAGCTATCACGCATACATAGTATACGACATATCCGAAGATGATGACAGAAAAATTGACGTTGAGAACAGACTGGAACGGTGAAGAGTCAGCAACAAAAACATGCAGAAGATGATGGAGGAAGTCGGGAGACAACTGAAAATAAAAGGTGATATTACTCTACAGGTAGAAGAGCTAAACCAAATAATAAAGGCAGCATGCGACAAAGCGTTTCCAAGAATAAGCATTAGAGGTAAAAGGAAACCTGTATATTGGTGGACGGAAGAAGTAGCTGAAAAGCGTAGAATATGCACACGAGCCTGAAGAAACATGATTGGGGGAAACAAAAAGACCAACAATGCTGAACAGAGAACTCTTTGACAGGCGGAATACAAAGAAAGCAAAGCTACTCTCAACAAAGCTATCATGGAGGCAAAAAAGGCGGCTTGAAAAAAAGTATTAGAAGAAGTAGACTTAGATGTCTGGGGTAAGGGATATCAAATAGTCATAAAAAAGTTAAAAGGTACGCCTCGCATCGCCATGACACACCAGGAACAGCTTGAGGTTGCAAGAACACTATTCCCAACTCACCAGGTTGCAAAATGGAACAGGATGCCCGTAGAAGTCAATGAAATATCACTCTTTACGACCAGTGAATTGCTGAAAGCAACTGAACACATTAAAGATAAGAAAGCCCCAGGACCCGACGGATTCTCACCTGAGATCATAAAAGCGGTAGTTAGTAAATATCCGGACGAATTTTTAAAGGTAATGAACCAAATACTGCTTGAAGGATAATTTTCCAAAGAATGGAAAACGGCGAAACTGGTCCTTATAGAGAAAGGAAAACCCGCCCTATATGTCTATTGAATGTTCTTGGAAAAATACTTGAAAAGCTTATCAGGGAAAGGCTAGATAAAGATGTGGAAAGAAATGGACGGCTGCACGAGGAGCAATATGGATTCAGGCAAGGCAAGTCTACCATAGATGCTGTAGAAAGGGTCCAGGAAATTGCCGATTTTGCAAACGAAAGGACGACAAGAAAGAGATGCATGCTGATAACCATCGACATACAAAATGCATTTAATTCTGCGCCCTGGGAAGGAATTCTGAAGGAGCTAAGGAAGAGAGAGGTATCTCCGCTTACATATAATTTAATAGCCAGTTATCTAGACAACAGGAAGCTCATGGTTGGAGCAAATGGACAGAAAGACATCACATGTGGCGTTCCGCAAGGGTCAGTACTTGGTCCAATGTTATGGAATATCTACTATGATAGTATTTTAAATTTGTCTGTCCCTAGAGGCGTAAAACTAATAGCATATGCGGATGACCTGGCTATTGTGATCGTAGCAAAGGATGCTGAACATCTGGAGGCTCTGGCAAACGAGACGCTATAAATAGTTAATCGATGGCTGAAGGACAAAAAACTTAAATTGGCCCCACAAAAAATGGAAGCTGTTCTCCTTGCAGCAGGAAACAAAATCAAAAATATCTCGTTTACCGTAGAAAATGTGACGATGAATTGCCAAGAAAACGTTAAGTACCTGGGGATCTACCTGAACCTGAACCGGCCTTGCACCCTTCAGCCAAGAGTCCCACACTACCAGGTATGGGCAGAACCATATGGCTGGTGTCCGTAATGGATTCCCTACCTATCAGATTAAGATTGTAATGTTACTTACCAGTTCAATTTAGAGCCATCCAGAAAACCAGAAGAGTGTTCTTCATAACAAGTAAGATTAGTTTAGTATATCAAGCATCCTGTCGGTGGTACCCAGTAAACCAATTAAAGGAATCAACTGGATAAGTAAAAAAAATCATCCTAACGTACTGTATACAATTATAGTTTAATATTTTATTATTATGTATATGCTATATTAATTACTGTAAACCACAGTTAGTACTAACCCTGGGTAATCGATATACAATGTATTTAATATTTTTGATATTGTCCAACATAACTACAGAATAATACAGATACTTTGTTTAATTGAAATATATTTCTGAAAGAACTCTTCTCAGTACGAATTTGTTTATTTGATTGTAACCTATCAGTTAGCCGGGTAATTTAAGTAAAAGTAAAGAACCTACACTGTTAACCCTCCCTGTCTTTAACCAAGGGGTTGATGAGAAGAAAAGGGCTAACAAGTTATAAACAGGTAAAAAAGGTAAAGGTAGTATATTTCATTCTTCCAGTTGTAAACGGGACAAAGTTCTAATTACTTTCATCCAAACATAACACCGTAAGGCACAAGGATTTCAGAAATATACCACTTAAAGGGACTGCCAATATTATTTCTAACCCCAATAAAATATAATTCTTCGCAAAATTCTACCCCGATCCTTTACTTTTGCTGAAGTCCATTTAAAATGTATGCCTTCACCGCGTCTCATCGACTGGGCACCTATATCCTTGATAAGGAATAAAAATAAAAATTTCCCGGGTTCGAACTGTAAATAACGTTACCGCTGATCCAGGCTTATCCGTCGTCCCTCAAAGTAAATATGCTCGCTTCGCAAGCGTGTCAAGAACAAATATTAAGTTAGAGCGATGAAATATACAGTTAAACGTTAAGTGGAAATGCGGTAGGATTTCTTGAACTGCGCCAGTTATTGTATAATTGAAATAACTTGCACGTTTATAGTGGAGTTGTTTGTCAATATTATTGTTATTTGAGATCTCGAAATAAAGTGAAGATTAGTCCTTATAAAAAACCTTTTAAAAGAAGATTTCACTTTCATTTAAGAATTTAACGTTTCAACATTAAATTTTTTATACAAAATTCTTATGATTAATACGTTTTTTACTGTTTTGTTCTCATCATCATCAACATATTCTTGCATTATAATAACGTTGGCCTAGAAGAAAATGGAAATAAAAAAAAAAACAGAAAACTTTTACGTTTGGTTGACAAGCTGTTTTTGTGAAATATATATGTCCTCCAGGGAAATTTGACCCTATTATCAGCGGCGTACTTTATAGACATAGTAATAGAAGTGAAAGAGTAAGTAAAATGTATCATGTATACACAATTATTTTTAAAAAGGAAAATTCTTTAGAACTTAGAGGTTTTATAAATTTGGATTTTTGTATATTTTTGGTCTTATTCAAAAGAAGTTCTAAATCATCTGCAAACAATGATTTCATACTAGCAGTAAGGTATCGTAAAAGAGCTAAGTTTGGAAACTTGTGTCAATGCTTTTCGCAGATCTAAAGTCAGTGATTAATTTCTCAAAACATTCTACATTTTGTTTTATAAAAGTAGATGAATTATAAGGACACCAGACACCATTAAGATGAAAAAAATAACAAAAAAACATGAAAGTATAATTCCAAAGAAACCAAAGCATATATCTGTTATTATTGGACCGAACCAAATGAGGAAAACGTAGAATGATTTGAAATCTTACAAAGATACATTCTTTAAAAAATCTACGTAGTAATATTGTCTAAAAAAAAGCAAACTGAATATTTCATATGCCCATAAAAAATTATTAATATTGTAATCAGTACGACTTTGTTTGTTAAAATTTTCCATAAGCCTTCTAAAACAATCAAGCTCGAATGGAAAATACCATCAAAAATACCCTGTATACAATAAAAACCATTAATTTCTTTTTGAAGATAATTTATCATTTTTCAATCAATATTAAAGGAACTCAACTACAATATGTAGCCACAATACTTTCTGATAAGACGTAATATTTTTCTGTTATAAACTACTCAATGTTCTTCTCAAATTTCCCTCCCAATAGAATGTTGATATGGAATACGGCGAGGGTGGCATATCCTAAATATCCTAATGGATTTTTTTTATGAAAACATTTTAAAAGTTTCGCTCTAGACGGTGGGTATTTATTATTCACGAAAGCGTTTGTTCTAGCTCAATGCCACTGAACATAAATTATAATGGATGAGAGTTTACGGATACAGTTTTAAAAGTTACTTTATAAAATGGATTTGTTTCAAATATGACATGCCGTTCTATTATCGTTAAATAATTCTGAACATCGACGTTTGAAAGCCAGACAGAATCTTTATATCCATTAATTTTTTAAAGATTTATCAATTTGAGAAATAACTGTTCCAAATGAATATTAGACATAATTATGAGAGATAACTGTGAAAAATAACTGTGAGAAGTAACTGTGAGAAATAACTGTGGGAAATAACTGTGAGAAAGAACTGTGAGAAATAACTGTAAAAAATGTGAGAAATTACTGTGAGAAATGAATGTGGGAAATTACTGAGATAAATTATTGTGAGAAATTACTGTGAGAAATAACTGAGAGAAATAACTGTGAGAAATAACTGAGAGAAATAACTGTAAAAACTGGGAGAAATTACTGTGAAAAAAATACTGTGAGAAATTAATGTAAAAAATTAATGTGAAAAATTTATGTGATAAATTACTGTGAGAAATTACTGTAAAAAATATTGTATCTCAGCTCTCTCCTAAACCTTCATATCCAATAATATTTAAAGATTATTTTAACTGAAACAAATATTAAAGTTACAACGTCTGAACAGAATATAAAATATCAGGACAAATATTAAAGTTACATCATCGGAACAAAATATGAATTATTTATAAGGCCAAAATAATTTAAAAGCCCTAGATTTCTGTTTAAACTGTATTTCCAGACTGACTTCTAATTCAATTATTTAGTTTCCTCCTCGCGTATATATCAAAGTATCAAAGAAAGCTTAAAAATATTATTAGGTAGGGTAGCTATAATCTATATAAAATAAAACAGTAATAACAACCGGCATGATGGTAATTAAAAAAAGCAAATGGCCGATCCAATGAAATCCAGCAAAATATTAAAATATAAGGTGAAAGAAACATTACCTGACAATTATCCCAACGTTAACATACAATAAACACAGACAAAGAAAGATAACTACGGAAATCTACTCATAGTAGCTAATTATTTATCGGCACAAACTACCACATTGGACTCGATAAACCAAGAGGACGATCCGGGCCACAGCAGTAGGTTTTACAGTTCACTAGCATGAATGTAGAAGAAAAATGAGGGACCGGCGCGCAAGCCGTGCTTTTGGAAAAATCGAGAAGCGAAGCGTGCGGTGATCGTTTAACTTGTGTTACGAGGGGTTATGGAGAAGTTGTTGTTACCAATAAATTTGAAATTAATTTGGTTTAAAAACATTTTTTGATCTTAACGGTCCAAAAACTTGTTGGTTAGTAAAATATTTATTTTATTGTGGCATTCGTTGTACATTTATAGGTTGAAAAACTTTTTATCACAATTAGCTTTATTTATAGTTATTTACTAGATTTTGATTAAAATTTTGATTTCTGTAATGGGAATTTTCTAAATTATTTCCAGGATAATTATTTAAATAATGATTTGGGCTTTGAATATTTTGATAAAAATTTGGTTTGTAAAAATCAAAATTTGGATTCATATTACTAGCATTTCGATACATTATTTCTTTGAAAATTTTAAAAATGTGCAGTGTTCTGTCTATTATAAAAATTTCAATTATATTTTGACATGTTTCTTTTATATGAATTATTATTATACAAAGTTTCAAAATTTTCAAATTCGAAAACATAAGCAATATGTTCTTCTAGCGACTCTAGCCTTTTCAGATGCATATTGTTCTTCAGTGTTTCCGTACATCCTATAACGAATTCATTTAAATCCGTTTTAGCATAATGATTATTTTGAATTTGTTTTTCCATTAGGGTTAAATTTGGATCAATACTTATTTGTTGAATACCACTATTTCTTAATAGCTGTAATCTACTCGCAAAATTTATTAAATATTCTTCTTTTAGTGGTTTACTACGTATCAATTCCTGCAATAAGCAATCTAAATCTCTTAGATCAGAGAAACATTGTAATAAAGCATTTTTTAAACATATCTAAGTATTAATTTTAATTATGTTTCCTACCATTATTCTACTATTTTTTTTATACTTTCTATTATATGTGCATTCAATTATGGGTCATTTATGTTCTATAAGTATCAATTAAACTTTCGCATCTATAAATTTATTTAGTGAATTACTATCACCATCAAAAGTTTTTATATTATCTATTTTGGACTTAAAAAGGTCCCAATTCACTTGTCTACGTTCAACTACTGTAGGTGTTATGTTTAAATTACTTCCTACACTATCTGATTTATTATCTTTTAACGATATATTTGCAAATTGCTTAAACAAAGTATCAATTTCTGATTCACTAATAAAATATAATAAAAATAAAATATGAAATAGTTTTAAAATTATGTAATAGTACAATTTTTTAGTACCTCTAAATTACAGGAGAGGAAAATTAAAGGATATTTGGCATTTACTATTTTCCTCAATTGTTTTCTAATTGTCGTTTTGGCTGTCCCACCATGGGATGATGTCTAATCGACAATTCTTAACGGAGAGGTTAGACTGTAGCCACAAAAGCGATGACGTCCACCAATTCTTCGTTAGTAACCACACTCAACTAACTCCAAAGTAACGAAAAATTATTATTCGGCAACAGCGAACTCGAATAAACTTTTTCTCGACTCGCGTGTATCCTACTAACTGCGCCAGTTATAAATTCCAAAACAAAAATTTTATTTTTAAAATTTTTATAAAGGTAAAAATACATTTAAATGGATATTCAAGACAACTCTGGACTAAAGCCTAAACTAAAGCTACCTTAAATAACAACAATTATACGTTTTTTTTCCTATTTATAAACTAAAAATGATTATTAAGCAATTATAACATATTATATTCACAGTATATAACTTGTGGTTTGTTTTTTAAACCTGTTTGAAAAATGTTTGTTGAGACGTTATTGTAGCTGAATTTTTATCGACATTTATTGATAAAGACAGAATATTTTCAGTCGTGTATAAAGGTTTATTTTTAAATCTAGTATATATAGAGTAACTGGTACTGATGTTGAATTATTTGGATTAAATGAAAAATGTTGTTGTTCTAGTAAAATAATCAGGTTTGTTACTTTTCAAGATGAAACGCAACTTTACTTACGTTGTTAAGGTCATTATTAATCAATTTTTTTTTTTTTTTTAGATTCATTTCACATTATTCACAAGTTATGCTCACATGCCTGGCATGTAATTTGTCAGAGTCAATATTTATTAATTTATTACTTTTTCCGATACACACTTTAATAGTTGCACATTATATACTGAAGCTTGAGTCAAAATTATATCAATTAACTTATTCTTTTTTAATTTATTTAGCTAAGACCTCGTTTTTTACGGTGTACTATATTCAGGTGATATCGCATTTAACAAATAAAATTAATTTAAAAATAAAAAAGTCAGGCACGAGCAATATCCGTTACACAAACAGCAAATGAAATTTTTAAGAGCGTTTTCATTTGTACGACGATACCATTAGCGTTATTACAAACTAGGAAAATAAAATTTAAAAAAACAACAAGACTGACAAAAACTCGTTCCTTTTCTTCTAATTACTCGTTCGCAAACAATGAAGGACTCAGAATTCTTTTCCTCTTACACTTCATTTTTAGCTTTTAGCTTTTTTGGGTCATTAACTCTGTTGCATTCTCGGAGATTATATTTTTGTTACGTCAAGTGCATGGACTAATTGAAGTTTTTGAAAATGGAAATGCTTACATTTAAATAATTTTTATTTTTATTCTTAGTAATTTATGAAGAGATTAAACTGGAAATATAACAATGTTTTTTTTTTAACTTTTGACATATAAAGTTACATGTTTTGGTGCATTTAATGGTGCAAATTCTCGAGCTGAGTAAGAACACTTTACTTCAATAATTTTATCATCATCAACCAATCCATCCGGTGAAGCTCCTAAGAAACGATAACCTTTTTCTAAACAGAAGAATAAACCCATCGAGATAGAATAAAGGGGAGACGCTATAACGTTACTAAAAGTGTCCGCACTTTTCAATAAGCATTACATTTTTACGTCATGTGTCAAACTAACGTGACCTATTCAGTTTGATTACTGTTTTGGTGAGAATAAACGCCTTTTTATTTAAATAGCTACATTTAAATCTTATAAAAGGTTGTTTATTTTAATTTTAAATAATGGTATCATGTGCTATAAGAAGCTGTTGCAGCAGTGACAGCGTTAATAAGAAAAAAACTTCAGGAATTACATTTCATAAGTAGGTCTAAAGCATATTCTAAATAATTATAAGGACCGTATTCTTAATTTTTGTTTCAATGTTTGTGTGTTAATTAATCATAATTTACTTTTATAATAATATAAGTAAATCAATCTTGCTAGTTTAGATTCTGATAAAAATGTAATGATAATTTTACATCAGTAGTGATGCCCATTGGGGCTATAAAGAACATATTTTATGATATTCCTGTAAGTACAGTTAAGGAATAAGTTTTAAATTTTCACAACGCTAAATATACAAATACTTGAATTATAGATTTCCAAAGAACTCTGTAACGCGGGATTCATGGATTGGATTTGTAAATAGAGGTGACTGGAAACCTTAAAAATATACTGTACTATGCTCTTGACATTTTGAAGAAAACTGTTTCGATAGAAATTCTGTACATTTGGTTCGTCTAAAAGATTATGCGATTCCGTCTTTGCTGAATCCAAGTTTGAATCACGTAAAAGTTTAGTTCTCTTATCAGATGTGGTCGGTTGAAACGATTAAAAGGAACCAAAAGAGGTTAACTCATATGTGCACGCAGTTTAGATCAGGAAAGGAAACTAATATTTCGTGCAATTTTTTTATTGAAATAGCAAAGCGCTTTCGGCATTCAGCCATCTTAAGTGATTATCGACAATATTTCAACATTTTTGGATATGGCCGATAAATATATTGACGGCTCAAAACACATTGCAATGGGCAATTATTATTAGACAGTGGGAGGCATACGGGATTTTTAGTTTTAAAAGTCTGTATCCACAGTACTAAATATTTATTTAATTCTTTAGTTGTGCAAAACAATTTATTATCTTTCTTACCAATATATAAAATCTCCCAGGATAACTTGGAATTATTTTTTTGTTCGATCCGTTCACATGGGGGTTATAATAACAACCCTACAGTAAGACAATTTGTGTCAGCCTATAAAAAGCTACTCGTCCATGTAGAGTTGTGTGAAAGTTTTCGTACCTTTAGAAGAGATTAGTATTTTAAAGTGCGATGTAGTGAGACAACTTAATATAACATCAACTGGATATTCATTTTCCAACCAAGCACAAGATTATGAAAATGATCCCTTGGAAATTATTAAAGCCATCGAATTAGATCACGGTTATGTACCAGATCCCTGTATTACTTCATTTTCGAAATATGTAATTACTTACATCGCGGGTTACGTTCTTCATTTTATAAATAAAAAAAATATATTGTGCACAATGTTCTCAAGCGCTAATAAGTAATACAAAAAATATTAATATATATTAATTTATAGATATGAAAAATAAAAACAAATGGCATTACCCATCAGAAGATGTTATTGCTATCTGTATGACATGTGAAAAGCTTTTAAAAGTCAGATTAGTTTCTGAAAAACAGATTTCACTTGATATCTTGATTCAGTTAGTATTAAGAGAATATATTTCTTCAAACACATTTTCAAGTCTTATGCAACATGGATTCGATCAGTCAGTTTTTGATAATCACAGAACATTATTAATGAAATGTGTTGCGAGCAGGTACCTAAATGTAAGAATGTGCTATTTATCAAAAAATAAAGCAAATAAGAAAATTAGCATAAGACACCATAGTAATAAGATAGTTTTATTTAAAGAACAATAACACATTTAAAAAAAATGAATTTTAATTTACCCAGATAAAATCATTTATTCTAATTAAAAAATATGTGTTGGAGTTAAAATACATTTTTTGAACAATACATTTAATATATTTTCTTAACATTACTTAAATATTTTCATTCCGACAATCTTCAAATATAAAATTACTGACTTCAAATCAAAGTACTACTCTGTCTAGGTCGCCATTTTAATTACATTTTTCTGTCAGTCTTAGCATCGCTAAGTGCGTCCATATGTCTTATCGCAAAATAGTGTTTATGTCGTCTCTACTGTATTCTATCTCGATGAATAAACCACATTCAACAACTGTATTCTGTTTCAATTGCAACAGTTTTGTTAATTTTAACATCTATATCAGCAACGTGTGGAGGGTGGGTTATTCCACGGCACTTAGGCCTTACTAGACCCAGTTTGCATCCTCCTGGGATGATAGGCACCTCCTAGCTCGTGAGCCAGCCTACAGATTTAATGTAGTTGACAACATTTCCAAAAGGTGCCTTTCTTATATCACCTAATACAAATCATCTAATAAATGAGAGCGTCGGGCAATCGTAGAGGATATAATAATAATAATAATAAATAAGTTTATTCAATCACATTACAAATAGGGGTATAATATTATAAAATAATATAGAAAATTGAACAAACTATAAAACTGCATAAGCATAAGCTTGTTTGCAGATAAATACGAGAATAAATTGTTATATACATAATATACAATATAAACATTTAAAATAAAGTAAAATAAAAATTAACAATTGAAAATTAAAGTTTATGATTTAAAGTTTGGATTAAAGATTTAAGATTTTACATTTTTTTTTTCTTTTATTTTTTTTTTTTTGTAGACAAAAGTAGATTAGAATAAAATATTGAATTCAGTTAAGTTGTGGTACAAACTACAAAGTATAAAGAGGTACATAATTTTAGGATATTTGTTAATGTTTAGATAGCTATTATTTTTAATTTTTTCTTCCTAAAGTAATTATTCCAACAGATGTGTAATGAACTTTATACCACTCTCTGAGACATACTTGTTTATTTTTTTTTTAAATTTGTAATTGTTGTTTATTTCTTTTATATCTTCAGGTAGTCTATTATAAAATTTGGGACCGACAAATGCATAAGAACGCTGTCCAATAGCTTTTTGCATGAGAGGTAGTATTTGAAACTGCTTTTGTCTGGTATTGTGGTCGTGTATTGGAAATATATATATATTTTTTTTGTAATGATAATGCGTAACAATTTTTTTGTAATAAAGTTGCCTCACTTCAAAAATTTCATTATTCATTATTCAGTCATGCTCTAATCCTCCAAGTCCCTCTCTGTCTTATTTGGTCTTTGAGGCTCAACTTGACCGATTATCATACATGATTAAACCCCTTAAGACCAAACATATGTGACGACTATGGCGGAGGAGCTTTCGATGACTATTCGAGAAAGAACGGGATAATGTATCTAGTGTATTCCAAATATAACGAGATGTCTCTAGTATTGGTGAGAATTGGTGAACATTCTAGTACTTTCGCCAAACTTTTAAATTTATAAATAAATATTGGTGAAGGAACAAGCAGAAATCAGTTATATATGGGACAGTGAACAGTTTAAAGACATTCGAAATATATATATATATATATATATATATATATATATATATATATATATATATATATAATTTAGAATAGTAGTGTTATAAAATAAATAAGTGTTTAAATAAATTATTAATAAATGGACTGTTGTTTAAAATAAACAAACATCACAGTATGGTTTTAATGCAACATTCCATAACTAAATTACAATTATTTCAAATAGTTATATCCAGATTAGTATTTTTTATTTTATGAAGAATTTAATTTTTATTGTTGTTTTTTTTTCAAGTTACTTTCTTGAGCACGCAAGTTTCACGGAACCATATACTGACGAGATCCCGTGGATTACAGTTCAAGAAATAGTTTGCCATAATACATAAAATTTTAAAACTTACTGATAATAAGAAATGAATCGAGAGTATTTAAAGTGTGTAAATTGAGTTTTATTAATAAAACTCTGTAAAAATTTGTCTAAGCGCTTTCGGCCTATTAGGCCATCATCAGAGACTCTACAAAGAGAAAAAAACGGAGCTGTAACAATATAATCAACTCGTAACAATACTAAACAATGAATAAAAAACTTGAACAGTTACTCGTCAAAAACTATAGAAGAGACATGAAAAATGCACTAAGTTAAAAAGGACAGCAACAGACTTGTCCCAAGTCACCACCATAGCTTGTAGCTAGGATAATTGAACATAAAAGATCTACACCGAACATGTGAATGAATTTTAACAAATGAAGTGGGGGTTAATCCAAAAAAGTAAAACTGAATACTCCAAACCATTCAAAGCAAAAGATAATGCTGGTCTTCAAAATGAAGACAGCCAGATTTTTCCAGTTGCTACCGTGAGGCGGAGGCAAGTTGGGGCACAAAAAATAGTAGGTACACGATATTTTTGAGAATGTGACCATCTTGACAGTTTCCAAAACAGACTGATTGACAATTGACATTTGACAATGAAGTTGTCAAGAAAATTGCCAACTTGAGAAATTGAAATGGTTTCGTGAAAAATTGTCAAAAGTTGATATTGAAAATGATAAAAGTGGGTTGGCGGGACTTTAAATTATAAACAGCAAAAGATTGCAATGATTAAATAGAATTATAAAATATACAGTGAATGAAGGTGAAAAACATATTTTTTTATAAAATTATTAGAAAGCGTTTAGACAAATTTTTACAGAATTTTATTAATAAAACTCAATTTACACACTTTAAATACTCTCGATTCATTTCTTATTACCAAGTGTGTACACACCACTTAACCTCTTACTGATAATAGCATATTGTGTCTTTAGTTAAGGCCAGAAGATGTAACTAATTACTGCGATCAACATATTCGATGTCTAAATCATTTGAACTTAAAGGCATTTCTTTCACTGAATATTTTCTGAAGTGGAGGTGGTTGATTTTAACGCAACCCAATTCTTGCGCATAGGAGTCTCCTCTCCATGCATATGACTGTCAGTATGAGTATGTATAATGTCAATGGCGTCCTCAGAAAATTTAGTCTCAAGAGGCCCTTCATCTCTTTTAATCGCAGGCAAGTGTCAAAGTATTCTACTTTATGTTATTTATGTAAATGTAAATTAAAATTTTAAAATTTTAAAATTAAAATATTAACTTTTCCCTGTATGGACATCTATAAAATATTCATTTCTTTAGAAAGAATCTGACCGACTTCATTAAAAGTGCTGATAATCGTAACTATCAGACTAGAAATGGTAATCTGCTACGTATATCCCCTCACCGCACAGCTTTTTATGAAAAAAGTCCATCGTATACAGGTATACAGTTATATAATAAACTGCCAATCTCCTTAAAAGAATATCAAAATTTTAATGTATTTAAAAAATCTCTCAAAGATCTCTTGTCACAATACGCATTTTATAATATAGCTGAATTTTTGGATTGTAACTTTCAGTACTTTTTATTTATCTTTGCATTTTGTTTTAAAATTGTTCTACACACACCTATACTACATATCTTTTTCAATGTCCTACTTGACTTTTCCAATATCATGCGAATGATCTCAATAGAATAAAATATTTATTATTATTTATACTATTCTTAAAGTAAGTCTGGCTAGCGGTAGCTAGCTTAGTCTAATATGTGAAAACTATAATATAACGTTCCCATACCAGATCATCATCAGTGGTAACAAGCAAGCCACAGAAAGTGTCACAAGTAAATAACCCAAGAAAATAGATTAATCGAACAATTTCATATCACATTTATCTGACAGAACACGTGTTTGATAATAACAATCAGCGGGTTTCAAAGTTTTTCCAGAAACCAATAAGTTACAAAATAATAAATTTATTTCTTTTATTTCCACCATACTCTATGCCCTACGAGAGTAGAAACAGAAACACAACTATTATTGTAACAGCACTCGCTATCAGTGTGCTTTAATACGAGCTGCTGAAATATGTTGCCATTTTGTCTTCAACTTTGTTTTTGTATGATATCCGAGACATGGTCATAAATCGCGAAAGGGTTTTGCTGTAACATGAGAAATATTTTAAGCAAAGCTACTGCTAGATCTTTCTTGAGTCAGTGCATTGAATGCAGGAATACGATATTACGTTTGGAAAAAGGTCTCATATTCATGAAAGGAATAATTTAATGATAATAAGAAACGAGAAATACTTACTTTTTTCAGATATTTTTATAAAGGGAAATATTTAAAGTTATTTGTGATTTTGTAGAAAGGAATAAATTTTATTTTATTATATTTATGTTAGTATTATAATGAGCACTTATATAACCTTACATATTCTTTACTCTTATTTTTTTGCGACAAGTATTCTTCCTTTTTTCTAGTTTCAGTAGTTAGGTACTTTTTTTACAATGGGCGTGTTTAGTGTAAACGAATTTAACGGATCTAATACTATTACCTGTTTAAGCACAAAAAAACTTTTTTTTCATGCAATAAATTCTTTAAATAGATAATAAATAATAAAGTTATACTACTTTAAAAAGTTCACTTTTATATCAATTATTTAAAACACTCCATTTTTGCACCATTAACCGCGTCATAATGAAGCGCCTATTTCTATTGGTCACTAAAGAATCTGTGATACCTCAACACTATACAGTTGATCGTTATCTTTTTCTTATAATGACATTTATGATAGTTATCTTTTTCTAAAATCACAACTTCATTTCTCGTGATACAAAAATGTAAAAATTTCTAACCTCAAATCGATTGTTGGAAACAAAGCATTGAAATGGCTTTTAAAAAGTGTGATAAAATAAACATTTGTTCAATTTTGTGTAACATTAAAAATATCTGGTTAAGTACTTGGTCCCTATGAGAAGTAAAAAAAACCAGTCAATCTAATAAAATGTTTATAAAAGTTCCTCAAAATCTAGACCTAGACATTCAAAAACGATGGTGGGATAAGGGCTGTTGCAAATTACAAACCAGCATCGTGCTTTTGTATTTTGATGTAAGTAAAGATAATCTTGTATTTTTTTTTTTCTAATGTGATATAAATTGATAAAACCTAGTTCACCTAGTTGATCAACTACTAGTAGGTCAATATAGGTGTACCTACCTCTTTACTTAACACTGATTCTGAGGGTACTACCTAATTAGTTTGCATTATTTTTTAGGTGGAAGCAGATAACTTGATCCATTTCAAAATGACAATAAAACAAGATGTGCTTCATAAATATACCATCTAAAAGGTTCTTTAACTGACTCTGCCAAAAAAAGATTGATCACTTCGATGGTGTTCAGAAGCCACAACAAGAAAGCAACACTATACACCCACCTTAAAAAAAATAGAACCTATGTAAAATCATTTAATCCATATTTTGAGCTATTTTTCATATGGACAGTAATTTAAATTACCTTCGAAAGCAGAATATTCTGTGAATTTACAAGATATGACCTTTTCCTTTTGTTCATTTATTACTGAATAACGCTATAAACTTTTTGTGTTATTGTGTAATTCTAGCTTTAATTTACAAATGGTAACCGAACATATGATAGTGCACTTTCTTGAAAGAATAGAAAAAGTTAACAATAGTAAGTAGTTAGTTTGTATAATGAAAAAATGTTTCTTTCTTAACTACAAATCTCTTTGAATATAATGATTATAAAAAAATTTGGAGCTTAGAAAGTGTACTTACGTTGTGAATTTCAGGGTCAATAAACGTTAGAATTCACCTTGGGTAAGTTGTATAAAGATTCTTCCTTTAATCCTGTTTGTACTTTGGCCATTTTAAAAAAATTAAATCATTTTAAAATAAATCAAAATAAACTCGCAATTGAAAACGAGGTTAGGATTTTTGACATTATAGGCGCAGAGATGAAACCACGTTGCCAGATTCAGAGAAAATATTTTGCGATATGGCGATTATGATTTAAATAACATTTCGATTAAGAAGAAAAGTTTATTGAAATAGTAAGTGTCAAGTTGCTTCATAAAAACTGAATTTAAACAATTATTCTTTTAATTTTAATATACAGGGTGTCCCGAAATTAGACGGTCATATTTTAACAGCGTAATCTACATCCTAAAATAGAAATGAAAGTTCATATAAACATAGGTCCGAAAACGTTTCGTTTTCGAGATACAGGGTGTTACAAGTGAAGTCCTGATGGCACATTTTTGTAAATATTGTCTAAAATTTCTTTAGTCACCGGTTTTCCAGAGTGAAAAAAAAATAAAATTTTTGATTTCACAGGCCTACTAATTATTGTTTATACTTTCGAATAACTTATCATGAAATTTTCAAATGCTTTTTTCTTGAAAATGGTGCGTCCTAGCGAGATGTAACAATTGTAGCTTTATTATAAAGAAAACATTGGTTAACCAAATTTTATAGTCAAAAATGTTAAAAATTGTTAACAAAAAAAACTTAGGGCGATTTTACCCTAAGCCCCCCCTAATTTACCCACCTATGAAGATGATCAAAAACTGGGGTGTAGTCCATTAAATAGGGCGTAAAAAGGTAAGCAATTGTATCAAATTTCACTTAGTTATCTTTAAACGTTTAGAAAATATTTACAAAAGAGTGTCATCAGGACTTCACTTTTAACACCCTGTATCTCGGAAAAGAAACGTTTTCGGACCTATGTTTATATAAACTTTTACTCCTATTTTAGGATGTAGATTATGCTGTTAAAATATGACCGTCTAATTTCGGGACACCCTGTATATGTTTTTGTGTTAAATTATACGATCTTAACCTTTAAATTGTCCGTTATCCGGAATTTCAATAATTCTTTATAGGAAGCGGCAACAAGGTAAAAACATATAGATTATTGTCTGGAAGGTTATAAATTGGCCAATCAGATTTTAGGTTTCATTATGACGATGCTTAAAAATAATTGTGGCGCGCGCTTCAAATTTGCTTGATTTTTTTTTTATTTTAAAAAATTCTTGTAGGAAAATTTGAAAAGAGAAAAATTTTAAAAAAATATTTTTAGATTAGATTTTGTGCTAGCTTTTAGAAAAAAATATTTTTGAATTTCACTAAACACGCCCATTTATGTAGGTAAAAATGTGATGCTGCAGTGCAGAGCATACATATTATGTTAGTATAGTATTTTTAATACAAAATCCCTTTGCACATCATCAATGATGTTTGTCGTTCATTATATTACTACTAACTAATTAAAATGGCAATTATTATGTATTTATTTATTTTAGAATTATTTGAATTAATTTTATTCTGGATAATATATAAAATTAATATTACATGTTTAGAACTTCAAAAAAACATAATTTACAATTAATATTTTATATTTATAGAGAAGAATTATCATTATTGCAATTAATATACTTTGTTGCTGTGTTGCCAATAGTAATTTAAGAATGTCATTAATTAAGGTTTAACGTCTTTTTAATAATTATTTTGTAATATGTCCTTGTTCTAGTAAAAACACATTTAAACACATTGTTAGAAGTTTTCTGGATTTCTGCTTTAAGTTATCGTATAATTGAATTGACTAATTGTGGGTTTAATTAAAGGTCTCTTTTTTGTTAAAACAGTCTTTGTATTGTTCTATACTCTTTAGATAATTAGAGAAAATAGTAGGACATCTTAAAATATCCTATTTCATCAACAAAAATGTAGAATAATGAATCTCACAGTAAACGGAAAAAGACATTTTAGGATGTCCTACTGGGTATTAACTTAAAAACTAATGAAAATGTATATTGCAAATGTGCTTGAATAAATAAATGTTTTTATACCTGACTATAGCCCCAGAAAGACATTTTTTACATCATAATGATCTGGATAACCCAAAATAGCCAAAATTATTTAAGCTCTTCTCGTATTGTTTTAGCATAGCGATATAAACTTCAATAATAAACATACCATGTTTTTTGAGACGTTTTTTATTAAATAGAAATACATGAATAATATGATATTCTTGTTTAGTTTGTTACTACATAACATAGTTCATTAGTGATTTAGAAGTTAAGGTGTAACGCAACGTACTGAAGGCTGAATGGCCGCTGGGAATGCGGTTGCGAACGTTCCTCGGGGGGCACTTGGCGAACCCCCTTGTATCTAGCCTTACCCAGTCATGCGGGGCTCTGATCAGGTGGACATTTATTTGCCTAGCTACTCGTGGGACCAATTTGGATCAAACAAACCCAAAAACAACCGCGGACAGGGAACTCCCAGAAGAAGAAAACCTTCCACAAAAACAAACAACAGAAGTAATGGAAACCGAAGCGATTCCAGAAGAATTAACTTCGTCTTCATCAACCTCTGCACAACGCCCTAAGGCGGAACAACCTTCGGAGGCAAGTGGCAGTTCCATAAACCCCAAGGAAGAAACTAGCCTAAAACCTAGTTGCCTCAAAACTTAACAGGACTCATCTGAAGCCGCCTAAGTGACTCTCAGGCGCCCAAAAGAGGAAATGGGCAATTTGGAAGGCTAAGAGCTAAGAGCTAAGAGAAGGACGAAAAAGAAAGAAGCCAACCGAACTTCAAATGAAACTCCCTAACTCAAACAGGGCCACCTTCAAAGTGACGGAGGCCACGGTAAGAGGTCAACCCACGAAGCTTTAAATTGGGTCTGACAGAGCAATGACAACCACATCTGCAGCGTAAGCAGTAGAAAATGGCTTTTCCTATAAAGAGGCACTAGCGTCCATGAAAATGGCGGTAGTGCCCAAAAAATTTTTGTATATACAGGGTCGTTTTGACTAGAGGTGGCGGTGTAAAAATTGGAGTATGCGATGATAATATTTCTGAATAAGTAAATTTAAATAAATATTTTTTTCCTACATTTCTATATGTTGATATAGCTCTAGTAAAAATAACAATGTTATCTCATCACTTGTTTTTAATAAATATATATAGTCCACCATAAACGCCACATACTGAATTTGAACATTTTTTTAAAGCTTTGTGTTTATTAAATTTATTATATAACAGTTTCTTATTAGTTATAGGTGATTTTAATATCAGCAAATATGCGGAATATCTTAGTAACGGCAAAAGTAACAAACAAATTTCAATAATCAATGACTTCTCTCAACGTTTTAATTTACCTCAGTCCAACTTTATCTTAAATGATATTAATAGGCTATTAAATCTAGTCTTCTTTAATGATAAATGTCTAGTAGAAAAATCGCTTGATCCATCTGTAGTGGAAGATAAACATCATCTTGTTCTGGACATCACTTGTTACTTGGACGTAAAAACTAACCGTAAAAACAACTTGGAATCGTCCTTTGAAAACTATTATAATTTCAAAAAAGCCAATTTTCCATGAGTACTGTACAACTTAATTTCCAGTATTGACTAAACATTTTAAGAAGCTTTTAATAATGCAGAAGACGCTTGTACATACTTTTATGGAAAATTATATAATATTCTTGATAAACGTTGTCCCAAATATTCCTGCAAGCATCAAAACAAATATCCAGCATGGTTTATTAGGGAAATAATCAATCAGTTACGCGTCAAAACTAATATGTATGGAAAAAATACCAACAAAATAATAATTTAGAAGCCATTTAGGACGCATAAGAGCTGCTTTAAAATTAGAAATAGGTATTTATTTCAGAGCATATATTAAAAAGACTAAACAAGAGATATCTGGTAATGCAAGTAAATTTTGGGCATTTATAAATAGTATGAAATCCAAATCCCCTCAAATAATGTCTTATAACAACAATTCACTAAAAACTCCATTAGATATTCTCAACGAATTTGCTGACTTCTTCAAACAGTCATATATTACCTCTAGTCCGTTTATTGCTAATTCAAATTCACGACTCAATGTTCCTTTCCTTAATGTCAATAGTTTTACCGAAAAAGAGGTAAATGAAGCTCTAAAGTCTATAAAACCTAAAAAGACAACTGGTCCAGACCATATTCCAGCTTTTATTTTAAAGGACTGTGCCTTTCAACTTTCCCCTTCGTTAGTCACCCTTATAAATATATGCCTCAGGGCATCAACAGTTCCAGATATTTGGAAAACCTCTATTATATAATATCTATAATATGCAATTTCTTCAAAATATTTGAAAGACCTTTTATCATTATATTAGTAAAATGATATTAGTCAATCAATATGGGTTTATGAAAGGTCACTCAACAGTCACCAACCTGGTTACCGTCACACAATAAATTGCTGAATCTATTGATGAACGCACCCAGACGGATGTCATCTACACAGATTTCTACAGAGCATTTGACAGACTTGCCCACGGTATTCTTCTTGGAAAACTTACAGGGTTTGGAATAAATCTCTTTCAGTGCTATTTAGTAAATCTTAGTTTGTACAGCTTAATGGGTTTAAGTATGTCAAATTTGCAACAACATCCGGACTTCCTCAGGGTTCCAGTCTGGGCCCGTTACTATTTAAATTTTTATCAATGATATCTCGAGTGTAATTAAAGAGCAGTTTCTACTGTATATAGATGATTTAAAATTATACAAGCAACTGTGAACAACTGGTGGTATAATTGGTGTTATAATAATAAACTTAATCTTTACCCAATTAAATGTAAAGTTATGTCTTTTACCTTAAAAACCGACCAAATAAAATATAATTATTTAATAGATAACGTGTGACTTCAGCGACTAGATACGTTTACAGATCTTGGGGAAATGTTTAATACCGGATTGACTTTTATATGTCACATTGATAAAGTGATTGAAACATCGTATCGTACGTATGATTTTATAACTCGCTGTACCAGAGATTTCAAAGATGTAGCCACATTAAAAACGTTATATTACTCTTTTATAAGATCAAAGATTAAGTATGCGTCTGTCATCTGGAGTCCATTTTGCTTACAAAATTTAGCGCGGGAAGGGGGGAAGACTCCCTCTAGTAGTAATTGTTCAAAGGTTATCACACATTTGATGCTTGGCGTGAAGAATGTTTTAATAAACATGTGATTATGAAGAAATCACAATAATAATTAGGTTATAACAAATATTAATAATTTTTTTATTTTTTTCTTATTATTAGCTACCATACCTAATAGTACTTTCCCTCGCTAATCCAACAAAAAGTTATAAAAGGATGAACAATATGTGCCGTCGGTATATGTGTTAGAATTTAATAAGTCTTAATGAAATCGAATACATCATTGCCAAAATTTTCTGCAAAATTTTTCCACTCCATCAAAATTTTCCAATGCTCAATTGCCCCAATACCTACTCAAAAAATAAATGCTTGTTACTAATTCTGTGAATGCTAGACAAAGTTTGTATTTAGGGTGCCGAAACACATCTAAAAAACCTAATAAATAGACACGTAACACTATGTGTAATTATTTTAGCAAAGAAAAACCAAAAATCCCTTTATGCCGATCCTGGATAGATGGCGCACTAATTTAATAGTTATGAGATAAAGTTAAAGCAAACATCATTAACTATTTAGTAAGATGACGCCCTTGCGTATTTCGAAAACAGACTAAGTAAATTTTGTCGTTTGAGTTCATCATTTAGAGGTTAAACCGTATGAAAACATTCTAAAGAAAATTCAATATTTAGAGGAGCAAGCTGAATATAACATTCAGGGTCTCGTTTAATAATTAAGTGGGTTTTCGTGAGGATTTATAGATTTATGATATTTAGATATTTATATGCACAACGGTTTTCAGAATATGAGGATCATGATTTCAAATGGCAACATAGATATTAATATTGTTTCTTCTCGTTCATATTCGAATGCTTTATATTATTCACTTTTACACAACGGTGGTCAGATGGTTTGACCTTTATTACACGATGAACATTTATATTATTGTTTATCAGTAGAAAAGCTGTTACCAACGATATAGTTCTATTTTTAGTAATTACTACTATAATGCATGTCAGTAGTGGGCCTGAAATCATCCGAGCAGGGCCGTAGCCAGAGGGGGCCACATAGGGGCAATGTTCTACCTAAAAAGTAGCCAGTTGGTCTTTTACATCACAACACACGTCACTAAGTCATAATCATTATTCATGGTAACCCGCAACATGCTGCAACACTGGCACTTTGTCACGTTTAAACTAGTTACATCCCCTTATTGCTTTCTTACATTTGCTTCCCTCATCACCAATTGCCCATCAGTTACGTTCAGATCCATGTCCCAAAAATTAAGGATTAAGATAATACGAAAAAATCCGTGACTTGATAAGGTTGTTGAACAAAAACAAACTCATTCTTCAACAGACCTACATGCACGAGATAGCTCCTGCAGGACCTTTGATTAATGTTGAAATTGCTGATGAAATAGCTCAAATTGGAAAATACCGACCAACAGGGAAGCCTTCACAGATACCTATAATCTCTTTCCATTAGCGGCAATAACATTCCGCTGCAGCATCGCTTTATGCATAATCTCCTTTTTGAGATTAACTGTAATAAACAAGCCCAAAAAATGGCATTAGCTCACGAGGAAATGATCTGATTCTTGTGTTTATTGAATATAAGGGGAAGAGGATGAATAAAATAGATATCTATGAAATACTATGAACATTCTACCCAAATCAAAGGTTTTAAATATATTAAAAATATTTTTTTCTACACCCACATAGATATTAGCTTATCTACGCACAGGCTAAAAAACAAAAAAGTAATTCATTGCGTTCTACAGAATGAATATATTTCATATCTATTCTACCTAGTAAAAACTCTGCAAAAAAAAGAAATCCACCAATCAGCGTCCATATTTTTTCTACAACAATATGGATAAGCTTATACAGGGTTGGGCATAATTGGCGGAACACCCGATTTGTGGCTCAATTATGGATTGTATTGAAAATTAACCCAAATAAAGTTTTTTGTATATTTTATATACTATTTAATGACGCTTGGGGATTTTCATTATCTGTCATATTTATCAAGATATGACGTCATCGGATGAAATTTTAAATGAATCACCCTATATTTATATTTTTTTTCAGATAGATCTTTTCTTTCTGAATCCATCAATATGGGGTTCGGGTGGTCTCTGATTTTCCTTATCATCAGAAAATAATAAAACAAAATGGTAAACGTTCTTTTAAATAATTAATGAATAACTATTCACAAAGTTGTCTGTGCCATCATAATGTACCAATATCAATTGTTTTGCCATGGTTTCACTTTTTGACATTAAAATGTAATATTGACATCTCGATATTAATCACTGAGTTTTATTAATACGATTATTGTACATCTCTGACAGAAATACCTACCAATGTTTTTGTGTTACTGTTTACTTGGTTTTTATAATATTATAAAAACTATTGTCACCTTTTATTAATCTGTAGATTTTAATTCATTCTGGTTTATGGAGACAATCAAACAAGTTGAGTTTAATTGCAAGTCAATTCATTTCACCCAAACTAGCCCAATACGCGAAAATAAATAACTCTTAGCATTTGATACTATTGAGAATTTTTATTAATTTAAACCATGGTTGAACTGAGTGAACGTGAAAGAATTACACTATTGATGATTATTGGGTTTGGAGACAGAAAGAGATCTCTGCAAGAATCTTGTAATTTGTTCAATGAAACATTTCCTGACAGGATTTCCCCGATTTCTAAATCTACAGTATCCAGAAATTTGAGCAAGTTTAATGAAACAGGAAGTGTGAAAAATAATCCCAGATCTGGACGGAAGAAGACAGCCACTGATGAAGAAAATGCACTTAATGTGGTTCTAAGTGTACAGGAAGAACCAAAAACTTCAGTTCCAAAGCTTGCGTTAGACAATAATATGAGCGAGAGATCTGTAAGGAGGATTCTGAAAGTCAATAAATTTCATCCCTATAAAGTGCAATTACACCAGGAATTGAATGAAGATGACCCAGATAGGCGAATACAATTCTGCCAGGTAATGATGGATGCCATTAATGGAAATAATATGTTGATGAACAGCATTGTTTTTTCCGACGAATCAACATTTTGTCTCAATGGATTTGTAAATAAACATAATTGCCGGTATTGGTCTGATCATAATCCTCACTGGATGGAAGAAGGTCACACCCAATATCCACAAAAGTTAAATGTTTGGGCTGGTATAGTTAGAGGAAGAATTATTGGACTATTCTTCATGAGAGGAACTCTGAACGGTGATCGTTATTTGCAACTTCTTCAAGAGCAGATAGTTCCAGAGTTAGTTCGTTTATATCCAAATCACAGAAATCACTTACAACTTTCTGATGAAATTTGGTTCCAGCAAGATGGTGCTCCACCTCATTTCGATGCTAGAGTGAGGCAGTACCTGAACACAATATTTCCACAGAGATGGGTGGGTCGAAGAGGACATATTGAGTGGCCGGCACGGTCACCGGATTTAACCCCACTGGATTTTTTTCTTTGGGGCCATTTGAAATCAGTAGTTTATAAGGACCTGCCACATTCGCTGGAAGAATTGGAATACAAAATAAGAATTGCTGTTCAAGAAATAACACCTGAAGTTTATCAAAATGCCTTAAGATCATTTGTTGATAGACTAGGATATTGTCAGGCAGTTGGAGGCTTTCACTTCGAACACTTACTTTGAGAGATTTGTAATACTTCGATTGATAATAATTATTATTTTTTATTAAATAAATGTTTACTTTCTATTTTGTTATGAACTCGGAGACCCTCAAACCTTACATTAATGGATTCAGAAAGAAAAGATCTATCTGAAAAAAAATATAAATATAGGGTGATTCATTTAAAATTTCATCCGATGACGTCATATCTTGATAAATATGACAGATAATGAAAATCCCCAAGCGTCATTAAATAGTACATAAAATATACAAAAAACTTTATTTGGGTTAATTTTCAATACAATCCATAATTGAGCCACAAATCGGGTGTTCCGCCAATTATGCCCAACCCTGTATACGCGCAGAATACAAAACGAAAAATTAAGCTATTGCGTTCAACTGAACGAATAAAGTTCATATCCATTCTGGGCAGATAAAACTCAAAAAAATTAACCAATCATAGTTCATAGGCAGGGCGGTTCCTCCATTGGTTCACTTATGCAGTGAACACCCAGTTAAATTTTATAAAAACACATTATTTTAATATCACATAAATAACTTAAAAATATAATTTAAATTATAATATATTTATTATTCCCATACAAGTTACTTCGTTTGATACTCCTACTGCACTCTGGCTGGTCGCGTATGTCAGTGCAATACGCTGATTGAACGCAAGAGGTTTTCTCGAATGTCTATAGTTAAAAAGAGACGTCAACAGATGCGTGAAACAAAAAGTGTGCCTGCTTGAAACGACACTATTTTTATCATCATTTTGTGCATCGCTCGTAGATTTCGTCACGACATAACAGTTCAATTCGCTTGGTCCAACTACTAATAGTTGGGCTTGGTCAAGGTCACTCTGACTGGGGTCTCAAATCCAGCGTTGCCCCAATTTGTTTGTAGATTTTGGTAGATGTCTTTTTAATCAATAAAAAAATTCCAATTACTCAAATAAAACTTTCTATTTAAATAATTATTGTGTTGCTAAAAATTATTACCAAAAACATTAGATTATAACTAAGGCTGGGCGATTATCAAAATAAATATTCAACTATCGATTATTTAAAATAAACAGTTATTTTCGATTAATCGATTACTTAAAAATAATCGATTTTTTACGAAAAATCGATTTTTTCGATTAATTGATTTTTTCGATTATTCGATTATTTCAATTAATTTTTTCTATTAATAGATTTCTTCGATTATTCGATTTTGTTAGTTAATCGATTTTTTCGATTGATCTATTGTTTCGATTAATTGATTTTTTATTTATCGATTTTTTTGATTGTTCGATTAATCGATTTTTTCTAATAATCGTAATGATTAATCAAAATCGAATATATTATATTGATTATCTTTAGAAAATCGAAAATATTCGATTAATCTAAAATAATTAATTAATAAAAAAAAAGAATATCGATTTTTGTATTTTGTTCGCAGTTCGCAGTGCCTATTTGAATTAACTCGATATGATTGCTTTTGCTTATAGTGTACTGTAGTGAATATAAAGTTTTAAACAGTTCTACCCGAAATGGAAATTAATTAAATAATCGTTACGAAATAATATTGAGTGTTTCTTTTCACATATATATCGTGTAAATTTCTAGGTTTAAGTACACAAAATAGCGTATGTACCACGAGACTAAATTGTATTTTAATACAAGTAATTGTTCACTTTCAAAATTAAAAGTGGCACTTTAGTCCCTTGGTACATAATATACTATTTCACCCCCACCGACAGTTAGAGGCGGAGAAGGGAGGAGAAGGGCGAATTCACTTGTCTTTTGGGAAGTGAAATTTTTTTCGTCTCAAAGTACAATTCGTCGTACCTGAAGTTCATTTTCCCAAGTACAGGGGTTCTTTATATCGACCCTCCCTGGGAGGGGAGGTAAAGTAGAGGTGGAGAGGTAAAGTAGGAGTGGGGGGAAGGAGAAATACTGTATATTAAATATTTTAACACACTGTGTTGGATTAGAAATATACCCCTTTTACTATTTGAGGGCAGTCAAAAATATTTGAATATGTAAGGTGAAAAAATCAACAAAATGTGTTGGCAAAAAATAGAAAGTCTTTTTCCACATACTTAATATTAACGTCATCTAGTTTGTTTAAAATTTCAACTGCTATGTCCATTGTACCTAGTACATTTATAAGAGGATGAAACTTATTTAACAACGTACCTGCAATCTGATAAAAACCACTCAAATTAACAGCATGATGCGTGGATATGTGGCCTTAAAAAAATTAAAAATGGATTTAAAATATCCATTTCTAGCTTCTGCAACCCAACGAGTTTTAGTTATTAGTCTCGCTCTATTACCTTCACTTTTTGATAATTGCCGTTGGTTTTGATGAAGCAAAGGTGGCATATAAGTAATTAACCCAAGTTTTTCTAATCTAAATATAACATCTATGTAGCCTCTACCTACTAATAGTATATCTCCTTCTGTAATCCAGTTTCTAAATTCATTATTATCATTAGCCAATTGTTGACGTAAGATTGCTGCATCCTTATTAGATGCATCAGAAAAATAGGTACCATTGATTAATAAAATATATCCTGTAATACTGTAATTTCTGGCTTTAACTAAATGTTTCTTCTTAAAATAGCAATAGGACTGACGTAATATTCTAAAATTACTACTTTTTTCAATTGAGTTATATGTAAAATCGACATATGGCCTTTGGAGTATCTGCTACAGAGTTGTAAAACGTGTTTACGAATTCAGGAACATGATTTATGATATAATTTTCTCTAATTATTGATCTAAATCCAATAATACTAGATACAAATCTTTGAAGCAGGGACACACGGACATTAGCTATGACTATTCTAATGACTTGTCGCAATACATACTTAAAAGGAGGTCCTTTCGCCACCCCTTTCGCCACCATTGTTAAATAAAAAATATTAGATTATGACTAAAATTTATTTTTTTTCTAATAGTTGAAGTCCTTATTTATCTAATAGTGAACTTTTAACTATACCTTACTGTGCAAATTTTTGAGAATTTTTTTTTTAAAATGTGAGTATTTGTACAGTGTCTTACGAGAAAGTGAGACCTCAACAACAATTCTCGAATTTTACTATTATTTATTGATTAGATGGAGTAGAAAGAAACTTAAAATAAGATTTTTGAAATATTTAGGTTTTGTTTTTTACAATAAAATATATAGGTTACCGTGGAATTTATTGAGAAATTAATATTAAAAGAAAATTTCAAGTAACCTAGTTGAAATTTTTTTGTGATTTTTAAATATTAATTTCTCAATAAATTCCACGGTAACCTATATATTTTATTGTAAAAAACAAAACCTAAATATTTCAAAAACCTTATTTTTAGTTTTTTTCTACTCCGTCTAATCAATAAATAATAGTATACTTAATTATAATTCAAAAATTGTTGTTGAAGTCTTACTTTCTCGTAAGACACTGTACAAATACTCGTATTTTTAAATTTTTTTTTCTCAAAAATTTGCACGGTAAGGTATAGTTAAAAGTTCACTATTAGATAAATAAGGACTTTAACTATTGGAAAAAAATTAATTTTGGTCATAAGCTAATATTTTTTATTTAACATTGGTGGCGAAAGGACCTCCTTAAACAGTAATTTTTTGAACTCATCTGACAATCCATATCATAGTTTAGCAAGGAAAGCAAGTAAATATTTTTGAGCAATGTTTCTTAAGTTACCATATTGTTCTAATGGTTCACAAAATTCATATATTACTTGGAAATTCTCTTTCGAAATTAAAGTTAAATATTTAAATTCTTCTAAACTAAAAGTATTTCTGTCTTCCCAATTTTTAAAATGATTATTAGCAGTAGCAGCCGCTCTTAAACTAGACAAAAATTGCTGAATATTAACGGGGAGGAATGGTCTATAAACAAAACGCAAACTAGCATGTAAATTAATCATTAGTAAACCTGAATGATTTAGATGAATGTAACAAATCTTCAGATATTCGGGTACATAAATATTTGAAACTGAAAAATATTTGCTCTGCATACTGCCGATAGTTTCTTTACATTTACTTGTGCGTTTCAAATTATACAACCACGAACTGAGTTGGGTGTTAAAACATTAAGTCTTAGGCAATTTGGATCATTTTTAATATTTCTAAGTTCCTGTGTAATTGCCTGATAACAGTTTAAACATAATTTTACTTTTTGTACATTATCGATTGCAGGATGTCCGGCAGCTTGTCTTCTAAAATTAGCTATTGTCCTTATCTAAACGAATAGTGAGTCGAAGTTGAAAGTATCTATTGCAAACAAAAGCATATTCCGCTTGCAAATGCAATACTTGCAACAATGTTTATTTAAAACACTAATAAAGAACGGTATAATGCTCGCTTAAAGTAATACAAACACCATTTATTATAAAAGTCAACACTAGAAGGATGTTCAATTATTCGGAAAATATTTAATCATAACCTTCTAGATGAATATAACCCTGTATTTATATCATATTGTTTTGAGAAGCCCTTAAAAAATCAAGAGAGGAACAGATAAGCTGTTAACTATAAAAATATCAACAATTGTTTTGTGAAAATTACAATAATATAGCTGCTCGGCTTATGTTAAATATTTGAACGAACAATAACATGAAAATACTATTTATTATCTGAATATGTACCAATAAGTAGATATGACATTTATACTTCATTGTGTGCCTAACTATTACTCAATGGAGTTTATAGAAGAAAACTCGCAATGAATATGAAACTAAGAAGACAGTTAAGAAGTGGATAATTTCCCAGAATTTTCTGCTCACTGACTACTATTTATTCTGAGGATCCATTAAATGTTTTTATTAATTTCTAGTTATTCCGAAAACTATATCAGTTTGACAAAGTTTGTTATTGCCTATTTTAAATATTAATGTATGTATAATTATAAACTTTTTCAATAAAGAACTCACAAGCAATTTATTTTCTAATAATTTTATATATTGTTGATTTTTTCACCTTGCAAGTTCAACTGTAACCATCCTTGAGAGGATGCGACTTAAAACAAAATGTACTGGGGGCTTTACCTCATTGTTGGTGTGAAATGGAGCTCATAATCTTATGTAAATATACAATACAAATAGGCACAATACTCGAGCCAAATAAACCTGTAATCCGATCATAATTCATTTCTCTACATCATACTTAGACTTACCGTATAATCAACTCTTTTGTACCGGAATAAAGTATGACTCTGTATGTGGACTTATAGTATCTGGATGGACAACTTACAAGGTAATTATTTTTTCCTCTTTGGCAACACTTTCAATATAATTTACATATTCAACCGCGATCACCCTGTAAGTACGAAATTTTTGTCTGTTTCCAAATAAGACAAGGGGTTTATTCCTAATCTAACACAGTGTGTCAAAATATTTAATATAAGGTATTTCCCTTGAAAATATCTACTTATGTCAGTATATATTTATTGTTTAAAATTCATTTATTTGGTATCTACTTGTTATAGTTATAGTTATATTTGGAAAACTAGTCATAGGATCCAATTTTACTAATAAGAATTTTGAACGAGTACATCGAGTACTATACGATATCAAATATTGATAAACTTTGACGGTAACATTTTTTTTTTTTCGGCATTTTAACTATTTTTGTTTAGTGGAAATACCTACTTTGACCAAAAAAGATCTAGATCTGCCGAATCATTAATCACCCTGTAAGGGACAATATTTTAATTATAGTATGTATTTTGACTACACAGAATAAGCGAATAACTTCCAAAAATATTTAAGGGTGATTTATGATGTCCATTTTAAAGAACTAGGAATTTCTTACTTTAACACCCTGTATTTTAAAATCTAGTCATATACGATAGGCCCATGGACACTTTTGATGGGGACATTAAGTGATTTAACTTATCAAAAATTTAGACGTTTTGTCGGTACTCCCGTTTGCATAAGAAAAGTGTGTAGTCCTTTTATGCTCAAAATAGTGTTAATTTAAAAATTGATTTGATTTTTCCATCAATTGCTTTTTCTATCAAATCTATTTTCGATCAATTTTCTTTTCGATCATTGTTCTTTCCGTTCAATTGTTATTTGATACTATGTTTTTTTGATTAAATGCATTTTCGATCAAATGTTTTCGACAAATTTTGTGTCACATGTTTCTATTAGGGTACGATACAATGGGCGACCTTATGTCTAGGTTACACAAGCCCTTTTTGTATCAGATCCTGGTCACTTTCAAATAATTTACAATGGTTTTCAGTTAATATTATAACAATATCATTGAATATGCTCGCTGATGGCCATGATGGCCAAAAGTTGTCGCATTTAGACCTTTTTGAAAATATATATGTGGTACAGATTTAATGTTTTATTATTCATATTAAATTAATTATTGTACAATTGACGCGCCAATCTGTATATAATAATTATTCCATTCTAATTTATTAGGTACTAAGCTATGTGTAGTTATGAAATTGCCATTAATTCACGTCTGGTCTACTCATTTGTTTACCTTGCCCCTTAACCTCATCTTAGCCTCGAATTAGAGCTGTTAATCACCCTCCAAATGGGAATGCTCTCGGAACATTTATAACAGTCGCGGGCCGTGCAGGTATATTGCGTTACTTGCAAGACTAACGCGATTATCGCTCTAACTCCACTTCCATAACTACTATTATATTAGAAATTTAATATTTAAGTACATAAGGGAGACGTAACTTTGGCTGATTAAATGAGCTAGACAGAATTAGTTTATGCTTACTCGTTACGTTGACGTGTCTAAAAGTTGCCACTTTCGTGAAACTTGCATAAAATCTTCGTTTGCAAATGAACGGGCAAAAAGGAGTTTCTAGTAATTCATAATCCGAAATATTATTACTTTAATTATGCTTTCTGGTACTAATGTGGTTATTAATATATTTGGTTAAATCTACTGGATGTGTTTGTGACTGTATTGCTTTTCTGTGCTTTTCTTTTAATGTCAAAATTAATTAAAAATGCAAATTTAATTTCTGTATATTGAAAACATGACAATACATTTCTAACTGACAAATATCTAACATATAACTATAGTAACATGAAAATTGAATGGGCAGAGTCGGCTCCAACATCTACTATACAAACAAGGTGTCCATAAAAGGTATGTACAAGACTTGCATAATCCCATAATGTTTAATATTGTTATTCGAATATATAATAAAATACGGGGTGATCCAATTAAACATAGGTTTGTCAGACTGAAGTTACTGAGCTAAATTAATTTAAAAATATAGAGTTCAATGCTGCCTACCATTCTATAAATGTTTTTTGTATCTTTTATAATGCCGGAGATATTGGACTTTTCACACTAATGGGTCACACTTGTATTAATTTAAATATTTTAGATGTATATCAAATATTTTTGATGTATATCAAATATTTTCTCAATGTCTAGCGTATGAAGAGACCATAAAATACTTTTAATATGTAGAAAAAAACTTCCTTTTGAATGGTATGAACACGAGATTAATTCTTTTTAATTTCTTATTACAAAGTTTTACACTTTATCAGTAAACTCAAAATAAAGGTAATCCAAAAAAAAAATTTTAAATGAGAAATCGGGATGTAATCACAGTTTTAATGTATATTTTAGAGGGCGCCACCAGAAGCACGTCGCCTACATATAAGCTACATAACTTTTTGTGCCTCGGTATAGTTTGGGTCAATAAAGCTTTAAACTTTTTATGGGTAATAAATTTCTATTTTTTATTCCAAAAACGAATTAATAGCTATGTATTTAGAAATAATATTATCCAATATAGCGGGCATTTTGACAACTGACAATATAAATTGTTAATACACAAATATTATTCAAAATATCTTAAACATTAAAATTTTCAATAAAAATTAGGGGATTCCGCTTAGAAATTAAAAGTAAATTTAATGTTATTTCTGGATATACCGGCATAAGTCAACCTGTCAATAGTCTCAATGACCGTCTGACAATGCTTTTTCGTTGTAAATGACATCTAACTACGGTGAATGACATTTTACAGGTGTGTTAACTCTTTTTAAAATATGACACCAAACAGTGCATATTACTAAAAAATCCACCAAAGGTCGGTAGAAGGTGAGGTACCGCAAATGAAAACAAATAATGACTGCGAACTGTCAAAAAAATTCAGTTAATTTTTATCTTTATTAAGTAAAAAATACGTCTGTATCCAATTTTTTTTTAAATAATCATAATTTATGTGACAAACGAAATGATAAGTGAGAACAACGAGAAAAAAAATACTACCACCTATATATTTCATCAACACAAAGTGAAGACATTACTATTTTTCATCATTTTTATAGTATACGAGACAATAATAACAAAATAAGAAAAATAGTGTGTATTCTTTCCTAAAAAAATGTAAATATTGTTCAAATGGATTTTGAAAAAATAAGTGTAAAGTGACATTATAATGTTATGTTTACAGAAGAGTAGATATTAAATTATAACTGCCACATTTTAGATAATTAATATAGTCCTAAACAATCTCACATGGAGGGATATCCTAATTGCAATAAAATGTGGTTCTTATAACAAAGCAAATTGATAAAATGGCTAGGTACAAAAATTTTTATTCTGTAAACCCTAATTACCTATATGTAGTGTTGTATGACTTATACTAGGTCTTTTTGTGTGGAAATTTTATTAGTATTCTTCAAGAGCTTGCATTATAATTGTTAGCAAACATTTCATGTGATTCTATATATACACTGAGCATGATTCAGATATCGCAACTAATAATTTTATATCAATATTTTCTAAAGCTATCAATAAATGTAGCGAAAAACGACTTGTGAAAAGAAAACACACCAAAATCACTTCTTGGATGACTAACGCCTTACTTAAATCTATTAACACAAAAAATAAAATGTTTAAAAATGTAAATAAAAATCCTAATAATTTACAACTTAGAACACTTACAAAAATAAACTTAGTTCTTTATAACGATAACAAAATATAATTTTTATGCAAAACAAATAGAAAACAATATCAATAATCCAAAAAACTTGTAGAATGTGCTAAAAAATAAGTAAATCCAATAAAATAAAACATTTAATAAATACTATAAAGGATATTTTATAAATAGGCATCAATGTGTAAGAGTGGAAAACGTCATAAGCAAATCTAGATCAGTTCAATTTGGGATTCCACAAGGTATGGTCCTAGGGCCTGATTTATTTAATATTTACGTAAATGGTTTATACTCATTACCAAGCCAAGGTCACGTTATAGGTTTTGCTGATGACACAGCTATTCTTTACACTGTTGAAACTTGGGACGATCTTAAAATAAATTTGAAAATGACATTAAAAATATAAAAAAATGGTTGGATTAAAAACTACTTGCAGTAAATCTAGAAAAAACAAATTACATCCCATTCAGCTGTAACAAATCTTGCGTACCTAATTTTGAAATGTTCCCTGTCAAATTACACCTGTAAATAATATTAAATATTTAGGTGTTATTATAGACCAGCGTTACTCATAGTGTAGTCCGCGGAGCCCTGGGGCTCCTCAAAGCCTTTGTGGGGGCTCCGCGAAGAAAATAATAGACATATTAAAAAAAGCAGTACTATCGCTACAAAAGGGAGGGACTTGGCTTGAGGACTTTTTTTTTTAGTTGGAAGTCACTAATATTAAATTAAAACAATACATTACACAAAGACCCAGATATACGAGTACAGGGTGTCCCGAAATTAGACGGTCATATTTTAACAGCATAATCTACATCCTAAAATAGGAGTAAAAGTTCATGTAAACATAGGTTTGAAAACGTTTCTTTTCCGAGATACAGGGTGTTAAAAGTGAAGTCCTGATGACACTCTTTTGTAAATATTTTCTAAACGTTTAAAGATAACTAAGTGAAATTTGGTACAAATGCATCTCTTTGTACGCTCTATTTAATGGACCTAACCTCAGTTTTTGATCATCTTCATAAGTGGGTAAATTAGGGAGGGATTAGGGTAAAGTTTTTTTTTTGTTGACAGTTTTTAACATTTTTGACTATAAAATTTAGAAAACCAATGTTTTCATTATAATAAAGCTAATTTTGTTACATCTCGCTAGGATGCGCCATTTTCAAGAAAAAATCATTTGAAAATTTCATGATAAATTGATATCTTATTCGAAAGCGTAAACAATAATTATATGGCCTGTGAAATCAGAAATTTTATTTAATTTTTACTTTGGAAAACCGGTGACTAAATAAATTTTAGAAAATATTTACAAAAATGTGCCATCAAGATTTCACTTGCAACACCCTGTCTCTCGAAAACGAAACGTTTTCGGACCTATATGAACTTTTATTCACATTTTAGGATGTAGATTCCGCTGTTAAAATATAACCGTCTAATTTCAGGACACCCTGTATAGTTTACCAATATATTGATGAAAAACTTTCCTAGATATGTTACGTTTCGGATCAAACTATTTAACTTTAATTCTAGTTAATGCTGTAAAATAATTTTAAAGAATAATGTCTTTGTTTTTGTTTTCTTTTATTATATTGCTAATAAGTAATATGTATTTTAAACTAAATTATTACCGAATTATTGTATTAGTAATATACTTAAATGTTTATTTGTCATTTTTAAATAGAAGAAAAATATCTAACTAGGTACAAATAACTTCAAAATCATATATTGTTCAAAAATATTAATATGCCCTGTATATATATTTATTACATACTATGATTTTGATATAATAATGTTTTTGAATAGTTGTCAGTTTTTGAATAAATAGCGTCAAAAGGATAAAAGAGTTTTTTTGTTAAAAACATTGATGTTAATACCAAATAATTAACAGTTGGTCCTTTGAGTCACGATAGACGAGTTCTGTGGAAATTTCAATCCATCAATAATCGTTATTAGAAATGCTGAAAGATCTGGAAAATATTCGACAAATAATTCAAAAGGCAGACGAAATTACTTGCAAAAATGTTCATTTTCTTCTTTATGGACAATTTCCAAAAAGTTCTGCAGGTAAAAGGAAGATTTTATCATTTTCTGGTTATGACTTTACGATACCCTCTGATGAATACATCTTACACCTAGCTTCTATCTGCAAAACGCTTAGTTGCACAACCTTGGAAGAAATTTGTACCTTATTTCATTTAGATTTTAAAAGTTTAAAGAATACTAATGAATTAGCAGAAATTCTAATTAAATATGTAACTGAACTTACTAAAAAAAGCTATAGCAGAAATGAAAGTAGCAAAAGCAACAAAAGTTCAAGTGCACATACAAAATGCAGTTCAAAAATTAGCATGTTATCAGAAAAACAAAAAAAATTAATAACGATACAAGACGAAATAACTAAATGCAAAGAAGATTTATTAAAAAAAGAAGAAAATATTATAAATTTGGAGTGTGATATACAAGAACTCAAAGAAAATCCAGAGACGCCAGAATTACAATTACTATTAAAAACCAAAGAAATTCAATTCAACAAAGAGAAGAAACTCTTAAAGATTTATGAAGAACGCATTCTGAATAAAGAAAAGCAGTTCAATAAACAAGAGAAAATCTTCAATATGGTTGACGAATATTCTTCAGAAGAAATCTCTTCTGAAAATGAAAGTATTCAAGAATTTAAAAAAGAAAATAAACAAAGAGTTCAAGAATGGGCAGATCAGATAAATAATCAAAAGGAGCCAGAAGAAAACTCACTAAGTAAAGTAGAAGAATTAACAAAATCAATAAATTCCCTATTACTTCGACAAACTGTTGCCACTAAACTTAGAAAATTCGATGGCTCATCATGTTTGGAATGGCCAATTTTTTATTCCCAATATAAGTTATCCAATGAAACTTGTTCTTTTACACCTGCTGAAAATGTTTTGAGATTAAACGACAGTCTCAATGGAGATGCTAGAAGCACCGTTGAAATGTTATTAATATCAGCCAAGAAGCCAGATGATATCTTAGATATACTTAATAAAAAATACGGTAGACCTGAATTAATAACACAAGAGCTTTTATCCACCGTACTCAAACTTCCAGCAGTAGAAAACTTTGAATTATTCATTCACTTCAGTAGCGTAGTGAGAAACATAACTGCAACAATCACAGAAGGCAATATGGAATGTTATATCGAAAAAAGAAGTATTCTACGAACGCTTGTAAATAAACTTCCACCACATCTACTAACCCAATGGGGTAGTTACTTAATTGAAAAGAAGATTGCAAGTTGTAAAGAGACATTAGAACAGTTTTCATTCTGGGTTCAACAAATGTCCGATACAGTTTCTAGAATAACATTTATTTCAAATGTGAATACTGAAAGCACTTTCTTAACTCTTCCAGTAAAATATAATAGTAACGAAAATAGATGGGTCACTAATTCGCAAAATCCAGGGCCGAGTAAAATTTGCAAAATTTGTAAGAAAAATCAACATTCAGTAGAAAAATGTAGCAAATTCCAAGAGTTTGATATTCAACAAAGATGGAAATTCGTAAAAAATAACAAAGCAAAACAGACACAATGGAAAATGCAGAAAAAGAAAAATATGTGGCATTAACAATTGCGATCGTTTCCATCATAATTTACTGCACAAAAATATTACTCAAATAGCAAATACAAACGAATTAAATACATGCGTTGAAGTAGTAGAAGGTAAAACACTACTGAAAGTATTACCAATAAAAATAAAAGGTCCCAATAAAGTAATCAAGATAACCGCATTATTAGATGAAGGAAGCACTACGACATTAATTGATTCGGAAATTGCTGCAGAATTAGGTTTAACTGGCCCAATTTCACCTTTATGTTGCAAATGGACTGGTGAAATATTCAGACATGATCAAGATTCCCAGATTGTACAGGCAAAAGTAGCAAATCAAAACTCTCCTACTTTTCATAAACTTCAAAATATTAGAACTGTCAGTGAATTAAATTTACCATGGCAACGATATGACTTAAAGCACCTGTTGCTAAGATTCCCCTTCATACAAAATGTAGATGTGGATCTGGAAGATAGAGCCCAACCCACTTTACTAATAGGCCAGAATAACGCACATCTTATTATTTCGCGGCAGACTATTCAACCATTTTTAAATGGACCTATTCTATCCAAAACAACAATCGGCTGGACATTACATGGGTACGTAGGATCAACAAGCAATGATCAAATTGGCTACCAGAAAGAAGAAGTAGTTGTGGTATGCTGCGAACCATGTGATGAAAAACTTCATGGTATAGTAACATCATATATGAAGCTCGAAAGTTTTGGTGTAGTACAAACCAAACGAAACTTTACGCATTCCAAAGAAGAAGAAAGAGCCTTGGCTATTGCTGAAAATTCCATAAAACTTGTGAATGGCCAATTTGAGGTTAAACTTCCATGGAAACAAAATGATCAACAACTGCCAGAATCAAAAAAGATTGCAATGCAAAGATTTTTTTGTCTAGAAAGACGATTGGCAAAAGATTCTCAATTAAGTAAACATTACATAGCAGAAATCCAAAAAATATTAGAGAAAAATTATGCTACCCCAGTCAGTCAAAAAGAACTTGAAAAAGTGAAAAGAATTTGGTATTTACCGCATTTTCCAGTGATAAATCCAAATAAACCAGGAAAAGTAAGAGTTGTGTTTGATGCAGCAGCAAAGAGTCACGGTTGTTCATTAAATGACTTTATATTAACGGGTCCTGATATGCTCTCACCACTATTCGGAGTTCTAATAAGATTTCGCATCCATAAAATAGCCTTTGCGGGGGATATAAAGGAGATGTTTAACAGAGTTAATATCTATTATGAAGACACCTTCACGCAATGTTTCTTGTGGCGCAATTTAGGTAAAAATGCTCCTTTAAACACTTACAGAATGAAAGCTATGCTATTCGGTACCACTTCATCACCTTTTCTAGCTCAATTTGTTAAAAACTACAATGCTAGACAGTTTGAAGATCAATACCCAAAAGCAGTAGATGCCATTATTAATAATCATTATGTAGATGACTGGCTTGATGGCGCAAATTCTGAAGAAGCAGCAATAATACTTATAAATAGCGTCATAAATATTCACGCCAAGGGAGGTTTTGAAATTAGAAATTTTATTGCCAATTCACAAGAAGTTTTAAAATATATTCCAAAAAATCTGTTAAATGAGAAGGTCAATACAGAAGTGAACAAAAAAACCAACGAGGAACGTGTTCTTGGCATGATCTGGGATTCAAAAAAAGACAGTTTTAATTTCAATCTTAAATTAAATAAAGTTCCTAGAAATATTTTGGATGGATCGTCAGTTCCTACAAAGAGGCAAGTTTTAAAAACAGCAATGTCCGTTTATGATCCACTAGGTTTATTGTCTCCAATTAGTATTAAAGTCAGAATACTTCTACAAACCATATGGCGTAGCGCAGTTGGTTGGGACGACGGAATTACTGATAAAATGTTTCAAAAATGGGCAATCTGGCTACGAGATTTGAAAAAGGCAATGGAAATTGAAATCCCTAGATGTTATTGTCTTCGATTATTAGACGATGCTTCTTTCATTGAGCTACACACATTTGTAGATGCTAGTGAAGAAGCTTATTCTTCAGCGAGTTATCTTCGTATGGTATATGACAATTACATGCAAGTAACTTTAGTTGCTTCCAAAGCCAGAGTTGCTCCTCTTAAAACACTCACAATTCCAAAATTAGAACTACTTGCTGCAGTTATGGGGGCACGTTTATCGCAGACAGTTATACAAAACCTGAAGTTAAATGTTAAAAGGAAATATTTTTGGTCTGATTCCAAAACCGTTTTGAGATGGCTTTATAATGACAAAAAACTTCAGACATTTGTAGCAACTCGCGTAGGAGAAATTTTAGAAACAACGACTGCTGATGAATGGAAATGGGTACCTTCAGAAATCAATGTAGCAGATGCATGCACAAGAAGTACCTCAAGGAGCACTATAAATGATTGCTGGCTAAATGGTCCCAAGTTTCTTTACGAAAAAGAAGATAGTTGGCCACAATTTTCACAAGATGTAGACATAAGTAAAGAAGAAATTTTAATGGAATCCGTAGAAGTAAAAATTGTATGTATTTCAGACGCTCTTCCCATAATTAAAAACCATTATAGTTGGATAAAATTACTACGTATAACTGCTAGAATTAAACAAGTACTAGATATCCTAAAAAAAGTTCCTATAAATAAAAAATCTCCATTCCTTCCTTGTGAATTCCTTAAATGGGCTGAGACTAAGTGGTGGAAACTAGTACAATGTACTTGTTTTAAGATTGACTTACAGAATCTCCACAAAAATAATCAAAATACAACTGGTAGACTTAGAAAACAGTGCATTTATCTTGACAAAGACGATATAATTAAGATTTCAAGTAGAACAAGTAAAATAAACACGACAACGTCCATAATATCTGTGGATCCTGTAGTTCTTGATGGTTCTCACCCATATACGCAGAAGATGATATTACATGTGCACGCAAAAAATGCTCATCAAGGTATTGAGACCATCATTAATAATCTGCGAAGAAACTTCTACATCCCTAGAATAAGATCAGTTGTTAAGAAGACTGTAAGGTTTTGTCAAATATGTAGACGCCGAAACGCAAAACAAATGCAACCAAAAATGGGATCGTTGCCCAAAGAAAGACTTTTCTGTTTTAAGAAACCTTTCTGGGCTACGGGAATAGATTACTTTGGACCATTTCAAGTAAAAGTTGGTAGAAGATTGGAAAAACGGTATGGCGTTTTATTCACTTGTTTGACGATGCGAGCCATTCATGTAGAAATAGCCCATTCCCTTAGTACAGACTCCTGCATAATGGCTATACGCAGATTTTTAGCAAGAAGGGGCGCAGTAAATGTGATAATGTCCGATAATGGAACCAACTTCAAAGGTGCAAATAGAGAACTACTTGAAGCTTTAGACGAACTTCAACTGGAGAAAGTAGCTGAGGATGTAACAAGCAGAGGTATTTCCTGGAAATTTAACTCTCCAATTTCTCCATGGAAAGGAGGAAGCTGGGAGCGTCTAATTGGCTGCTTCAAGCGAGCTCTTTCGGCGATTATGAGTGACAGACATCCTTCAGACGAAGTTCTCCAAACTTTGTTCGCTGAATGTGAATATATAATAAATAGTCGTCCTTTAACACACGTGTCTGATGATCCAAATGACAAAATTAGCATTAGTCCAAATGATATCTTAATTCTGGACTCTGAGAAAATATTAACTTCACCAGGTTTTTTTTCCAAAGAAGATTCATTTACAAAAAAACAGTGGAGAGTAGCTCAATATTTAATAGATATATTTTGGAAACGTTGGTTAAAAGAGTATTTAGCTACACAAATTACCAGAAGCAAATGGAATGACGAAGATAAAAACTTGAGAGAAGGAGATGTAGTCATAATAAATGAAAATGATTTTCCCAGAGGGCAGTGGCCACTTGGAGTAATAACCAAAACCTACAAGGCAGAAGATAATGTTGTACGTGTAGTCGATGTTAGGACTGCTCACGGAGTTTATAGACGACCTGCCAGAAAAATTTTTAAATTTAATACTTGTGTTGATAAAAGTGATATCAACACCGGGGGGGACTATGTTCAAAAATATTAATATGCCCTGTATATATATTTATTACATACTATGATTTTGATATAATAATGTTTTTGAATAGTTGTCAGTTTTTTGAATAAATAGCGTCAAAAGGATAAAAGAGTTTTTTTGTTAAAAACATTGATGTTAATACCAAATAATTAACATATATTAAAAAGAAATATTATTATATTATATCTAATTTAAATTAGACGAGTGATATAACTGTCAAGGTTTCCGCTTGGCGATCGACAAAGCTGTCACTTAATGTCAGTTCGCGCAAAACGTGAACTTTGTGGTCGAATTTCGAAGCGCAAAAGCCTACTTTGGATAATGATCGTAGAAAAATACCTTTATTCGTTTCTTTTCTTTATCTATAAAATGTAATAAAGCCTATAATTGCAAATACTAGCCTTTTTAATTATTTTATTTCTACATCATCCACTTCTATACTTACACTTACAACATAATAAAATACAATTATATTTGTGGGTTAATATAATATATGTCATACTTCGTGAACAATAGTATAATAACCTGTCAAATGATTGACCAATCATCTAATGTCCATATCTTGAAGTTGGACACACGTTGATGTTAAAACATGCTTTATCTAGCTCTTATAATGGTCAAACGGGTACCTCACCTACTAACGACCTCTGGTGGATTTTTTGGAACTTCGCTGTTTGGTGCCATATTATCTTTTGTTTCTATATGGGATTTGAGATAAGTTGAAACACCTATAATAATTATCATTCATCGTGCATCTATGACTTCAGTGCCATTTGTTTCATTGACATCATACCAATATTTAACAAACTTTTTGCTAATATAGGTTTCAAATAAATTTATTGTCGAGTTTGCAGTTAGGAAAGCCTTGGGCGTCAGAAAATTTTCAATACACAAATATTATCCAAAATGTCCCAGAAATTTAAATTTTCAATAAAAAATAGAGGTTTCTATTTAGAAATAAAAATAAATTTAATGTTATTTCCGGAAAAACCAGCATGATTCAAGACGTCACAGAATAATTGTGTTTGTTAGAAGAAACTAATTATTTCAAATTTTTTAACAAAGAAAAATATTCCAATATGTTTATTAATAAGATAAGGGGATTAAAAAAATTATAAGGGATAGGTGGAACTTCAAAGTGGCCCACCCTGTGTATATCTTGTATTTTGCTTCTCTGTTCCTTGTTAGTATCTAGCTTTTACTTCCATAAAACGACAATTAGTTCTTATTGAAGTTTTATTCACTACAGTGGGCACAGTAACACAAGGTTACGAACTTTTATTTGGGAATTCTAAAGAACGTTTCACTGGCATTTTCTGGAGAACATAATTCGCGTCGTGGGAAGGTCGAAAATTAAAATTTATCGGAGGCGTTAATTGAGTGGCTCGAAAGGTTCGATTACATTTTCGCTTTGCGCAGCAAAAATCCAATAGTTTACCCGTTACACAAAATTGGATTAACGTAAATGGAAAATCTCATTAAACAGGAATAATCTTCAATTAATTGCCTTTCGCTTTCGCTAAAGGGCCCTTGTAAGAAGTGGCATTGCGAGTAAAAATAGCTAATTTTAATCAGACCAATCGAATTGTCAGGAGTTGTATTCGTTGTAGACGAACTCGAGACAGAGTAATAAAATTTTTTCTTGGTACTGACGACTTAAATTTTTTTTGCAACGTATTATCTGTGTGTCTGCCCGTCTGTCTGTCTAACTGTTTATTACGCAAGATTAGAATTTTTCTGCAGGACCAAACTTTTTTTTGCCAGTGTTTCGAGCTTACCGACGAATTTTCCGGAAAAACTAAAAATTAGCGAATAATACTCGAACACAATTCACAGAAAAATTTGGGTCTAACGCATTTCCGGCAAAAACTTTGCTTAATATGGGAAATTGAACCAAAAATATTTTTATGATTTTTATGACAGGGGCATAAGGAAAATTTTTTCTATTTTTTTTAAATTTATGACCATTTTTTTCAAAAAATTATTATTTTTTCAAATTTTTTTTATCGAATGGTGTTGCGATTTTAGTGGACTGTAAAGGACCCTGCACTTTTCTTATGTAAAGTAGCAACTAGTCAATTTTTCTGAAACTTTGGCATGTTGTTGTACTCAACCTAGTAACCAAAAGTGTCAATTGGCCCAACGCAATCCTATGACCAGTTTTCGATATACGAAGTTGAAAATTGTCCAGTTTTCGATATTTTTATTTTCAAACTTACGAGCTAGATTGAATTTCTGTTATATACACACGTTTACTACATGTTTTGGTAATACACTACTACATACGTAAAATTAAAAATATTTAGGGTGATTCACGGTATGACGGTAGTTTTTTGCAAAATCTCATTAATTCTACTATGACGCTAGGAAAGCATATTTTCAAAAAGTACTACGCAACATGGTATTTTGGCGACAAAATATGGCAGTGTACAGGGTGTTTTAGAGAGAACCATAACATTTAAATATTTTTTAAGGATTAATTCAAAGCCCTGTAATTACGAATTGATTGACGAAAAAGGTAATACCACTAAAATATTCAAGGTGATTTATTTATTGAAAGGTATTTCAAGAAAAGTACAGAGAAAATTTGAACGGCTGAATAATATTTTATTTTTTATAACACTGACAATCTTTTCGCCCTACCTTTACTAGTGGCTCTGGCTCAGGATAATTTCTTCTTTTATTTTCCTGTGGGCCCATACTTAACGTCTGAAATGGTCTAAATGTAAAAAAGCGGCTTATGCACGCAAACCTGGCCTATTTCGATCTCGTTTTACTATTGTACTGAGCGCAATCGATTTGATTGCTGTACGCACACACCTCACACGTTTGTTTTCATTACCTTTTTAGCCGTTTGGCTCGAAAAAAAAGTATTGTTAATGGCAAAGTAGATATTGATATCAAAAGCATATAAATTAAAACTAAATTAAACCCGAAAACGCAACAAATGGTGTCGAAAGATTTGAAATTTTCTTTCTATAACCCAAACATACTGCGATGGATGTATACTGCAATAGTGAGACCAATCATCACTTACAGGACTATAGCTCGGAGTAACAGAATTAGTTTAGCTACTACGAGAACTAATATCTCAATAGTACAAAGACTAACCTGTGTTTGCATTACTGGTGCAATAAGAACTTGTCCTACGGCCGCAATGGAGGTGATCTTAAACCTCACCCCTCTACATTTGATGATAAAGAAGGTGGCAAAAAGGACACGATATAGAATGATCAGGAAGTGATTAATCAGACAAAAGTCTACTTGCTTCAGGACTAAACATACCTGGGACATGCAACAGGATGAAATGCTAAAGAAGTACAGTTTTGTGAAAAACTTCAAAACCACAAAGTTGGGCTGCAAGAAAGAATGGAGCCAAGAATCCATCGCGCTTGCAACCGAAAGACGTGCTATTTAGTGATATACGGACGGTTCCAAAACCATAGAACGAACTGGAATAAGAGTGTATGGGCCGAGAACCAAGCACTCCGAAAGCTTGGGAAAATACCCAAGCATATTCCAGGCGGAAATTCACGCCATCGAGACGTGTATCCAGTTTAACATCGAGAGAAACTATCATAGACAAGAGATTATCATCATGTCCGATAGTCAAGCAGCCATCAATGCGCTGAGCTCTTACGTAATCAGCTCATAAATAGTCTGGAGATGCCTGGGTGAGAAAAATAGAGTTACTCTTACTTGGGTCCCGGGACATAACGGGGTACAGGGTAACGAGATTGCAGATAGTCTTGCAAGGAAAGGGGCTCAAACACCCTTTGTAAGACCTGAGCCGTTCTACGGTATCAGCAGTAACATAATATTAGAAGAGAATTGGGCAGTAAAAGAAGCGATAACTGGAACAATCTCTGGGGGCTCAGACAGACCAAGATACTTCTGGGTGAATATAACCAGAAATAATCGGAAGCCTGCATCTGCCTGAGCAAGAACAGGCTACGTATTGTAACAGGGATTCTTACCGGGCATTGCCGACTAAAAGGACACCTAAGTAAACTGAGAGTAGTAGAGAATAGTAAGTGCAGATTCTGTGAGGAGGAGAACGACACCTCCATTTACATCCTAACTGAATGTGTAGCACTCCAGAATTTAAGGGCACTATATCTAGAAGGATTTCAAATAGAAGAAGGAGATTTACTTAACTTGAAGCTACTTCAAATCCTACACTTCCTTGAGAAAATAGGATTGGAAGGGTCATTATAGGCATTGAGACATTTCCTTGGTGCATTGGCGACATAAGGGGGCACAATAGATCTTTTAGGTCGCATTGTATTAACATCCCATTACCAACATAACACAACATTCGGTAAAGTAGTTTTTCATTAATTTTCCGAAAGAACCAATTTTTGTGGTTACATGACGTGCGACATGACTCACTAGTTATTTATAATATTCAGTTCAGAAACTAGCAATCATAAAAAATATTTTAAGGCAAGTTGACGGCCTTTAAACGTGTGTACGTCACTTCAGCAGTAGTAGTCATTTATTGGTTGGTCTGGCATCAGCAAGTCGTCATTTTGTCACAATGGGCGGCAGTTGGTCGTCATTTTAGAAGGCCTTCACATAGCCAACAGTTTTTTATAATAGTAATGTTAACTTCCCTTCAATTAATTTGCATAAGGCTATAATACGAAATTATGGCTTCTGAATTGGCTGCTAAATAACAAAGAAGAAGCCGAATTCGCTCTTAAAATGAATGGAACATAACACACTATTTGGTTTATACTAAAAACATTACATTGCGAAATTATAACTAAAATCATACCGTATTTGAGGCCAGTGAGTTTGACTAATTTTACAGTCATTTTGGAATGATATTTGTACTGAATAATAGTAAAATTGCTTTAGCGAGTGTAAATAACGCATTGGTTACTTAAAAATTAAAAATAAACTTGTATTGTTTATTTTACAGTAAAAATATAACTAAGTTTAATCACATTTCTGTAATAGTACTAATACAGTTCGTACTTTTTAATTAGTTTGAATGAACTATCGCATATTTTACTTATAAATATAATATAAAAATAGTTTTTTATTTAACATAATCTTTGGAGACATTATTAAACAACAGAGCACACAGCACAATACACATGGTGATTCGGGAGAAAGAAACCAAACTCCAGGAGTATTATACACATAAAAATAATGTAAAAAACTCATATATTACAATCCGATTTTTATTTCTTTTTAAGTTACAGGGTAAAGAAAAAGTTAATAAATTAACATAAATTAATCATAAATAAAGCCGATGACCTCTTAATATTTGATTAATTGATTAATATCGGCTGCAAGTATTTTAAATGCGTCGAATTATTTTATCACGAGTGTCTACTTTTACGAATAAAAATCGGATAAGAACATGAGTTTTTTACATTATTTTCGTATGAATAATACACTCCTAAAGTCTGATCCGTATCTCCCGACTCACCCTGTATATTGAGATATAACGTAAGCATTCATATCTTAGCTTAGTAAAGACGTGACGACCTCACAGTAGAGGTTATAGGCGGGAGGTTTTTATTTTTTAATTTATTAAGTATATTGAATGATAATTACAGTCATGGAATTTAACAAAATTCTTGTGAAATTAAGATGCTAAAATAGCCTTAAGTACATTGTAAATGTACATTACATGGGTAAATAACTGGGTATAAAAGTATTTTTATAAGATAATGTAACTTCTCAGATTGTTTTTAAACTTAAAAATGTAAAACGAATTTGTAAATATTATATATCTCCAAAATATTTGTAAATTCACATATATAATTTTATTTTTATTCAAATCTTTTATTTCTTTTTAATTACCACAATTATGTAGCTTTACAGAATTATTATTAGATTACAAATTAGAAGCAAGCAAGTAATTTTAAGAACGGTCAAACCCTTTTTACTGTAAAAATCACAGTAAGTTGTATTTACAATCATTGTATTGTGAAACAGCTAGTTTCAAAAAAAATTTACATTGTTGGCTCCAAATTTTTTCAGTGTTGGCTTCCAGTGGCCATATTAATGGTTTTACTGATTTAAGCTCAATATATTTTGTAGATTCAAAGAATTGACAGATCAAGTAACTTTACAAGTAGTATGATCTATTCACCCTCCAAAATTTATTTTAAAATACATCAGAATACTCTAACGATAAAAATAAAAAAGGCAAAAAGGACAAAAAAGTTAACTTCGCCGTCAAGTGTTCCAAAAACTTTGTTTGATTCGAACGTCCACATAAAACTGGCATAAAAGGGATAAAAAAGGTAAAACAAAATTGGCCCTTAAGATTAATACATATAATGGGGAGTTGATGATAATCTTACGAAATCTCACTAGGGGGGAGGTGGGTCAAAAAAGAAAGAAAGAACGTAAACAAAAGCTCAAAAAAAGCAACTTCCAGACGATTCAATGTACACCTCAGGTATACATTTTTGAAATCGAATAGTATAAAAGAGTAGAAAAATGTGATAGTATACAGAGTAACTAACTAATATGTACCTTAAAGATAAAAAAATGACTCAAAATCAATGCCACGTTATTTAATTTTAGGAAGTTAAATGACAACCGGTTTCGGGATTAGGCCATCATCAGGTCTAAAAATAAAGTAATAAGCGCTTACAATATAAAATGACGTCTCCATAAAATATTTAAAAAAAATACACGTGTATGATTAAAAAGGCAGTTGTAAGAGATACCATATGTGGGAAATATGATAGAAATTGTACAAGTTGAAAAAGATTTGCATAAAGTAACTTATAGGCTAACACTACTCATCGCCATATTCTCACATTTATCAACATGTACCACATATGATATTTCTTACAACTACCTTACCCTTGTTGGGGCTCGGTTTTAATCATGCACGTGTATTTTTTTAACCTTTTTATGGGGACGTCCTAGTAGTGTTTTGTTAGCGCTTATCACTTAATTTTTAGACCTGATGATGTCCTAAGGCCAAAACATTTAACTTAATAAAATTAATTTATATGGGATTGATTTTGAGTTATTGTCTTACTAATATATAGGGTGTTTCATTAAAAAAAAAACAAGAAGAGTGGTCATAACCGGGGAGGAGACCGTAAAAGTTACAACGAGTATACCACGAGCAGAATTGTCCCTTTATATGATTCTGACGGGTCACTGCCAAGTAGGGAAACATCTCCATGTCATGGGGCTGGCAGAATCCGCACTCTGTAAAGGGTGCAAACAAAAAGATGATATCATCGAGTATATCGTCTACAAGTGATCGATGCTCACATTTATTAAATGATTTGTATTCGTTGATAATTGGCTAACACCAGCCGATATAAGAAAGGCACCTCTTGGCAATATTGTCAACTACATTAAATCTGTAGGCTGGCTCACGAGCTAGGAGGTGCCTATCTATTTAGGAAGATGTAAAATAGGTTTAGTAAGGCCTAAGTGCCGTGGGTTAACCCACCCTACACACGTTACAGATATAGATGTTAAACTTAACGAAACTGTTGCAATTGAAACATATGCTTCTATTACAAAGAATACAGTTGTTGAATGTGGTTTATTCATCTTTTAAGAAAAATGTTATCGTTTCTTAGGAACTTCACCGGATGGATTGGTAGATGATGCTAAAAATTTTTAAGTAAAGTGTTTTTACTCAGCTCGAGAATTTGCACTATTAAATGCACAAAAACATGTTAAATACTTTTGTTCTACTACTGCTGATGGAAAAAAATTGTTCCTTAGGAAAACCATAACTATTTTTACTAAGTAAATGTTTAGCAATGATTTATTTTTTGTAGGATCAATAAGAATTTTTAAAAGGTATATTTAATAAATTTATTTATAATAAAAATAGTTTTTTTTTATTTAAAAAAAATATGAAATACCTACTAAGGTAATATGGTTTTTGAGCCAATCAGATTTTTACGAATTTATATTTTTTAACAGAAAAAATGTCATTACTAAATACCTGTTGTTTTAATTTCCAAATCCGTTTTTTTTTACTTGCCAACCTTCTGAAATATCGTCCTACGATCAAATTTCTACCAAAAACTAATCAACATGCAATTAACATGATACTGATATTTGGTAAACATCTATTCAACTTTTTTAATTGATAAAACACATGCATCATTCAGAATGTACCTTTCATTTAATAATTAAATAATTCAAATATTCTGTAAAATGAATAGGTACGTTTGCATCGACCGAATTATTAATAGAAAAATATTTATTTAATCCAGCGAACTTAGTAATACAACTCGATCTAGCAACACGGTAGCGTTAGTGTACGCGGACATCCGAAATTTCTGTTTGAGTAGGAAATTTAGTGTTCTCAGTGAGCAATTTTAGAAAGTACTAATTGAGATGGCAGCACCTCTCAGAGATAAGACTTTGAAAGAGGAAATTCAAAATAGTGTTATTGTATAATTGAATTGTTCACTAAATTTATAAAAAACTTAATAATGTTTTGAGGTCAATGTCTTTAAATATAATTATTGAAGGTATATTCTTGAATATTACATTCATTTTTATAGTTTAAATCTAATTTTTGTTAATAAAATAAATATATTCTTCAATTACGTCATTTCTGCAAGTTCAAAAATTTTCAAAAAATTTATGTAAGTTTCTTAACCAAAACTAATTTATTTTATGAAATAATGATCTCTCTTGATAGTCTAGTTTCTTTGTTTTATACTTGTAAAAAAGTAAATTTTCCGATTTTTCTTGAGAACAAATGATACAAACCATATCAAATTTTGGTAAAATAATACTTAAGGTTGTATATACATTCACACATTTTTTCAAAAATTTTGAACGTGTAGATACTTTTTCCGGGGGTCCATATAAACCTTAAGTTCTTATACCAGATGAATTTTGTAGGGATGTTTTTTCAATATCTTCTGAATGCTACTTTTCTTAATACCAAATGTTATCGCAAACTGCCTTGTACTCAATGTGGGTTCTTGAACAACATGCCCTAAAATCGGCACCTCTGTACCTCCATTTACTATAGCATTTTCCATTTTACGTCATTTGATAGCTACTTACCTCGTTTCCCAAAATTTTTGGACTAACTCCAAAATATACTTTCGATAGACTTGTCGATTTTAATGTTGACTGTTAAATAGTTGGGCAGTTCTATTACCACATTCATTGTTCTCAAAAAAGTGAAAATATTTGCACCCTCTCAGATGACTTTACAACGAAATAAACTAAATCTTACTACTTTATATCGACAAAAGAATGTCATCTGATAACAATAATTGAAAGCCACAGGAATAAAACTGGAATTGTTACAAAGAATTCCTTTTTTTTTTAATAACAATGTAAAAATTATCTTAAACTGGTTTTGTACTTTTGGTGAGCCACTGTATGGGCTACATAGATAGTAGCGATGTAAAACTCGGGGGTTATGATCTATGTAAAAATACCTTTAAAATAAGTTATCATTCGACCTCTCTTTCCAGTTAAAATTTTAGGGGTGAGGCACCTCCGATTAAGGATTTTCGATCAGGGGGCGAAACTGGCAAAAAAAAAATGTTTCCCCCTAAAATCAATAACTGACAGGTCAGCGCGTCTTTAGTAAATAACATGTTTTTTTGCCAGTACTACTAGAAAACTGTTTCTGACTTTAAATTAACGTTCTTTTCTAACAGTGCTTGATCGGAAGCAACTTCCAAATGTTCTCCCTTCTCCCCTCAAGCATTTGCTCAATATCATATGTAAGAACTCTTATCTTGATATTTATAGAAAGTTATTAGTCGTTTTTTTTGTCATAGGGTTTTATACACCAAGAATAATTAACTCTTAAGTACAGGTTCAATGCGTTATCTATGACAAGTGACGGCGACTTTTTTATCACAAAAAATACAGCTGAGAACGATATTTTATCGAGGCATCCTATACCTACCAATTTGGGTCACAACAACTTCTTCATTTCACTTATTGGCATTTTTTGTCCATGTTGTGCTATGGGTGCTCCGCACCCAGTTTCAAACTACTCTGGGTGCTTGCGCACCCAGAGCCCTAAGGATTCGGCGCCTAAGTGGAGAGAGATCTCAACTTGAACGTGGGTTTACGCTTCGCTTAGAAAATACGTCCTGAAGACAGTTCTATGACTTTGACCAATTCAATTATGTTTTGGAGTAACGATTTGGAATTAGACTTGTACTTGAACTAACTCAGACTATATGATAATTGAGGCTATGAGTGCAATAACGGACTAACCCACAAACATTCAAAATATGTTTTATTGTAGAATCTTTACCGCCAAGGACCAATATACCTTCGTTTATTTGTTACGAGATGGTAGCACTAAACTAGTTTTGCCATTTTATATTTAATACGATCTTAGAGCAGTAAAGTGGTCTAAGCGAAATTAGTACACTTTGCTTTTAAAAGTTAAAATTTTAGGTATTGTTTGTGATCGATAGTTATATCTGTTTGTGAATTATTTTAAATTGTATTTATTTAGTACATTATTTTTAAGTAATATGGATACTAAAGAAGATACTATAATTGAAGATTTCTAGGTTTGGAGCTCTGTTTGAAACTGTTTATTAACAGTACTTTATTAATATAGTTTGTATCATTGTCTCTTAGTGTTTTAGTTTTACTGCTAGAAGTAGTGTCTACATATAAATATCTATAATTGTACAATAAATAATTATTAATAATCTGCGAATCAATGAAACATGAAAACAAGTTCTAGTTTTTTTTTTTTAATCAATTTTGTGGTTTTATTTTGTTTTTTCTTTATAGACTTCTAAGATACGGACTCTTTTCAGGATTTCATGGTTTTATTTAATTTTTTTATTACAGATTCCTCAGATACGTACCCGTTTGAGGATTCAGGATCGGAGTTCGTACCCTCTGATAAAGATTATTTAGTAAAACCTTATAGGAATGGGAAAAAAGACTATACTACAAGAGGGAATATCTAAGAAGCCGAGGCGACGACATCCAAATATTCTAAGCCTAAAAAACGTGTCCGCAATCGTGAAAAATGGAAGAGAAATGTAAACAAAAGAAAAAAGTGTGATGGACAGGAATATAGAACGAAATCGGGTGAAATTGTTAAATTAAAATCATTTAAACTATTTAAATGCACTTGTAAAGGTAGGTGCTCAGTCTTGATTCCAGTAAAACGACAAATGGAACTACATAGAAATTTCTATGCCTTAGAAACCTACAACTTTCAAACAGAATATTTGTTTGCCTTAATTAAAGTTGTAAGCAAATTGCGTACCTACACTCAGAATCCATAATCGAAGAGAGACATAACTAGGCGTTATTATCTACCTAATCAGGAAAACTTCCGCTACTAGATTAGACAGGCTACTAAAACGCAAATCAATAAAAACACCACCACCATATGAAAAAAACGCGGCAAACATCCGCTTCACAACAAAACAACCGACGCAAAGAAAAATGAATTAAAGCAATTCATTAAAAAGTTTCCCTGTTATGAATTTTATTATGGCAGAGAAAAAGTAACCACAGGAAATATCTGTCTCCATATTTGAATCTCGGTAAAATGTACCTGTTACATAAAGAAAAAACAAAGGATCCTCTGACCTATTTTATTTCCCGAGAAACCTTCAATTTAATTTACATTTTCATCCGCCGATTACTGATTCTTGTAAGAAATGTGATTTATTCAATATTAAAATAAAAGCAGCCAATGAAATTACAAGGAGAAAAATTGAAAAAGAACTTAATGAAAGAAAGGCTCAGAGTGGTAGAGATTGCCTAAGAAGGGACACCGAAATGGTAAGAAAAGAAAACACGTCAGTCATTTGTTTTGATCTCATAAAGACTTTATCTACACCTGTCCTTACTACTGCAATATGCCACTACAAGAAGCAATTACAGACATACTGCTTCAATATTCATGAAATGGGCATGTTTGTGTGGGATAAAACCGTTGCTTCTAGGGGTCACAAATTGATTGTAAGTTTCTATATAAAATTTTAAAATAAATTTATCAAATAGAAGTGATTCTTAACATACCTTATTGATTCGATCCAATAATAACAGAGATATACGTTACAGGCTCTTTGGCATTGCACTGCGCATGTGTACTTGTAAATGACAACTATATGACGTCACACGTAGAATTCCGTTTTCCCCGTTTGAATCGATTCAATAATAACAGAGTTATACGTTAATGCGCTTTTGTCTTTGATGCTGCGCAGGTTTTTTTCTCTGTTAGTGACAACTAAATGGCGTCACAAAAAGAACGCAGTTTTCCTCATTCGATTCGTTCCAATAGTAATAGAGATATACGTCTTCGAGTCTTCAGAGAGCAGCCACCTCCCGATCTCTCGATCCCCCGTCTTTTTCATCTCCGCAACGTCACTTCTTCTGCCCTTCGACTTCTTTGAGTCTCCAGAGGGTAGCTTCAACTTCTCCTATCCTAAGAAGTCAATGAAGATGAGAACTCGATGGCCATGTTACCAAAGTGAGCTGTGGACCCTACATTATAACTACTAATGTTCTAAAATAAGTTTACAGTACATTAACTTATTTTGTCATTTTTTTAAACCCATTTTCTGACATTTATTGATATCGGATTTAGTCCCTTATTGCACTTATAGCCTTAATTTTATAACAGAAGATGAACTATTAAATTTTAACATTAGTATTTCCGTCATCTGTCAAAATAGTCAAATTTTGTGATTTCAGCCATTGAGAGCTCACTATCCTAACCCATCATTAAGTTTTATACTGATTAAACTATTTCTTCGTTTTGTCTTTTTGATAAAACTTTGTTTTCCTTTTGAACTGACAACTTAATATAATCTAATTCTTCCAGTCCTGCTTGTTCCATGGCCTCCCAAGCTGTTTCTAAAATACTTTTACTTACCAACTCATTATGAGCTGATTATTGTCGAAAAGACATTTGTGGTATATTCATTATGGTAGAGTAGCAAATACTGCAGCTGAGTTTAAATTCATTTCAGTAGTCAGTTTTGGATTTTCTGTGTTCAAATCTGTACTAAAATGTACCTCAAGTCTATATTAATACCTAAATTTTAAAATTATTGTTAATTTCACTTTACAAAATTAAAATCGGTAATAAATTTACCTGTTCTTGTTTGTTTAATTAATTTTAAAACATATAAAACGAACTCACTTAAACACTCAATTGTTAGCTAAATTAAATAGATCTTATCTCATTTTATAGTTGAAGACAATATGAAATTGCACTAGTCACAATAAAAACATTAAAAATTTAGCAAATGTCAGTCTCGTGATAGGAATCTTATGCCACTGCATGTATGTTTACTACCTGATAATTCCTTCGTTTACAGTAATACGATATTGCCATATTTATTATTTTTTTTAGGCTATAATGGACATTATATTGCTATACTAACAAATGGTTTTAATAAAAACTTATGTTTATTGTGTCTTTGTCATACAAAATGATTCAAAGAATAATCTTTTTAATAATGTCTGGTCCTTTTAAATTGTATCTATTAAATTTGAAGGACTCGTGGTGTTATCCCTAACAAAAATATACAAAGCACACGCACTAATCAAAGATATTTTTAACACTTTAAGCGCCGGTGTATTCTTTTTGATACACACTGTCAAAACCATTGTGTATCGAAAAAGATACATTCAACAAATTGTGTTCAAACGTTTGTGTATCTTACATACACACGGTTTTAATGCAGAAAACCAAGCCTTGGCCTCGTCAATTACTGTGGTGTATTAAGGTTTGGCCTCCAATAATAGTTTATAATAAAAAAACGACAGTATAAAAATTAAAACATTTATTCAAAAAATTGAAAATCACTTTGGCGCTTATTGTGTTAAGTAACAACAAAGGCGTGTTATGAGTTTTTATACAGGGTAACGTACAGAAAACTTCCCACCTTGAATATCTTTCTTTCAGTAAATAATATGAAAAATCGCAAAAACCCGTCAATTTTTCGAAACCTGCTGGTTAGAAGATAAATTGGGGTACCATTGTACAAATAATTAAACGTCCTTTAAAATGATGTGCCACTTGACCCCCTTTCCTATTTAAGATTTTAAGGGTAAGATCTATTCCTCCTAGGAGGTTGAGCCACGAGTGTTAAAAGTATTCATTGTAGGTGTCCCCCTTGAAAATAAAATTGAAGGGTTTTTGCAATTTTTCATAATATTTACTAAAGAAAGATATTCAGGGTGAGAAGTTTTCGGTGTGTCACCCTGTATGTTTTTATGCATTATGCATTTTATGGAATTGTTAAGTAGTTTAAAAGTGTTTTTATGGTTTTCATTTGCTTCCTATGTGTTTATAGGTTTTTATTATTTTTTTCTTGTTTTGTTTTTTACATTTTATTATTTTTGTTGTTATGTATGTCTCTATTAATATATCTAGTAGGACATTTATTAAAAAAGCTTGAATTAGCAATTACATTTTAGGTGATAAAATAAATGTAAACAACACAAATAACATCGGTTCTTCGTCTGCTGTCTAAATTTTAAAATAAACGATCCGAATTTTTTTGGATCGTTAACTGTTGCCATCACTGTATTAATTTAACTAAAAACAGAAGGTTTATCGCGAATTTGAATTAAATCCATTTAACGCGAGTCAGCCGGTCAAAAATTTGTACTGTTTACAAACCGTGTATGGATTAAAGGAGCGAAGTTTCGACATTTCGACTTTGATAAATTAACTTCCGAGTGTTTTCATTCGTTACGCTCTTTGTTGAAGTTTTGACAGAAGGTTCTCATTGAGCTGGATCAATAGGAGAAATGCGTTTAATGAGGATTTGATTTAAATGCTGTAGGTTATGTTAATTTGTGTTTCTTTGTGCAGTCCCGAAAATGTAATTAGAAACAAGAATTCTATAGCTTTATAAGATCAGTGTTTCCTATATCATAAGGAAAATAATGTAGTTGAAATAATAGTAATAGTAATAAGGAATATTAATGCAAACGATGAATAAATTGGAAGAAATGAAGAAAGGTAAAGAACAAATAATGTACGGAGTGGATGAAAATCGAAACCAAGATAAGAAAAAATAAAATAAAAATGGAGAACAAGATAAGGAAGAAATAAAGAAAAATGTAAGAAAGATAATGAACAAAATTGATAATATATAATGGCAGATATTCAAGAATTATAACGAAACCAGGAATAAATAAATATGAAAATGGAAGAAATTATAGAAATACATTTTGAAGAAATAAAAAGAAAAAATGATAAAATAAGAAGAAAATGCATGTAAAAAGTTACAAAAGGAATAGAACCAAATAAAGGAAAAATAAAGGTATAATAGATGAAACTAGGAATTGAGGATAAAGAAGTTAATGAAGAAAAGAAGATTAAAAATGATGGACAATAAATAAGTATTAATAAATAAATAAATAAGAAATCGCGAAAGAAATTAAATAAATTAGAAAAAATCAATGAAGATAAAGAGAAACAAAATGAAGAAAGTAAGAAGAAATCTAAAAGAAAGAAAACTGAAGTAAAATTTAGTATTAAACAAAACAAAAGACAAGAAAGAATGTAGGAAGACAACTAAGAATAGAGAGTTAATAGGAAATGAAAGTAAGGGCAAACGAGAAAGAAAAATAGTGAAAATTAGATAGGAAGCGAAAATTTGGATTTTAAAACTAGCCAAGTAAAACAAAATTAAAAATATAAATTAAATGGAATAGAATTAGTTAGGTCAATATTACGTGTGGCAAAGAAAATGAAGATGATATCGGTTATAGAGTAAAATAGACTAGGAAACAGAGTACCGTAGACTAGGGTTAATTAGAGGAATGCTCCAAAAAGATGATATCTAGGAAACAGTGTTGCTAACAAATAATCCACAAAATCATAAAACTAGGTCCGGCAAGGAGACAAAAAAGAAATTCAGGCAATTTCATACGAATCAATTCACATCAGCGCCAATATGTGAAACAATCTATAGTATGTACATACTAAACATCATGCCGAATCTTGGAAGTATTATAGCAGAATTAAAAAAGACACATGTGCTTGAGGTATATTCTATTAGAGCACTTTGGAAAAATTTTAAAAAAACATGGTTTTAGATATAAAACAGTAAATAAAAGACAAACAATAATGGAATCTAGTCGTTTAGTAAAGTGGAGAAACGAATATACAGGGTGTTTCCGAACTTGGCGTCCAAATTAGTAGGGGTGGTACTTCGCATAATTTGAGAGCGATTTGCCGATTTCATTTTTCTAAATAAATTTTATTAAACAAAATAGAGCCATTATAAAAAAATCAAAGAGCGGGTTCTACCCTGCTGAGCGCGTAGCACAATAGTCGCCTGATCGGTTACTCATCTGGATTTACAACTCAAAAACAGATACGATTTGCAATTTTGTCGATTCTGAGCAAACTTACGGAGAACTCGATCGTAGCGCGCTCGAGTCAAAGCGATCCCATCGCTGTGCAGGACCGTACCTGTTAAACATTTTTAATTAATTTTTTAATTATTTTTATTTTAAATATTTTAGAAAAATGAAATCTGCGAATCGGTCTCAAATTATGCGAACTACCACCCTTACAAATTTGGATGCCAAGTTCGGAAACACCCTTATATCGAAAATTTGGGACTGGGTAAATGATGCATTATTATTAACATAGGCGTTGAAACTCAAAAATTGCTTTGGGTGCCCGGCCTCTATGCGGGACATGGTGAATATCAACCCCCCCTCGACCTCCACACCTCACTTAAAGACACCACCGGTTTTTTAAAAGCACTTAAAAAGTTATTTTAAAGCGTTGATTTTATGAAACATTTTTTGAAAAAAAAGGTATTATCAAATGTCCAATTGCTGGATAGGCTGGAAGCTCCCACCTAAATCGGGATATCTGGCATGTGGCAACCCTATATGCTTGATGCAGCTACCACTGGTATTCAGTGGTGCTGCGGTGCTAGAGTACCAATGAAATGAGTAAAAACACAATATAAAACATTTATTAACTATGATGAATTTAAAAGGTGATTTTTGATGATTAATTAATACACATATATTGGAGTATTGTATATATACTGGGTGGCCATTTAAAAATAAAACAGCCAATTTTGGGCACCCCAGGTCATTTACGAAAAAACTGTTGGATCCGTCAATTTTTGATTATAAGGGAAACATTTTTTTGCTGGTTTCACCCCCTAAATGGAAACCCTCTAGCAGGGGTTAACTTACTTCTAAAATCTTAAATGGAAAGAAGGGTCGAATGATAGCTTATTATGAAGTATTTTTATATAGATTATAACCCCCGAGTTTTAAAATTTCTACTCTCTTCCTAGCCATGATCTCTGAAAGATTTTTATTTTCTTTAAGAGCTTACCAGTTACTCGAGTAAATACTGGAAATGCTGACCCTAAGCCTCCATGAAATAATAGAGGTTTTGTTCAAAACACTCTCGGACATTTTTAAGCATCTGTGGGGTGATTTAATGACATTCATCAATTATGCATTGTCGCAGATTTTAGGTAGTCCCATAAAAAAATCCAACGGGCTTAGATCCGGAGACCGTGGGGGCTGCTCAATACTTCCTCTTCTTCCGATCCATTGACCTGGAAACATTTTATCCAAATACTGACGAACAGTGGCGCACTGTCTTGTTGGAATATTAAGTTGTTTGCTATATACTGATCGTCACTCTAAATCAACTCTAGTAATACCGTATAAATGGCGTTTTTCCTAATAATTATAGATACATTTTTGCGGTTAAAGTTTCTGGTAAAAGAAGGCGCCAATTATACGGTTGCCAAAAATGCCAGCCCAAGCATTCAGTTTTTCCGGAAATATTCAAGAAATATTCTGGGATTTGAATCGGACCAATAACGACAGTTGTGACGATTAACCGTACCATACAGAAAAAAGTGCATTAGTCTGAAAAACACACGTTGAAATTAACTTGTATTTTTAATACCTTCTGAATGCTACTTCTTTTAATACCAGATGTTATTGCCAACTGTCTTGTACTCAATGTGGGTTCTTGAACAACATGCCCTAAAATCGCCACCTCTGTAGCTTTATTTACTACAGCATTTTCCATTTTATGTTATTTGTTAGCTACTGACCCCGTTTCCCAAAATTTTTGAACTAACTTCAAAATATACTTTCAATGGACTTGTCGATTTTGATGTTGATTGTTAAACTGTTGGGCATTTCTATTAGTTCATTCATTATTCGTAAAAAAAGAGAAATTATTTACACTCTCTCAGCAATTGAGTAAACCATTATTACTGATATGCCACTTTTATGCCGACTCTACAACGAAATAAATTAAACCTTACTACTTTACGGCGACCAAAGAATGTCATCTGATAACAATAATTAAAAGCCAAAACTACAATTGTTGTTACAGAAGAATTCCTTTTTTTTTAATAATAATGTGAAAATTGGTTTTGTACTTTTGATGAGCCACTGTATAGACTACATAGATAGTAGCGATGTAAAACTTGGGGGTTATTATCTAGATAAAAATAACTTCAAAATTAGATATTATTCCATTTAAGATTTTACTGGTGAGTCTTTCCCCCGATAAAGGGTTTCGGCTTAGGGGGTGAAACTGGCAAAAAAATGTTTTCCCCTAAAATCAAGAATTAAACTACTTTTCAATTTTTCACTTTGCAGTTTTCAAATTTGCCAGTGCAAAATACTTTGTTTCATACAATAATATCGTTATTTTTGCAGATTATTAATTTTTTATTTTCACTTTTCAAATTGTTTCACAAATTTTACTTTTTAACAATTTCCTCTTTTATTAAACATAAAATTACAAAAATATGCAAAGTGAAAAAATGCAAAGTAGTTTTATGAAATAGGCCCCTGGTTTCTCGCCAGCATTACTAAAAAGCTGTTTCTGACTCTAAATGAACGTTCTTTTCTAACGGTGCTTGATCGGGAGCAACTTTCAAATGATCTCCCTTCTCCCCTCAAGCATTTTTTCAACAGCATATGTACAAAGCTCTTGTCTTGATAATTGTAAACCGTTATTAGTCGTTCTATTTTGACGTCGTAGGGTTTTATACACCAATAATAATAAACCCTTAAGTCTAAGTTCAACGCGTTGTCTATTTGTCACGGCGACTTTTTTATCACAAATAATACAGCTCCGAACGATAATATTTTATTGAGGCATCCTGTCGCTATACCAATTAGGGCCACGACAACTTCTTCTTGTCACTTATTGGCACTTTTTGTCCACGTTTTGTTATGGGTGCTCCGCACCCAGTTTAAAACTGCTCTGGGTGCGCAAGCACCCAAAGCCCCCGGTGATTCGGCGCCTATGATTGTTAAGCTCAAAACACATTAAAGATAGCTCTTTATATTATCACCAGAATATCGAAGTAAATTTTTTCGAGTCTTGGTTCGAAGAAAAACTTGCCAACACTACGTCCAAATAGTGTGATTGTCTTAGATAATGCATCATATCATTTAAGAAAAATTTGTAAGATTTCAACCAAATGTTCTACCAAAGAAGAAATTAAAAAACTTTTATTTGAAAAATATTTATATTTTTATTTATATACGAAGGCCCAACTCATAAAAGTTCTAAATACAAAAATAATCGCTAAGGAACATATCGTCGACGAAAATGGTCAAGAAAAATGGTTATACTGTGTTAAGATTACCCCCTTACTACTATGTTTTGAACCCGATTGAACTATTATGGGCCCAACATTAAAAACATCGTTGTAAAACTTACAATGAAAGAGTTCTCAAATATTACCTCTGAGAACTGAAGAAATGCTATAAATCATGTAATAAAGGTTGAAAACGAATATATGCGACACGCACCAGTTTTAAAAGACTTGTAATTGTAAGCGACGGTGAATCTAGTGAGGAAGGTGATGAGGGTTATGGTAGTGATTTAGATTAGATTTTCAAATAATGTTTCTATTAATTTTTAAGAATTCATAAATAAAAAATTAAATAATAAATCCTTCTTTTGATTTTAAATTATATTTGCTTGTTAAGTACAACTCTGTACAGGTATCAGCAGGAAAAAACAAATAAGTGTTTTAACTTCCGGTGTATAAAATTATATTTTGTACTTCTAAATATGAAAGCAATACTACAAACTTGTTTGTATTCCACTTTTATTTTTCTCGTGAAATGGCTTATTTCAAATTTTCTGCAGTCTACATTATTTTAGAATGCATGTAAAATATTCGAACTTTCAACTTCTTTATAATAACAAAAGTATGTTTTCTTGAGCCGATAAAACTCCAGAAGACATTTTCGTTCGATTACTTTACTTGAACCACCGTTCGGTAAAGAAAACTTTTAAATTTAAACCAGTCGGAAAAATGTCCGGATTACCGATATGTTAGAAAGAAACCAATTTGACTGAAATAATATCGAAGCTATATGGAAATATTTTTTTTGTTTTTCTTTTTATTTAATGGCCGTTAGCAATACAATAATATTTAAGAAGACTGGAAATGGTGTATTATTATTTTTTTATCTCAATATCAATAGTAAATTTGACAGTTCTAAGTTAAACAAATTGTTAGCTCGCCTACTAACCAGACCGTAATTTTAGCGTTAATTCTAAATAAAATACCATATTATGATACATGTTAAAAGAACGAATAAAAAATGCTGACTAGATCCTCCCGTACCTAGGCAGCACACATTAGTCTAATTAACATATTTTATACGTAATTCTTATTTAAATTTCATATTGGTTGATACCGTATACGTTTATAGTATACTATTATTATAAATACCGTTTTTAAATGATAAATAATTATTGTAAAATAGTCTAAAGGCGGAGTTACACGGTGCCAGTAACTTGCACAAGTTACTAAAATCCGGTACTGGATTTTAGTACTTACCTGGTGTAGACAGATATTTTAGTACTAAAATTTAGGACTGGTAGGTAAAGTTGAGAAAATGTTCCAATACAATAATATTTTGTTACAAAAATTGGCAATATAAACGAAACGTTTATTTTCATAGCATGCTAAGAAAACGCGATTAAATTTTTTAAAATCGTATAATGTGTTGCCGACATTTAGAGGGATCACTTTTTTAATCTTAAATAAAGTCTTACGTAGATAAAAATTTGATTGTAATTTTATTAAACTAAGAAATTTAAATTTTCTTATTAAACCGCACGTGTATGTTATAAGATCTCATTACGTGGATGTTATTGTTAAATGTCATGGGCGTAGGTAGAAAAATTATATTTAAGCGTTATCTAACAAACAAAAAAACGTTTAAGAAATCAACCAAGACGAAATTTAAAAAAGAATTATTAACCAAATTACATATTATATTCGCTGTTGCTAGGTGCACGCTAAAGTGTACACAAATCAAAAAATCTGATGTGTCCAACACATGATTTTCCTATCTAGTTATTATAGGCTTTTCCCGGTTATTTTGTACAACCTATTGCAGCACCTCTATAATAGTCCAAATAAATAACGAAAAAAAGCCCCTTCGAGCTTACATTAATTTGTAATTGGATGAAACAAAGTGGAATTTGTGAATTTTGATGTGATCTTTCCGAAAAAAAGAAAAAAATGATGTAGCTGTTTTTCAATTTTTTTTTAATTAGGAAAAACCGGGTTTTCCGGAATTTTCCATGGTAAAAATGCTAATTATCTGGGCAATCATCATTCTGATAGTAAAAATAAATGCACCAATCGAAAGAGGAGGCAAGAATTTCATTGCACAGGTAGTTTTAATGGCGAATTTCTCGCCGCCAGAAGTGCTTTTACCAAAAAGTTGTTTTTTCGTTTCTTTGATCAGAATCATGAACATGAAATTTGCGATGAATTTATGGCGAAATTATAAATGTCAGATATATGTGCCCATGAGAGAAGTTGCTTATTTTTTTGGGGGCTCTCAAATAAAATAAGTCCCGCGGCGAAATCTGCCATAATTTTTCGGGAATTTGCAGGAAACAGGAAAGCGTAATTTTTTTTAAATTTTTTCCCTTATGATTTTCTCCGGATTTTCCGAAAACACCTAACAAAAAATATATTTGAAGAAACTAACTGCGCCATCGGAAAGAGCATAAAAAAAGTATACAAAAAGGTATACTTTAAAAATGTTAGGAAATTAATCCTAAGCTTGAGTGTAAGTTCCAACTTGGTGATAAGCTTGTTTTTTGTTCTCTAACATCTGGTTTTCTTCTCGGTTGATGCTCCATCCTCCTTTTTTTGGCATTGTGAATCGCGGCCCTTTTATACCTATCCCAGGTTTTATAAATAAACTCTTTTCCGTAACGTCGAGCTACGTAATGTTTGCGACACCTCTCATGCAATATAAAACCTGGTTCTAAAGAACTGAAAAAATCATCCCCTCTCTCTTTGCTGACCATCTACAGACCTTTTAATTCTGTCGGTCTAATTGGGGTAAGTTCACCCTCTGCAAGTTTCTGATGACATAATAAACACAGGCCAGCCATTGCAACCTGGAAACAAAAAAATTATAGCATTGTGATAGAATTTTCCTTATTTAGGAACGTACTTACTCAATAAATTGCTGAATAAGTCCGAAAAACCACGTGTACACAGAGCTTGCTGAACACGGTTATCAAAAATCTATGCCGATGAACACTATCAAGCGATTTAATTTGTAATAATATGACCGTTTCAAGTTTAAACTTGTCGGATAGCGAACGCCGAGACCATGGCTATCCTTGATACGACGTCAGGCTAATTTTGCGGTAATTCTATTTTTTGTACAAAACTCAAGAAACGTCTTATAACAAGTCAGTAAAATACAATATAATAAATTTTAGGACTAATAAATTTAGGTATGTAAGAAATTTAAAACTGGAAATCACAAAAACATCAAATTACAGAAATGCACGAGTTTTGGATCCCGCGGAGCGCGTGTATGGGACTTTTGTCGGGAGAATTCTACAACTTAGAAGAAACATACACACTTTAAACTTTGTATACACATTCAGAAGATATGAAATTTGGGTTTGCTCAATTTTTAGACCAAAAAACTAAAAATCGTCAATTTTTGGCAACTTTTTTCAAAAACCGTGTTTTTTGGTCGTCACTCAATGAACAGTGGTCAAAAAATAGATAAAATATCTCTGCAGAATTTTCCGTAATTTAATTGTATTCTAGACATAATAGAGTATTCAAAAAAAAAGCTTTAAGTAATTGGGTGCATTTTTGGCATTTTTGTGCCACTTCAAACTTTCGAAAAAAAATTAGTTTTTTTTTAGGGAAAAAAATTTGTTAAATTGTTTGATATCTTGGCCAATTATAATCCGATTTTGGTAAAATTCACAAACATATAAGATTTTATATTTAAAAGTAAGCTCTGTAAGTGGCATTAAAAAAATTTAAATAGTTTGGCCGTTATAGGCAAACAATGAAATTAGGCTTGCGGTACATTTTGCCCTTCCGCCATATGCCCAATTTTGGGATTTCTCTTGCCCCCTTCTGGGAATCAATAGTTACATCCCTTAAGTTCAAAACAAATTTTTGTTTCTTTAAATATCTTAATTTTTACCAAAGTTATGAAGAATTTAGTGTTTGAACATTTAACAAATTCAATTTTTCGACCTTCGCCCTCAAAATACTAAACAAATTTCAATCGTCCATACCGCGAGAACGGTGCATCGGATCAAAATTTCTCAGGAGACATAAAAATTAGCATTTTTTCTAAGCTTTCAAATGTCGTAAACTGCGTTTTAAAAATATTGATTTATTTGCGACATGCGCATGCGCAAAATTGAAAAAGTGACAAAATCCAAAATTTCGGCACTTTTGAAAAACTGTTACATTTTCTTTTGCCTTTTTTCGAAAAGATCACCTCAAAATACATAGAATCCATTTTGTTTCATCTAATTACAATTTAATGTAAGCTCAAAACCGGTAATTTAATTCGATTATAAATGTTTAGAGGATAAACTAAATATATACATTTTCCACATACATCTAACTCGACACATTTTTCTGTACTATATATTCCATAACATATAAAAACGGCCTCCCATAAAGTACCCCCCTTCCCCCAGATGTTCCGCCTTTGTCCAAAATCTAATCATTTCACCTCAGGCCGAAATAAAACTGTTTAAAATTTAATATTTTTTCCTTTATCCGTTTTTGAGTTTTCTCAAATATCTCGAATACGGTCCATTTTAAAGAAATTATGTATGGAATAAAAATTATAGAGAATTATATTACAAACAACTTTTATTTGAACAATTTTTATAAAAAATTAATTTTTTTACATTTTACATTTTGGACTGTATGTAGCTCATTCAACCATTTAGCTTTATTAATAGGTTAGGGAGTTTACAAATGACACTACCGGTCTAACTGGTCTAGCTGGTACAAGTGGTCTAACTGGTCTAAATGGTCTAACAGGTACAACTGGTCTAACTGGTCTAACTTATCTAATTGGTGTACTGGTTTAAAGAATCCTTTTCTTTCTTTTTTTTACCTTTAATCTTATCTTTTTTTCTAACATAAATTATTGATGGAGTTAGAAATTCTGAAAGTAATTCTTTGTCTTTCTATCCAGATTCCAACTTATTTTTCTTACCACATGTTGTTACGGGCTCAATACTTTTGTGCGACAGAGATTTTAAAATAAAAATAAACTACAGAAAAAAAAATAAATACTTACAGATTAAAATAATGCTAATAGATATTTAATAATTATTAATTTTACTTGAATTATTGTTTACATTCCAAAGTACAAATAATATTGACCTTGAACTTGAACTTTTCTTTTCCCCATTGTTGTCCAACATATTAGGTACTCTTCTGTCTAAAAATATTAACATAAAAGCCTACTACGGTTAGGTTTATTATTGTCACCAAAAATCTCCTTCCTAGATCAAGGAAGTATGCTTTCTCTCTCACTTCCTAGTTGTCTATTTTTTTTGGGCTGATATTGGGCCATGTGGACTAAAATAATCGATATTTATTTCGGATTTAAAAAGCCTAAAACAAAAAGAAATTCCATCAAAGATATTGTATAACGAAAAATTAATCAAAGCTGATTATACGCGTTAGTGGATTTGTATACATATCTTTAGAAGGCCGCTACTTCTTCACGGTAAGCTACCTTGATCTCATCTAATCATAAAAACTTCAATATTTTGGATTCATTCTGTTTTCAGGCCATCGCCTATCAACTATCAACTACCACCTAACTTTTATTCGTTGCTAACTACCATATAGTGGACTAGTTACCATATCTACAATTACCTCTCATCTAACACATATTCTTGGAATTATATTTAATAGCATCACTCACCTTTCAGCCTGTAGCTGTTTGAAACTTATTCCAACGCACTTCTGCAGATATAGTCAGGTTTAGGTTGGATCTTTTGAAGCATTAAAATTATTTGTACTGCAAGGAAACAAGTAAGACATTTCCATTTATTACTCGAGTGTATAACAGGGCGATTCCAGTTCAATTTCCTTTGGGTACAAGATAATAAATATTGAATTAAACATATTTATTTATTATATTTTACCAGCTAAACTATATCAATACATCAATATATCAAGAAAACATAATACTTTTAACAGCACTATATAGGTCTCACGATATAGAAATAAAAGATTTTATTATTGATTTTAAACAGTATTTACAAGAAATTTCTTTACAAAAAACATATCATAACATAATTGCAGGTGATTTTAATATCAAAGTTCTAGAGGAAGATATAAATTCCAGTGAATATTTAAATGATGTATATGAACACGGTTTTCATTCTACCATAAACAGTGTCACAAGGCCAGATAGCAATACTTGCTTGGACCATATATTACTAAAATCAATACCACAAATACTATACAATGTAGCACAACAATAACTGATCACTATATGACTTTAGCTGCTGTAGATATTGAAGTAACAAGTAGTAACCCAGGTGAAGAAAAATTTCAATATTACCATGATTATAATTCAATAATATCTGAGTTACAAAATTTTAACTGGACGCCATTCTATTCCGTTATTGATCCAGAAATCTGCTCAACATATTTCACAAATATATTTATTGACATTATTAATAAAAAAGTTGGATTACAAATGGTTTAATGAAATCAATAAGAATTCGGGATAAATTATACAAACGTTGTAAAATTAATCTAGAAAACGAAAATGTAAAAAGGGAGTATATTGCATACAGAAATTCGTTAAATAATTTAATAAAAACCACAAAAAATAATTATTACAAACAGAAAATCAATCAAAATAGGGATACAAAAAATTTATGGAACTGTGTTAATGAAATTTTTAGAGGTAATAATCAAAACAATATTAGTAAAATTTTAAAAACAGATGGAACAATAACACAAAACAAAACTGAAATAGCTGAAATTTTTAATGAACGTTACGCTACAATAGGAAGCAAATTAGCAAATGAAATTAAAGTCCCGAAAAATTGTCCTCTTAAACCAAAAACAATTTCTTCTTCAATATTCCTTTCACCTACAAATAAAAATGAGATTATTAAAACTATAGAATCCCTAAAACCTCATAAAGCCCCCGGTTATGATTTAATAAAAGGTGAACTTCTGAAAAAAGTCAAGGAAGAAATATCACTACTGCTGGTACACCTAATAAATGCAATCTTTGAAAAAGGTCATTGCCCTTCGGTATTTAAAATTGGCATTATAAAACCCATGTACAAAAGCGGCGATAAACAAATTGTAACTAATTACCGACCTATATGCTTGATAACAAACTTTGCTAAAATTTTTGAAAAAATTCTAAAGACCAGAATTATACATTATATAAAAAACATACCATTCTTTCAAAACGTCAATTTGGATTTCGGGAAGGACAATCTACCCAAGATGCTATCACTTTTTTAACATCCGAACTTTATAAAAATCTTGACAATGAAGAACATTCCCTATGTATATTTTTAGACCTTGCAAAGGCTTTCGACACTGTGAGTCACACACAGTTGTTGAAGACTTTAGAAGGCATTGGTTTCCGAGGCATCCCATACAAACTAATGGTAAGTTACCTAGAAGAAAGAAAACAGTACGTAACTATAAGTGAAAGAAAAAGTTCTGAAAAAATAATGACATACGGTGTACCTCAAGGAACGGTATTGGGTCCCATATTATTCATACTGTATATAAACGAAATACTCACCTTCAATAGTACTGGGACAGTAAGTAGTTTCGCAGATGATACCATTATACTATATACAGCGCAAAACTGGGAAGATCTAAAAAAGAAAGCAGAAGCAGATATGAGTATATTAATAAATTGTTTTAATTCAAAATTACTAACCATTAATTTTAGTAAAACTTGTTTTATTCCCTTTAGTTGCTACACAAATTCATTGCCGACATATGACACCTTACAAATAAAAAATAATAATAGAGACATACAAATCTATGCAAAAGAAAACATAAAATATTTAGGAATAACTGTGGATAGGCACCTTAGATGGAATTTACATGTTGATAGGGTTACTTCAACTTTACGTAGCTTACTATACAGATTTAAATATTTAAAAAATATATTAGATCAAAGTCAATTAAAAATACTATATTCTGCTTTAGTAGAATCGCGTATATCATACGGAATTGTGGGATGGGGAGGTTTGGCAGATAATCACTTAAAGAAACTAGAAGTATTACAAAAGAGATTCCTAAAAATAATATTAAATAAACCATTTCTCTATCCCTTTGATACATTGTATCAAGAATCAAAAAATAACCTTGATATTAGACAGATTTATTTTTATAAAATAGTTACCTCTATTGAAATAGAAACAAACAGTCATATTCAACATAACTATGAGACTAGACAAAAAACAAATAAGTTATTAAAAACAGTATCAGCTTCAAAAACCATTGGTTAAAGAGGTTATATTTCAAAAAGGCTATATAATTTCCTTCCTCCCAATATTCGAAGTTGTAAATCAAAAAGTATTTTTAAAAAGAAAGCTAAAACTTTTGTATTAAAATGTGATAGAAAACTGATTCATAATTTAATTACGCCTTAGTGTTTACATAATTTATACTACATTATTTATATATGTTTGTGTGTTAAATATTATTGATATTTTATATAATATTTTAATTTTAATTTTAATTTTAATTTTTATTTTAATTTTAATACATTAAAAATTGGAGACGAGCAAAAATGGAATCACCCACGGACAGGTCATACCTTTGTGGGTTACCATTTGTTTACTCTACTTTTAGTAATAATTGCTGATAAGGATTATATGTTTTATACATTATACTTTTAGATTGAAAAGGTATTTACCTTCCACTGTAAACCGAATAGTACTACGTGGGATCATTTATGGTTTTTTTTATTTTTAAAATCATAAATTGTCAATTTTATTAAAAGATATTTAATCTGTTGCACATAAAGAACTCTTTAAGATATTCTGTTTCAGCAACAATAAAATAGTACTAAACTGGGTTTTAGTCGAGAGCAATCTACAAAATATATATTTTAGAACTCTGTCTTTGACTGGCTCATTTAATTATGGTAAAATTTGCTAAAGATGGGCCAGTCGTAATACTCTGTATAATGTGCCACTATAAAATACCACCAGACCCAAGTCACCAGCGTATGCAACTGTGAACACTCTACCTGGCATTTTAAAATTAACAGCAGAGGATCGAGCAAAACATTCACCATCATACGACATTTTTATGTCTAGTACGGCATCGAACAAAACATTCCACAATGTCGGTTCTAATTTAGACCCTTGTGGCACTCTTTTTGTAATGTCCATGGTATTTTTTTCTACTCGTATTACAATTTTTCTGGCCAAGAAATAGTTATGCACTAGGGTCAATGCATCATAACCCTAGAACCCAAACATAGCCCTTAACCTCTATAATACATTATTTATTATTCATGATTTTTGTATATACGGTCCAGTTCGGTTAACTCCAGAACCATCCACAAATATTCTGTTAAAGTTATATATCAATGGTTATTCAATGGGACGCTTTTCACCGTTATGTAGGCCTATGATCCACTAAATCAATTTTATCTGAATTATTGGTCTATCAGAATATTATTCAGACCTTAGCCTTTTGGAATGCTTCTAAATGCTATTATCTTTCAAATCTTTTATTTTTATATAAGATTTCCTATTTACTAGTTTCAATTTATTCTCTTTTACGTGATTGTTAATAAACATTTCAAGTTGGCTTTGATAATCGATTTTTAAAGCTTTGCGCTTTACCCTTAGATAAAAGAGACCAGAGATATAACATACACTGGGGTTTAACCTGCGCAAATGTTGCCAATTTCTAAAGAAAGGTTAACGGAGTGGGGGAACTGGGCAGGGACTCGAACTCTGTGACAGGGACCGGACTTTGTTTATTAGCATCATAATGAACTATTAGATTTATTTAAAATATACATTTAATGGAAATTGGTATTATGAAATAAATTTAACGTGATTTTTTAATATCAAACAGATGCCACGACATTTTATGTAAAGAGAAGACCTTTTATAGAATATTTCGTTAGCTATTATTTACTATGGACTTTTCTGTAAGAGACTACAGTAAAATGTTGAAATAGAATATTGTTAATCGAGTAAGAAATGGTACTCATTGTCTAAGAGTATTATAAAAAAGAATGTGCGCAAGCGAATACACATAATATTAAAATTTAGTCAAAATGAGAAAATGCTGTTTTGTATTATATCCTCAGAAAAAGATATATTAAAGCTTGTTTCTTTAGGAATATTAATTAATATAGAGGATGCGTCACATAAAACTCTAGAAATGTATATGTCTGAAACCAGATAACATTTTAAAATTTAAACCTATTAAAAGTAATTTGGTCGCTAGGAGTGGGTGATTATCGAAATAAATTATTGATCATTAATAATAATCGATTATTTTCGATCAATCGATTATTTTCAAACAATCTATTTTTGTTCGTATTTCCTTTAAAATAGACCACTTGATTATCTTTAAAAAATCAAAAAAAAATTAGATTAATTAAAAAGCCAATTAACCGATAAATCAGTGTTTACAAAAAATAATAAACGAATTATCGTTTATTTTAAATAATCGATTATTTTTAATTTCTATTTTTTTTTCGTATTTCCATTGAAACAGATTATTCGATAATCTTTGAAAAATCTAAAATAATCGATTAATTGAAAAGTTGAATAATCGATAAATCGATTTTAAAAAAAAGAAATTATTTCCTTTAAAATCAATTATTCGATCATTTTTGAAACATCGAAAATAATCGATTAACGGAAAATAACCAATTAATTAAGAAGATTCTACGATAAATCGATTTTCCCAAAAAAAAAAACTGAATAATTATTGATTATTTACGAATAATTATTGATTATTTACAAATAATCCTTTTCTTTTTTTAAATTCCTTTTAAAACTGATTATTTAATTTTCTTTGAAAAATCGAAAATAATTGATTAATAAAAAGCTGATTTACCGATAAATCAATAATTCTAAAAAATAACCGAAATATCGATTATATAATATAACCGATTATATTCGATCAATCGATTATTTTTATATAATCTATTTTTTGTATTTTAAAACAAATTATTCGAATACCTTTGAAAAATCGAAAATAATCGATTAATCTAAAATAATCGATTAATCGAAAATAATCGATTAATCGAAAATAATCGATTAATTTAAAAAGTCTAATAAACAATAAATCGATTTTTCTAAAAAATCGATTATTTTCAATAAATCGAATATTTTGAATAAATCTACTCTCTTTTTGTAATTCCTTTATAATCGATTATTCCATTACCCAAAAAAACGAAAAAAATTTATTAAAAATGTTCGATTAATCAAAAATAATCTATTAAAGATAATCGATTAATTATAACGGATAAATCGATTTTCATGAAAACGATAAATCGATTATTTTTGTAACCCCTATCGGTCGCATGCTCTTATCAGAGCATTTAGCTCCAAAATTTAGAGATTCGGATTTATTGATCCTGTTATCTTTGAAACCGCATTCGATTGTATAATAAATATTGCTAGAATTTAGATTTTTTAAGTAAACAAAGATATTTTTCGAGTTGTTTAGGGGTTTATAATGTAACATTTTGCTAATAATATGACTAATTTCCGTAACTTTAGTATTTTTTGCTTATACTAGATCATATTGCGCGTTTTACTTTGTTTTAAGATTTAAGATTCAAATGTCACTTCCGATTTAATCGCAAATAAAATAAACCTTGAAATTTTAAGCAGGTGAACCTGTATTTCATCTAATATTCTTGTAAAAATATCTAATAAAGGGCTAAAAACCACTTTTAGTAAATATTCTTATAAAACTACTTTTTAAAAACAAAATTTCGTTAGTAACAATGCCTATTTACTTCTTATTTAGATTAAATATTTATTGAAACCCCTTAATGCGGATCTGAAGTATTCAGCTCAAAGAATCATGGCGACTTTATGTCAAAACGTCAACAAATATTTACCGCTGAAAACGAATATATTTCTTATTTTTTATAACATTGACACATATTATTTGTATATACAATTTTTCACCATACATCGTGGCATTTTCAACTTGAAATTGAATAACTAAAACACTTTAAATTGCTAATAACACCAACAAACAATTCAAAAACGGCGGTCCATAAATGATTTACTCACGCGGAGACAAGCATAGAATAGAAATTTCGGAGCAATTCGGGTGGCGTCGTGAACACAATGATTTTTAATTGGTGGGTTACTTAGGTTTGGAATAGACAACATGCGCAATGTGCAATGTTACATCTCCGGTCTCTTTTATCTAAGGCTTTACCCCACATTTAGTACTTTTTCCAGTCTTTTTATTAATGTTTTTTATTTGTATTTTTTTCTTAAGGTTTCTTATTTTTTTTTTGTTAAAACATATATAACTAGAAATGATTATTTACCATATCTTAGTACAGCTAAATACATAATAAATACATAAGAGTCCGGAAATATACAAAAAGACAACACAGGCAAGTCGCCTAGATTTTCAGTTTTGTTTTCTCATGTAGTATAGTTAAAAAAATTGTAGACTAATTGCTGTATTACTGGATAAATAAAACTTTGAATTAAAATATACAAACAGATTTCAAACAAACACTGTTTGATTCAAGAAGACCTTGTTCAGAATGCAGTTGAATAACGTCCACGATTTACCTTGAATCTATTTTTAATCGTGGCCAATTTAAAGTCCTTGTTATTTACTTCAATAACTTCCTTTATTACAGCTTCTGAAGGTTTCCTGCATCTCTTATTGTTTTTCCTTTACAATATTTCCATTATACTTTCTTTAAATTAGCAAGTTTTTATCAACCCTTCAATTGCGCCATTGAATATTTTTCTCAACATTCTCAGATTCTTTTATTTTATTTCCAATTAGATGCCGAGATTACCTACTTCAAGAAATGAGTAATTTAGTTCATCCATAAAACAGAAGGTTGAAAACTACCCGTAACAATAGAAACTTTCTTAACAATAATTTTTGAATTCCTAACGAAATTAGGACACAACTCAGGTATGAAAGGAGAAAACAAATTGGAAACGATGAAACCATGAAAAATTAATTGAATATTTCCCGGATTTGTGCTATTTATTAGAAGCAGAAAATTATATCCATTTAAAAGTCTAAATTAAAATCTGTTTTCTAAAAATAGAAACTGGAATTACGGTTAACTGCATTTAATATACTAATTTGCTTCTGCATTTATTAAAGAGTAAATCGTACATTCGTATATTTCATAGAAATCCAGTTTTATACAGATAAATGGTCTTTTCTGCAGTCGAATATATTTAGAGCAATAGGAATTTTGACCAGGTCCTTCATATATTGAATAAACTCCAAGACAAATTTCTTTTGACAAGAATAAAACTAATCATAAAAATAAAAAATTAGATAACTTTTTTTTCAGTTGTCCAATATGAGTAGACCAGTTTAATGTATTATCTATGTTATGTTATGTTATATTGGAAATGGGGTATTATTAGACTGCGCCTTAAAAGATCTATTGTCTCGATGCCTATGACGATCATTCCAGTTCTATCTTCTCAGGGAAATGTAGGATTTGGAGTGGCTTTAAGGTAGGTAAATCTTTCTCTTCTATTTTATATGCTCCCAGGTATAGTGCCCTTGGATTTTGTAGTGCTACACATTCAGGCAGAATGTAAATTGAGGTTTCATCATTCTCTTCGCTATCTTCTTCTATTACTTTTAGTTTACTAAGGTGCCCTTTAAGTCAGCAATGTCAAGTAAGGATCTCTGTTACAATACGTAGCCTATTCTTGCTTAGGCAGATAGAGGCTTTCCATCTTTTCTAATTGTATTTACCCAGAGGTATCTTATACATACAGTTAGTCCAAAAAGTCTCCGTACACTACCTGCTTTATATAGAATTTTTCTGTTGCATTTAATTTAATAATTGAAACTACGAGAGAATACGCTCTTTTCAATAACTGAAGCATAAGTAACGATTATAAGTTATAATTACAATAAATGGACATTTTTATTTAAAAGAAACATCGGCATTATAAAAATCTATGCAAAATTTATGTCAAAGAAGTCTCCGTACACTCATAATTTTCATTGAAAAAAGCACATTATAATTAGCTGCATTTCATCAAGGCACCTATGGCTCACCAGCCTAAAAACAAATAAATAATTATCGGCCATAATTTATTATCTGTCATTTGTTGTTGGTAGATTTGCAGTGAAGTTTCAAATTAGCATTAAAAATAAGCGAAAGAAATAGTGAAATTGCAATTCCACTTCGAAAGTTGACAGTTGATTTATGGAAAGAAAAAAATCCCTTAGAAATATTGGAAAAATTGTTAAGAAGCCGTATACTACCGTTCATTACATTATAAACCAGTATAAATTAACGGGTTCCTACAAGATTCGACCACGTTCTGGTCGTCCCAAGAAACTGACTCCGCCTGAAGAAGCTAGTATTGTTAGGCAAGTAATTATAAATTCCAAAAAAAGTGCACCAAAACTAAAAGAAGAAATACGAGAGCTATTTTCAAAAAATATTTGCCCACAAATGGAGAGAAATTGTATACACAGAGCAGGCTATAAGGAGTGTACTGCTAGAAAGAAGCCGTTAATTTCGGAAGTTAATCGAAAAAAATGTTTAGGTTTTGCTACAGAATACGTTAATAAGCCTCCTGAATTTTGGGAATCTGTAATATTTAGTGAAGAAACTAAAATTAACCTTTTTGGATCTGGTAGAGCTAAAGTTTGGAGAAAGAAGAATACCGCCTTTGATATTAAAAACCTCTGTTCCACGGTAAGACACGGGGGTGGCAGTGTTCTGCTATGGGGATGCATGTCCGCTGAAGGTGTTGGAAATTTACATTTCATTAATGGAATCATGGATGAGCATGTCTATATGATCATTTTGCGAAACAATTTAGCAGAAAGTGTGCAGAAATTAGCGCTCGAAGGAAGATACATTTTCCAACAGGACAATGATCCAAAGCATATTGCAAACTTGGTGCGAGAATGGATGATCCATAACGTGCGACAGCAACTATACACACCCCCGCAATAACCTGATGTTAACCCTATTAAACATTTATGGGAGGAACTTAAACGGCGCGTTCGCAAACATAACGTTTCAAGTAAGGAAGAGTTAAAAAACAAAGTATTGCACGAATGGGAGAACATTCCAGCAGAACTTACTAGAAAGTTGGTTTCAAGTATGACAAGAAGGTTACAAGCACATCCCCAACTAGCCATTCATAAAAGTGTATTTGTTGTGAAGTTCTCATCATCATCTATTGTATAGTCCAGGAGACAGTGACGATTTTCGGTATTTATTTTCCCAGTCAGCAAGCACGAATAGAGAATTGTAGGATTAGCAATTCTAAGCAAAATTCATATATATTTAGAGGGGGGATCCGATGGGCTGAGGCCGAAAATGCGTCAAAATATACGACAACACGGCCCTTTTTTTCCATTGATAAAAATAGTTTTAGTAGTAAGAGATGTTAAGTAAAAAAATAGTCTGATTAATCTGTATGGACAATATATTTGGCAAGTGCATAAAATACACTTTCAAACGAGTTATGTACACAATTATTTCTATGACCACAATTATTTAAAGAATGTTCCAGGTGTTTTGTATATTAAAGTGTACGCATAGGACACATAAATAAAATCTTATATCACAATGTTTCACCTAACCAGTTGGTTTATTTATAGAAATTAAACATAATAATTGAAGATATTACAGAAGAAAATAGGGAAATAAATTACATTTCCTTTTACACTTTTATATAATAATTGTTTTATTTAGAATTCACGAATCACATTAATTATAATTATTGTTAGTTTCGTTATGTCAAATCATTTATACTAGAGGTGTGAGGAAAATACAGTGAACTGTGGAACGCCAATATCGTTGAATGCGCGTGGTAGAAATGGTTCTATAATACTGCTAAAAACATAGCTAAATTTTCATGGAAACACTGTACTTTTGACATTTGCGATACTCCGACGCATATGCATTATTGATGTAATCTCATGATTTTACAGTAATAGTTTTTGCAATTTTAGTGTGATTTTTAGGTTATTATGGTTATTCATTTTATTTGGTTCTGACCTATTGCGCTTTTAGACTATTTGTCTTTTATATAGTTTTTAATTTGAATTTTAATATTGTGGTCTATTTATATTTGATTGCTGCTTTTCGACTAGTGCTTTATTCTTTTTGTGTTAAAATAAGCTTTATAACCATTAAGTACATGCTTCTAGTTGATATCTACCTAATCGTCATCGGGTGCTTGCAACAATGGGAAAAAGCGTATGGTTTTTTTGGTGTAAAGTTAGATGTCTTCATTTTTCAGGTAAGTTATTTGTAGTTATTTTTTACTTAAAAGGATAGCAATACGTCCTGGTTCGGGGTGTGACTTTTGGGTTTTAGCTATCTGAGCCAAATTGTCGGCTAAGTGTCCTCTGTTAGGGCACCCAGAACCGAAAACTATATAGGTATATAATATGTTTTTTTTTTAAATTATTTTTTAATATGTATGCAGCTTGGATGAGGGCTTTAGGAAGAGATCCTAAGACTGAACACTGACTGCTATAAATGCCGTTTTTAGAGCACATTTCATAGTAAGTGATTTCATTCTAGCAGCAATGAGGAAACGTTTAAAAAACATGCTGTACCAGCTATTACTTTCTCGTCTCTTTTAGTTATTATTACTTCATTCTAATGCATATATTAAAATGGTTTTTAACTTATGTCCTTATGATTAAAAGATGTAGGTATTTTAGTTATGTTATAATAGAAATATATGATACTTTGTATTGACTGACCTACTGGCCACTGGTCATTCCACTTTTACTCCCTTTTTTCATAAATTATCAAATTATTTAAAAACAAATACATACCTAGCTATTTTCTGTAAATTACATTAAAATTTTAGTAATAATACTTTACTAATAAAACTTTAGTTAATTTATCTTATATATATATATATATATATATATATATATATATATATATATATATATATATATATATATATATATATATATACAACGGAAGAGTTAATTGGATTTTCTCCTTGTTGAGTTTCAAAAATAGTAATTTAACATGATTTAAAAACAAATACATGAAATGGGCAACATAGGCCTGCAAAGGCACTTTGTAAACAATCTCACTTGTATCGATGTGACGTAATGCGTGAATTCAATCTGGCTTACTTTTGTTAATAGATTGGCGTTCCATTTTAAATATACAGTTCACCGGGAATAGATTATTTAAATATACACGGACCGGGAAAACAAGTACGAAAAAATTCACTGGCTCCTGGACTAGTACTGTATCGAAGGAATTTTTATGAATGAAACAATATACGACCCTCCACAATTGCGGTCTACTCAACTTCCGCTGTTGTCAGACATTATTTTTTTTTTTTTGACAATTTAAAGACCTAACAGTAATTCAAGCAAACGCAATAACATTACTACAGTTAAAAACATCGCAAACTTGGCATCAATATTTTAATTTTATCCAAATATTGCATTTCTGTCGAGGATCATCCGCGTTGACTTCAGAAATTGTGTAATCTGTATTGGTTATATATATCTATAGTTAAAAGCACGTAAACTTGGCATTAATGTTCAATCCGATTATTGAGTTTCTACCGCGGTCACCACCGTTCATTCTTCAAAAATTTTGTAAATAATCCTATCTGTCTTGGTTATATATCTATGGTTACAAGCGATTATCAAGGCCAAGGGCGGTCCAACTAAATATTAGTTTTTACATTTGTTTCCTACCTGTTAAATTATTATTAGAAACTGTTAAGTGTACGGAGACTTTTTTGGCATTATTTTTGTATAGATGTTTATATTATTGATATAATTTTTAAATAAGGATTCGTTTTTGCAATGATTACTAATAATCATTAAAAGTATGTTTCAATTATCATTAAAAATATGTTCTCATAGAGTTTTGATTAATTAATTGAATACAACAAAAAAGTTCGATGTAAAGCAGGTAGAGTACGGAGACTTTTTGGACTAACTGTACATAGTAAAACCTAAGAACGTTATAGTCATGTTTTATAATTTATTTTGATTTAATTTAGTCCTATTTACTCCAAACCAATTGCTCTTTCTTATAGGTAATCGACTAGATTAGATAGTTGTGAGTAGCTATCATTGGAATAAATTAAGGTAGTATCTTCAGCAAATAATATACTGTAGTGAGGTTACATAAAATTAAATAAATTATTTATGTATATGACAAAAATTAACGATCCTTAAATTGATCCTTGTAGAACGTATGTACGTACATACAAGATTTAAATCCGATCACCTAATATTATTGCAAAATATACTTTGAAACCAATTGCTGAAATATGTTTTAAGAAGGTGCAACGCAGTTTCTCCAATCCCATAGTAACTGAGCTTCTTAAAAAGGATATCGTGTGACACACAGTCAAAACCTTTGACAAATCACACAGAATAACTTCTACAAACTGCTTGTTTCCAATACAACGGCAAACATGTCAGCATCAGTAATTGACAAATTTGAATGAAAACTAAATTCAAATTATTGAAAAAGTCTATTTTTAAAAAGTTTTTTTAACAATTTTGGATGTATTCAAAATTAAAATTGGATAGTAGTAATCAATGACCAATTCTTTACTTTCACCGTCACCTTCACTAACCTATCGTAAAGATATTTTTTATTAGTTTATAACTAAACTGTTTTGCGCTCCAATAAACAAACTAGGACCGACATACGGACCTTGGAAAATTGTGAACTGTATTTATTAATGTTGGAAATACCTGTACGATCCGTAGGGCTGGATTAGTGCTTGGATGAAAACATCATCTTCTAATTACACACTTTATTTTAAAATACTACTGAAACGATGTTAATTTTATTATATGTTGCACTTACAAACTACATACTTTTTACATTATATACAGACCTTTCTTAGAAAATTAGTTACTTAAGCACCAAAAATTAATTTATGATGGCCGCCAAAAGCGTTATCTTCTTTTACACCGCAAAGCGATGTTTTGTTAGTGACTGTTTTTTATGATCTACTGGGAGAGATGTTTCTCGGCTAGATTGAGATTTTGTCCGATAAGATATACAAATTATTTATTTAACTTTTATTGAAAATTTTGGTTTGTGTCATTGTGATTAGTGTAACTTTGTTATGTGCTTCTTATGACTTTATATTGGTATTTTACTGGGTTGATTTTCATTGTTTTATGTTTCGCGCACCCTGTACAACAAAATTGAATTTTCTGAACATGAATCGTATTTATTTAACAAACAAAACAAATTATGAATAATAGCTTTTTTCTATATAAAATAAATATTGTTAAATCCATTCGTAACGCACTGTATACCCGAATATCTGATTAAATATCTCAAGGCCTGGCCATAGATAGAGAAAATTGGAAAATTGTAAAACACTGGCCGCCAGGGGCTCCATTTGCTCTGAACTCCTATTACCTGACAAAGTTTTACATTAATTAATTATATTTATTGTAACATTGAAAAACATCAAAATTTAATTTATGTTCAAAGCAAAATTTGATATTCCTCCAGGCTAATGTTGAGGAACCTTTCCACACGTGCTTGTACCTACTTCAAACATAAAAAAAATAAAATTAATTCTGAAACCACCACAGTTTTTGTACAAACAAGAACACACAAATCACCTCTTTTTACCCCTTTTAATTGCCGTCTGCTTCATATATATACCGTTATATCAAAAAAGCTCAGAGCAGACGTCCTTTGTGTTTGTCTTTTCCAAAGAACTAATTACCACCAGTTATCTTTAATTAAATCTAAAAGTACAAATACACGACAACGCTTAAAAAAGCATTTTCATTTTAGTCACGTTTGGGAATTTCCGCTAATATGCGTGTAGCCTAGCAATGTTTATCGAAGAAGACGAATAAAAATATCTGTCACAATCGATCTTCGAAGTTGAGGAAAATCGTCTTCAAATTTTCACGGCAGATGTTATGGAAATGATAGTATTATAGAACAAAGTTTTGAGTCTATTAATTCGTAATTTTAGTGACTGTGTGTTTATTTATTGGCTAAAACCCACAGAGGGTAGTACAGTTGGCATTGAAACGGTAGATTATTTCGGATTCGCATGATATTTGTGTAGGAGAAATATATGAGTGGGACTAGAACGGTTCGTTTAGATTAAATTGGAAATGAGTGGGATGATATTGTCTTCCACTGCGACCCAGATGGGTCAATTAAAGGCCATGCCTAAATTAGAGTTTACCGTACAAATATTACAAATTGATTCAATTCATAGATAAAGTATGGGTTTACTTTGGAAGTTATTAACTACGTTTCATTATATTTGTCTTGATTAATAATACCATTCGAACTATTACAGGAGTCGACAGTAAAATTTTTTATGAATTTATTTTTATTATCTACCCACTATATGCAAAAAAAACTTTAATTATTGAAGATTCTTCATCATATTATTATATTGTAACTTTTGGTAATCCTCTTGTTTTCACTTATTAGACAGACAGCTTACGACTAACGTAATAATGTTTTGTGATAAAACATGTAGACATTTCAGCGATACCTTGATACGTGTTTTTAACATTACCGGAAGTTCCTAAAAATGATGTCTTTATAACAAACCAGATTCCTGTTATATCCAAGAAAGCCTTTTTATTTCTTGTAGATGTTATTTTAATCCTCATAAAATAAATATCGTATTATAGAACCTAATATGACGCTTCAAATACGAAATACGATAAAGTCCTGCCTTTTTATTAAAAATACAATACTAAAAATACAATACCAAAAACACAATACTAAAAATACAATACCAAAAATACAATACCAAAAATTCAATACCAAAAATACAATACCAAAAATACAATACCACAAATACAATACCATGAATATAATACAATAACATTTGTTGTTCAATTAAAACTTCGTTCTACCTTTTAGTGTTTTTCAGTGGTTAAACTATAGTAAAAATTTAAATTAGAATAAACTAACGAAGAAATGTAAGCCATATCTATGACATTAGTTGTAATAATTGGCATTATTATTGGAAAATATAAAGAATTTATTAAAAATTCTTAAAAAGTATTTATAATGTTTTAAATTAAAAATTCAAAAGAAAACACACGTATGGAAATAAATCAAATAATCATGATATTACTCGAGTTAATGATTTACATTGAACTGGAGAATTCAAGGTAGAGCGTGACATTTTTAAAAATAAAACTATCACGTAAACTTTGGGTTTATATAGACGAGAGAGAAAAAAAGAGGCTCTCGAGTAAGGACTGCCATTCAAACCTCTTGTTTCGGGCTATGTCCTGAAACAAAGTAATGTGTAGAGTAAAGTTTTGTGCAGCGATTTGTGAATTATGAGTAAATATCTTTAACTTATTTTTAAAGTGTTTTGTTTGATAATAACAAATTGATATACATATAAATACCAATTTTACATTTTCTTCTCGATTATTATATTTATCTTACACATATTTTTATATTATTATGTAGTTTTTCAGTGATATTTATAATTTTTATTAAGTCCACTGTATAGTTCAATTAATTGGTTATCTAGTGTCATATATCTTTATTTAAAGTTTGAATATATTATCAAATAGTGCTTTATTCCCTAATTATAATTTGAGTTATTTATTCTTTAGAATACTAGTCACTTTTGTACTTATTTTAAATATAGATTTGTTAATTTTTTAAATACTTATTATTAATCTCTCCTTCCCCTTTCCAAACCAGGCAAATATTCCGAGCATTTGAGAAGCCTCGGCGTTCCTATTCCCTTAAGACTAGTTTATAAGAACCGCTCGACCATGCTATTGAGGGATAATTTTTTTGTTTTTTTTTATTTAATTTTTTATTATTTTTTGCCATTGATGAATGGATATTCCTTCTGGACTCCAGGATCCTTTGGCTGGTGACAGTGCTGCCTTAATCCCTTAATAGTATATTAACAACAGTAGCTGAAGACCTATCAGTAGTTACTAATGATCTTTAGGCTAGTTGGTTGTTACATTTAGTGACATGTGGTGGTCTTTAGGCTTCCCGGTTGTTACATAGTCACTAACTGGAATCTGGAATCATTTAATATACTCATACTCATTACTTGATTTTTTTCATGAGTATTCACTAACATTTGGGAAAGTACTTATTTTTTTTAAGTATTTTTCATATGATTGGATATTCATACTCAGATACTTATTATAAGTACTTTGCGAAGCTATTCATTGAGAATTACTCATCACCGCTTCTTGTGTAGTGAGTTTTGGCAAAAATAAATGTTATTTTTGTTAAATATCATTTTAATTCAGTGAGTCCTCAAATATAAAATTATTGACCTCAAAGAAATCAAAATACCATTTAAATCGCCATTTTTATTACACTTTTCCGTCACTAGAAGTGCGTCCATCTGTCATATCGCAAAATAGTGTTTATATTGTCTCTATTTTATTCTATCTTAATGTCTGATTTACATATAAATGTTTAATCTATATACCTATATATCATTGGTCAAAAGTTATTTTTTAAATCTTGTGCGTTTACGGTAGAGTAGATTTGGAAATTAGGATATTATTTTGTCAATGGTACCTACCCAGACGGTCGACTTTAAGAATGCTTATTACAGTTTTTGTTAAAATAATCCAGTTGCACAAAACTTAAGGATAACCATAATTTGGTTTAGAAAATCAATGGATTTATTTCTCAAAATTAGGATACATTTTTTTCTAACGCTTGCTATAAAATCAACTTTGAAATAAAATAATATGTTACCTATATTAAATTCAAAATATTTAAGATATTGTACAAAAATGCATATATTTATAAATATTAATGTATTTCCCCTCCTCTGGCAATTCGCCCTCCGTTTCATCTTGAAGACATCATACTTTAGGATACCTTTGTCCTCTTTTTTATAAAAATAGTTTCATACATAATAGCTTGGACCAAAACCGAAACATTTTAAACAATAAAAAACATTTTGTGATATTTACTTTTAGTATTAATTTTTGTTTATGAAAATGACCACAATCAAACCCTATAGAACAGGGTAATTAATATTATTTTATATTCTATCATGTTGTTCTTTTTTGTTTCCCAAAATTTATTTTTATTTTTATTATTAATAAAGTCCTTGTACCTATCACTGCATATTAGGTTTTGCTACAAGAACATATTATTTGTAAATAAAGAAATATTATTTCATATAATTAAAGTACTACTATTTGTGAATAATCCTTTGATTTCCATCGTTTATTTTCACATTGTTAAATCTTTTTAAATCCGTTTTCTTTGCATATTTTCAAATATAAGTATATTTTTTGAACAATTCTTTTATTAAGGCTGTATGTCACGATACTGAATTAAGTACTAAATTTAGAACTAAATTATTGCATTTTTTAAGTACTAAAAAAATTCACGTTGCAAACAGCAAATTTAGTACTAAATTTAGTACTAAAAAAAGTCATTAATTAATAAGATCTTGTTCAATTTTCTACTAAATTTAGTACTAAAAGTGCGCCGAAATGTTGCGCAGAAGTTTTTCATAGAAAAAGTTGACACGACGGTATTTTCTGTACCCTTTTATTTTTAATTAGCGACAATTTTACATTATCGCCTTGAATAAAGTTCGCCTGTTTGATTTTGTAGGTTTTATTGTGTTTTTTTCGTGGTTTTTATGCTGTATTTGGTTGTTGTCAAGTCAACTAGTATCAAATTGATAATAAAAACACCATTTACTTCACTTGTCTGGTTTACACAGAATATTTCACTTCTCTGCTAATTTCACGTATTAATACGTCAATACGCGTGCGCCCATAGTAAATTTAGTACTAAAAATTGGTATCGTTGCAAACGGAAGAAAAATATTTTTAGTTCTAAATTTAGTACTAAATTAATAACTTAATTTAGTGCTAAATTTAGTACTTAATTTAGTATCGTGACATACAGCCTTTAAAAGCAAGATTTAAGTTCGTCTAATCTCGGCTTTTGGCGCTTTTGACTTTTTTTGCAGCTGTTGAAACGCGAAGCGACGTTCCATATGGCAAGTTTTGAACTTTTACGAAAACATGTTCTATTAAATGGATTAACAAAAACAGAGATAACTCTTGATAGGCACGTATCTCGAATATCGTCTACTTTACTTCATACTGTCATTTGGAAAAGCGCTGTTGCCAAATTTATCATTTAGAAGATAATTTAGGGAGTGAATAAAGTTATGGGTTCATTAACTAACGAGAGATTTTAACAATTGTTCTTGCAACCGGCTGTTAGTCTTTTAAAAAGAAGAGAAATGTGCTTAGTATTTCTTGTTTAGAAATGTTAAACTTTCACGTTCCTAGAGTTAATTGCCGAAGAAATAAACTATTCCATCAACAAGCACACAGAACTAACATATACAAAGCATCGTCTTTATTTCAAATAATCCTTAACTATTTGAACATTGAAGATGATATAGATATTCTTAATTTCTCTATTTTATCTATTAGAAGTATTTTGCAGTTATAGTATATTACATTACGAGTGTGGAAAGTGACATTTTTCACACGAGTGGGAAATATTGTCGCACGAGGCGCAAGCCGAGTGCGACTATCACACGAGTGTGGAAAATCACTTTTCACACAAGTGATGTACAATATTTTTCCTACGACCACAAAATAATGTCATCAAAAAAATGTAAAACCAAGGTTATTATTACTATAATAATTAAAATGTATTTAAAAAAAATAATCAACAATAATCGTATTTATTCAATTTTCATATTTTCTAAACAAGAAAAAACTAAAAAAAAAATAAAAAAAAACAAAAAAAAATTCTGCCCCGACAGGATTTGAACCATAGATTGAACGCGGTCGAAAAATGGCAAAGTTGATAAGTTCGACGTCCTAACCAGCTGAGCTAACAGCCCTTGTGTCAATTGAATGATCTAATCGGTTATGTATTTAACAAAAATAAAGAGCAAACATTATTTTAAAATTATTTTAATAATAATTGTTAAAGACAAATATCTAGGATCTAATTTAAAACAATTTCAATAATTTAACAATCATATCGATTTTAGTATTAATATGGACATTACATAGATCAAAATCGAAATTTTTTGACAACTACTGCGGAAAGTAACATATTCTCACTTGGGTGGAAAGTAAATTCTTAGTCATACGCGTGTGATATAGGACACTTTCCATAGGACTATATAGTGTGATATGTGTCACTTTCCTAAGTGGTCGTAGGAAAAATTAATTTTCTCAGTAGCTATTAAAGATGGAAATGGATGCATCCTTTTTTTCTTATGTAAATTTTTTTTCAGGATGCACCCATGTTGTTTAAATTCGAATTTATTTAGATTTAAGTTCATATATGTATACAGAATTTGTACAAGGTACAAAGGTGATAGAGTGGGTGCTATGAACTAACATGGGGTAAAACACAATAAGCCAATAGGCTTCAGTGTTATTCGGAGACATAGTCAGACGAGCCCAGGGAAAAAGAAATATAAGCATTTATGTTGATTCCTAATTCTTGTACTATTCCTTTCCTTATCCTGTAATTAGAGGACACCCTGTTTGATATTGTAATAAATAAAATACATACCAAGAATACAATACTTAGAATACAACACTAAGAATATAATACTTAGAACACAATACTACGAAAGTTTTTCTTTATATTCACCTATTAAATTAACATTCTGTAAATGAAATTCATGATTTATTGAATTAGAATGTTTAATTAATTAATTAATTAATAATAAACATTTTTTAATTTCAGCTCAAGTTTAATGTTTAAATCATAATTAAAATGCTGACTTATTTTCAAAACACTGAATTGGGAACATTTAAATTGGAATAATAATATTTTTCTAATATTTAAGTAATTAACTTAATTGTTATTGCATATTGTTTATTCTGTGATATTATAAATGTAGTTACAATTAAGAAATAAAGAGATTGACTAACAACATGTGGTAGTATACTTTCCAAAATTATCTCTGAAATGAGATTCATAAAAACCATCTGCTACTATGACTTATAAAATTCATCTTTATAGATTATTCATGGTTCTTCGAGCAAAAGTTTAAAAATTTAAAAAACCTATGGAAGAAGCAAACTTCAACATGAAGAAGAACAAGAAAATGAAGTCCTTCTGCCAGCCTCAATAACACAAGTTCGACCAAATCCAAACTCAAATTAAGCGAATTCGACTATCATATAACCAGGGGACTTTCGCCCGATTGAAGTTCTCCATACTCAAACCCAAGAAGCATCAACGCTTTAGACGGATCACTTAAATTCCATAATTTCCTAAGAAAATGCAGTTCAAGATATATTTCAAATGCCATCACATCACAGCCCCTATTGTATTACCTATACTAATAGTTCTATGGGTCTCTACAAAAATATCTACCACCATCCTCACCCTGGTAAACCAGCATCTCCAAAACACGTAGAGATGATCGAACTCCAGGTACTAGCGTCAGTCAGGAACAAACATCCTCGTGAGTTAAGATAAGAGTCGCCAATATGTTCACATTTGACCATTTTTTATTATATTCGCCTATTAAATTAACATTATGTGTATGAAATTCATTATTTATTGAATTAAAATGTTTAATTTTATACGCAATTAATAATAAACACGTTCTAATTTAAGCTCAAGTTCAATATTTAAATCATAATAATTAAAAATGCTGATTTATTTTCAAAACATTGAATTGGAGACATTTAAATTGGAATAACAATATTTTTCTAATATACATTTAAATAATTAAATATTAGTTGTTATTGCATATTGCTTATTCTGTGATATTTTAAATGTAGATACAAATAATAAAGAGATTGACTAACAACATGTGGTAGTATACTTTACAATATTATCTCTGAAATGAGATTCATAAAAACCATCTAATAGTAACACTTTTAAAATTCATCCTTAAAGTCTATTCAAAGAATATAATATTAAGATTACAATACTAAGAATACAACACTAAGAATATAGTATTAGGAATATAATAAAGAATACAATACTAAGAATACAATACCAAGAATACACTATTAAAAATAAGCACTAAGAATACAATACTAACAAACAATATAAATTTTCTACAAATGCTTTTTGAAGTTGGCTGCACCGTACTGATGAAGGCCAAGAGTCAGAAACGCGTGTCTAAGGTTTACTTTTAGCCTTTTTCTCTTTTTTATAAGCGGAATGCTCCCACCCAATATTCCCATATATATTTAGATTATAAAATTAAATAGAGTGAAGTAATAAAATATCTTTGTAGATACAAGAAGTGACAAAAATATACCATGTATTGAAATTAAAAAATTTTGACAAATTATATACATGGTAACGTATAATGTTATACTTACAATAAATGTTGAAAGATAGACTCTTGAATCCTACCAATAAGAGAAACGAAAATTAAATTAAACATAGTAAACAAAATATTTATAAACCTATGTAATAATAGAGCTATAAAAAAATAAAAACAAAACATAATATATAAGTACAACTAAATAACTAAATCATTTTCCAAGTTTTAATGCGAAAATCCTCTCTCATTAGAAACTTTCTAGAACGTATACAGATGGATAACAATGATTTATTCAGGATACAAAAATTAAATAACAACAAAAAAAATCCGTAACGAAATGGTATTTCCACAAAGTCCGATTATAAAAAATAAATCGGTGAAACTATTCATTTAAAATAATTAATAAAATAATAACCTTTAAAAATAAAACAAACAAAAGGTAAAATGAATAAAACATATGAATATAGGCCTTAAATAACGCCTTTTAGGATAATCTCTATAAGCGAAGGTAATTATTGAATTTTGATTTAACCGAATCTTTACTAGACGCAGAAACGCCATATGTAGATAATTCAGTAAACTTTCGAAACAACCCTCGTAAATAATTAAACCACCAATTTAATTACCGTTGAACATTACTTGTACCATCAATAAAACAGTGTTATCTATTTAACAATCGCTATCTAGAACGTAGCCCACCCATTTCAGCATTGACCTGATAATAGGCCGCCTTGGACAGTCAAGGGCAGTCCCGACCCAGTGCACGACCCTTTTTGTTTGCCCTTACGGTTGCATTTGGTCAGTGCCAGCTAAACAAACACACACGCTACTTATTTTATTGACGCCTGGCTTGAAATGTACAGAAATAACTAGTGTTGATAGTGTTCTGCACGAAAACGAATGCTTTTTTAGATATTGATCAATGTTTTAAATTTTTAAACAATATATACTTAGAGAAAGATAACAAATATACTCACAAAAACAATAAATAAAATAAAGTTATAAAATAAAATAAATTGATGTAGAAACCTCTTATTAATTATGACCATTCTTTTATTTAATTTTGTACTTGAAGCCACAATCTAGCAAAATATTACACAGTGTGTCTAATCCCGTAACTTGTTACGAACCATTTCTAAAGTTGGAACCTTATTTTCTTCGTAAAACTTGTGTACAACTCGGCGTATAACATTTTTTGTCGGCATTATCAACTTTCTTAAGCTTCTGATTATCTCTAAACAGTTTTACGTAGTTTCTTACTAACTACTAGGCATTTAAACTGATGCATCAATATTTTCTTTAAATAAGTAACACATGTATTCTTTTTTGTTTTAGAAGCAACGTCGAGAGCTTGGACTGAAACGTTTCTGGTCTGCTGTGAAGTCTTCGAATAGCAGCTCAGGATCCCAGTGCGAACAGGGCCCTGGAGATGATTCTCCAAATGAAGAAACCAAACCACCGCATTGTTCGTTACCATTGCTGCAGGTCAGTTGACATTATCCAATATTTTAAACAACTTCAATTTGCTTTAAGAATGATTAAGGGGCTACTTATATACATATAGACTAGTGAACTTCTACGTTCTTCTTAAATCGTTAGAAAATGAAGCTAGATTACCAGATTTGGCACCTAGTAATATTTTCAGGGACACGTCAGATTATAAATTGACTAATTTTGTATAACTTTTATAAATATTTTGTGTCCCACAATGTCAGATGTCAAATAAGTACGTCTGTTGATGACTTTAAATTCTTTTTTGTAACTAAAGACAATTTATTTATATATCGTTATACAATTGTTAAAAATATTGTAAATATGCTTGCACAGCTATTTCTTCTATTAAAAATAACATGGTGTTACTTTGTTTCAACAATATTCATAGGTTTTGGAACAATAACACCTAGGATATAAGTCTATTGCTTAGCAATTAATACCATCTAGTGGAGTACCAATTGATTAATGAAGTTAGTAATGAATAATATCAAACAGATCCAGATGTTTTGTAGATTTTATGACTATATCTTTTTTATTTCTATTGTTCTGGTCTCCACTTTCTGATTTGATGACTTACTTCAACATCTTTTAAACTAAGGCTTTTCCTTAGGTTAATAAATACACTTTTACATTGTCTTAAAATCTATCTATACATGCTTTTGGCTATAGAAAAACTTTCCGAAACTGCTTGTAATAAATCTAACAGTGATGAAGAATCAACGACACATTTTGCTTCAGCATCAATTGCACCAGCTTTGATAAAATATGCGCAGGACAAATAAGATTCGAAGGAATTTGCAGGCACCAGTCATAGTAAAATTTACCAAATTCTAGACACCACATTTGCTTTTGTAGGTTTGGCCAAGCTCAGATTCACCGAGAGGCGAAGCTGACGGGCAAAGCTTCGTCTTTCCGACCTGCGCCGAAGATGCAACATCGCAAAATTCGACATGCATTGACAGCGTGCTGCATAACGATTCCGGAATTGATTCCAACCAGGTTTGTCAGCTTCTTTGTAACTCTTATTAACCTATCTCACTGCCTGAAAACCTACCATTCAACATCACTGTAGATATTCGTATGCAACAAATTTTCATGAAATCAATTTATGTTATGTCTTTCAAATTTCTAGGTTTCACCTTTACCATCGACAGCGGGAACATCAACAACTCCTCTGCAGTCGCCGACTCCAAGCCATCGAAGGCCGAGCAGCTCCTTGCTGCATCCCGACCACGCCAGGCTTCTAAGGCTTTATCCAATCATATCCCCACCTCACAGCTCCACAGAAGACTTATCAGAGACAAATACCAGCGGGAATAACGCCGTAATGTCGCCGTCATCATCAACTACCTCATCGCTAACCTCAATAGCTGCTGCCGTAGCTGTAAACGCGTCAAGAGCTAGCGACAGCTCAGATAGTAGGAGAAGATCATCGACTTTGACAGCGAGGTACTCTATTTTCGACGCTTTAGATTTAGAATACGCTCTATTAAGAGCTGCTGCAAGAGGGAGCGTTGGACCATACTCGTTAAGTGAAAGTTTACACAAACTGACTTTTACTCAAAGCCTGGCCTTTCCTGCGTTAGCAAGAGGTTTGGCCAGTAAGAGAACGAGATCGCAGCAACATATGAATCGGCGACCGTTGAATCCCAACGAAAGCGGACTGAACACTTTTGCGAAGCTAGTGACTGCTCTTGTACTAGTATTGGTCAGTGTGCTGGTTTTTGCGGTGGTTTATAAGTTTGTGAGGACGTGAGGGTTGCTTCTAGCTCCAGGTGGAGCTAGACAAGGTAGCTTTACTTTGAGGAATTCTAGCGAGTTGGTAAGAGGCTTGGCTGAAGTTACGTAAGGCTGTTTGCTATATCTATCGATTTGTTGCCAGCAGTTTAGTTGGGACTGGGTAAAAAGTAGAGAGATCGTTTGAACAGTCTTCATTTAGAGATTATTCGGTTGAGAATATTCTATGAAGACATATGAGACTGTCGAACAAAAACATTTATGGCATATCAAAGATGACTATGTTTTTATAATAAATAAAAATTGCATGTACGTTGTCATGATAAGACAAAACTATGAATTATGTTCTCTCTATTTAGTACACAGCTAAATATTTCGTCGTAAATTAGAAAGTTTTTTGAACTGATCGATGTATATATGCGAAAGTTTTCCAGCTCCATGGTATCTCGAAACCAACGATTGGAAATTAACATCGATAAAGATGTAGAATTTCCCATGGTATTTTAACATATTTTTAAAATACCGTGTGAGACCCTATAAAAGAAACAAATGACAAAAGAATCGACATATTTGTAGAAAGTCCAAACGGATTGATAAGGTAAAATTTAAATAAATCATGTTAAAATTTTATGCCTTTTTTAAAGAATTCCAAATATTTTATACATGTCTCTATTACATGATTTCTTATAGATTAAATGATGTTCTTCTTGTAATATAGATAAAAAACAATTTTTATTTTTTTACTTTATCGATTTGAATGTTAGTATGAATCGCTTACACTAAGGACTCATATATTTTCAAAATACAAAAAAAAGTTTTTAAATAAATCTAAAAATTAGTGATATAGTCATATCATTTGATGATTACATTTGCATCATACCAGCTAAAAAACTGTTGTGTATTGCAGTACAGAGTTAAAATTACTACAGGTTGTTTAAAATTAAGCGCTATTAAAAAAAAATAGGTGCTTGTCAAATTGACAGTCGTAAAAATATTCAATTTTTTGATAAGTATCATAAGGGGTGGCCAAAATATTCGGTCCATCAATTAATCCATTCATTTTTGAAAAAATGAATAATCGATTATTTACGATTAATGTCGATTAAGTAATTATTTTCGATTATTCTATTATTTTTGATTATTCGATTATTTTCTATTTATCGAATATTTTCGTTTAATCGATTATTTCGATTGTTTCGATTATTTCGATTATTTCGATTATTTCGATTATTTCGATTATTTCGATTATTTCGATTATTTCGATTATTTCGATTATTTCGATTATTTCGATTATTTCGATTATTTCGATTATTTCGATTATTTCGATTATTTCGATTATTTCGATTATTTCGATTATTTCGATTATTTCGATTATTTCGATTATTTCGATTATTTCGATTATTTCGATTATTTCGATTATTTCGATTATTTCGATTATTTCGATTATTTCGATTATTTCGATTATTTCGATTATTTCGATTATTTCGATTATTTCGATTATTTCGATTATTTCGATTATTTCGATTATTTCGATTATTTCGATTATTTCGATTATTTCGATTATTTCGATTATTTCGATTATTTCGATTATTTCGATTATTTCGATTATTTCGATTATTTCGATTATTTCGATTATTTCGATTATTTCGATTATTTCGATTATTTCGATTATTTCGATTATTTCGATTATTTCGATTATTTCGATTATTTCGATTATTTCGATTATTTCGATTATTTCGATTATTTCGATTATTTCGATTATTTCGATTATTTCGATTATTTCGATTATTTCGATTATTTCGATTATTTCGATTATTTCGATTATTTCGATTATTTCGATTATTTCGATTATTTCGATTATTTCGATTATTTCGATTATTTCGATTATTTCGATTATTTCGATTATTTCGATTATTTCGATTATTTCGATTATTTCGATTATTTCGATTATTTCGATTATTTCGATTATTTCGATTATTTCGATTATTTCGATTATTTCGATTATTTCGATTATTTCGATTATTTCGATTATTTCGATTATTTCGATTATTTCGATTATTTCGATTATTTCGATTATTTCGATTATTTCGATTATTTCGATTATTTCGATTATTTCGATTATTTCGATTATTTCGATTATTTCGATTATTTCGATTATTTCGATTATTTCGATTATTTCGATTATTTCGATTATTTCGATTATTTCGATTATTTCGATTATTTCGATTATTTCGATTATTTCGATTATTTCGATTATTTCGATTATTTCGATTATTTCGATTATTTCGATTATTTCGATTATTTCGATTATTTCGATTATTTCGATTATTTCGATTATTTCGATTATTTCGATTATTTCGATTATTTCGATTATTTCGATTATTTCGATTATTTCGATTATTTCGATTATTTCGATTATTTCGATTATTTCGATTATTTCGATTATTTCGATTATTTCGATTATTTCGATTATTTCGATTATTTCGATTATTTCGATTATTTCGATTATTTCGATTATTTCGATTATTTCGATTATTTCGATTATTTCGATTATTTCGATTATTTCGATTATTTCGATTATTTCGATTATTTCGATTATTTCGATTATTTCGATTATTTCGATTATTTCGATTATTTCGATTATTTCGATTATTTCGATTATTTCGATTATTTCGATTATTTCGATTATTTCGATTATTTCGATTATTTCGATTATTTCGATTATTTCGATTATTTCGATTATTTCGATTATTTCGATTATTTCGATTATTTCGATTATTTCGATTATTTCGATTATTTCGATTATTTCGATTATTTCGATTATTTCGATTATTTCGATTATTTCGATTATTTCGATTATTTCGATTATTTCGATTATTTCGATTATTTCGATTATTTCGATTATTTCGATTATTTCGATTATTTCGATTATTTCGATTATTTCGATTATTTCGATTATTTCGATTATTTCGATTATTTCGATTATTTCGATTATTTCGATTATTTCGATTATTTCGATTATTTCGATTATTTCGATCATTTCGATCATTTCGATCATTTCGATCATTTCGAATATGTCTATTAGATTATTCGAATATTCGTTTATGCCTATTAATCGATTATTTAGATTAATCGAATATTTTCAATTAATCAAATATTTTCAATTAATCGATTGTTTTAAATAATCGATTATTTATTTTGATAATCGCCCATGTAGTTTTACAGCTGGATTGTAATCGTAAAAATAATTAACAAAACTGTATTAAAAATATTGTCTATTTCACTTGCGTGTGACGTAACTGTAATCAAAAACTGATTACAATTTCAATTATATCGATTTTTGTACAAAATTTTGTGACGAGTCCAAACTGTATATTATTGTAAAAATGAACCAATTCAGCTGCCTTATACCTATAATATTTTGATCTTTTTCTGCTTCAGAAAAAAAAAACAATGAATCTTTGTAAACCGAAAAAAAGTCTTTAAATATTGTTAAGAAATTGTGTGGTTTTGAATTCAAAAAATAAAAAATCTGAAATACTAAATTGTTATCAATAAATGTTAAGGAACGTTTTTGTTTTTAATTTTGTATATCTGTGAAGTATGTTATAAATATGTTCCACTTGTTGCTACTAAATTAAACTACCAAAGGCAACTAGAACAATACGATGATCCAAAGGTAGTGCAACAAATCTTGACTATCTTATAAACAGTTCGTAGCAGCCAGTTTCGCTCTGAGTGGAGAAAGGCGTGGTCTATCTAGTACCAAAATTAAAAGTTTTCAAGCTAAAAATTGCTGCGTGAGTTCGATTTAAATTATCCCTGTACTAAGTTCATTGTCATCAACCTAAATCTGGTGAACATTAGGCACACAATAAGACAAAAAAGTCTTGCTTATCCTATAAGCAAACCCTAGACCCTTCAATGTATATAAAACAATTCCCCATGCTTTAGTCATACACAGCCTACGTAATTAACATCACTTAAAGTAACTTATAGCGCTAGAAAAATAAACACTTATACTAAAGAGTATGAGATGTCCCTAAGAGATAAACTGAACTAAAATGATTATCTCCGGTGTGATAGATAATCCATATAACTGACTAAAACTCAAGCTAGCAAGGCCATAAGCATTGGTACCAAGGTGTGCGACGTCATGTGCTATCTGCACAGGGTTAAAACATAATTAATTTGTATCGTCACTTGATTTCAGTCGTACAATTACTATTATCTAAAAAATAAATTTAAAAAACTGTAACGAATATAACATATGACATCTACTTTTCCAAAATATTATTAGTTAACAATAAACTTAAATAATATCTACACTAGTCGACGTCCTGGCTAGTACAGGGTTAACCGTCGATGGACATGACAGTAACTCTCGTGCGATCTAGAAAAAGTCCCTAAACAGAGGAGAATAAACGAGGCATTGGACCTGTCTGAGTGATGTGATAGAATTATCTTTGCACATGAAACCAAGTGGCAAAATCAAACAAATGCAAACGGTGAAAACAGTATTTAGTGCCTGTCAGTGAAACTGATCATTAGTACCCTAAAATTACAACCTAAAGTCACAAAAATGTTAATATTCAGAATATCGAATCCCTCTTACGCCTATAAAAACTCATAAAATAATAGAAGCAAAATAAACATCCATCCAGTTTATTATTTAAATCGATATTTTTTTCTGGCTACAATAGCTACAAACTGGTTGTAAACGAAGACGACCATTCATTATATCCAAATCAAAATACGGTGTCATCCATGAAGGTAGATTTTAAGATATATTCCCTACATATATTGGTAGTAGCGGAACAAAATAAACTTCGCTAACCCTTAGAAATCCATCCTCCACCAGTACTTTTTTTTGTAAAAATCAAATCCCTATCAGCCCTTATCGTATTGAATATCTCAGCATTAACAATTTCTCCATCTCTTACCTCATCCTGTAACCAGTACCATGTTTTGACAGCAATAATAATATCTACTTCGTCATCCAGACTATTGTTTTAAAAATCTCCAAGTTTTTATTGATACCTTTGCAATTTTGATAGCTTACCTTTACATCAACACAGTGGACATTGACATGAAAACAAGTTTGAGCTCTGTTATTTGAATTACATATTTACTAAAAAATAAGAAAGATAATGGTAGGTATATTTGCACCAATGCACCATTTTCGAGATACAGGGTGTTGAAATTGAAAAAAAATTCTACTCCACTGGAAAAAGTACGATTTTGAGACGCCCATTTGAAGCGCCAATGTTTTCTACACAAAAAAGGTACTCTTGGTCATACGCTCTAAAGTCGACCGTTTTCGAGAAATTTTAATGTTGAAATACAATTCGATGGCTCAATCAAATACTGCCACAACTCAAAAACTATTGTTTCGAGAAATTTCATTTTGAAATTTGTAAGTTATCATTATTTTGTTTTTGACATAAAATCTTTATATTTTATTTAAAATCTTTGATATTTTGCTGTTAAAATTAACGATTACGATTATAAAAGCGGGTTATTGCATAGTTTTTATAAAATTTGGGTGTTTTTGCAGAAAATAACTCGAATTGAGGTAGTTTTAGACACAGTCTGTGACTAGATTTTAAATGATTTTTGGGCATATTTAAGGATATTTTTATTTGTGGCGGTATTTAAAGTAAAACCTTAATGATATTTTGCATCCATTGGACCAAAAATGTAATTTTTTTTGTTTTTTGACTTGTGGCGGTTTTTGATTGAGCCATCGAATTTAAAACTTACTTGATGAAACAAAATTTGATTTTTCTCGAAAACGGTCGACTTTAGAGCGTATGACCAAGAGTACCTTTTTTGTGTAGAAAACATTGGCGGTTCAAATGGGCGTCTTAAAACCGTACTTTTTCCAGTGGCGTAGATTTTTTTTTTTCAATTTCAACACCCTGTATCTCGAAAATGGTGCATTTTAGAGGGTAAGTTAATAGTAACGTTTTTTCATATTTTTGGACGAGCTATCACGTCCTGAAGTCCTGCGTATATATTATGAAACACCCTGTATAGCTGCATTAATATTATTTCGTAATTATTAAAACCCAATAAGTAACTATAATACAATAAGTTTGCGACAACAGAAATCAATTTTTTTGTAAACAATTAACCGCATAAAAAAGCCCACCTTTAAATTCTAAATCTATTTGTCGAACAAAGGAATTTAAAAAAGCGAAGCAAAAAACAAATGAAACAATGATAAAGCCAGTTAAACTGCAAATTTAAAAATTAAACCAAACATACTTGTTTTTGCTAAAGAATTGCTACAACTCTATGATAAATCGGTTTTGGCATTTATAACTTTGACAATGTTGCCACTCTTTACAAATTTCTAGAATTTCGGGACAAAGCTGTATATTTCTTCACCTTGGCTGCCATTAACAAATTATATGACTTTTCACCGAGTTCTTTGTTAATAAAAATATCCGTACCTTAAATAGCAGATCTGGCACCATAAATAATATTTCTTTTTATAGTGGATATAAAACTGGCTATAATTTGTCTTGGTTTGATCTGGTTGTTAACGAATTTTGCAACTCGATAAATATTATTTATTTTTCAATCCGAGCACGTCATTAATTATATTCAAAATTTTATGAATTAAATTTTCTTTTTTTTTTTTTTTAATACCCACAAATCTTAAAGTATTTGGCTTATATTTGCTTTCAAATTCTTAAATTTTTTTCATTAGTTTATACTTACCCGATTTTCCAGTTGAGATAATTTATTAACAAGTTTGTTCAATTTACCGTTCATCATATCCATTTTGTTAGTCAATGTCACCAATGGTTCCTCTATTTTATTTTTGTACTTAATTTATTGTTTACTGCCTCAATCATGTATTCATCAAGCACACTTGTATTACTGTTACTTCTGCCGCTGCTAGACATTTCTAGTTATTTACAGATGTTTAATTTGGCAATACTGTCGACTGCTCAGAAAATTTCCTTACACTTTTTGATGTTATTTCACTTTTCTAGACAAATATGGATTTTTTCACTATGATAGTGAATTGGATGCACTAATGCACAATTTGTGTCACTATTGCTGGGTTATTTTATTGCAGAAATACCACTTTTAATTATGTTAAACGAAGTGCTCTCGAAAACGTGCTTCACACTGTCATGACATGCGCCACATTTATGACGTAGAAATGAGACTACTATAACTAACAGCACCCCAATCATAATAACAATAATCCACTCTGAACGTGGATTACTTGTAGAAAATGAGAATAAACTAAAAAAGAAAATAAAAGTCAAGCTCATTCCGCTGGTGGAGATTGAGGAATTTTAGTATTTGCAAAAAATAAAACGTTAAATACACTCACAGACAAAAATATTGCATATTTTATTTCAAGTCATTATTTTTAATTTATATTTTTTCTTTAAGACTATTTGAGTTTTTCTAATGTTATATCCCTTATACTGAAGAGTTTTACATATGTAATAGCCAAGTAAATTACAAACTGAAGCTTTACAATAGATTCGTGGGGGAATGAATAAAAAAGTGATGAAATCAAAATGTACGAACATAACATTTCGTAGGCCCAATCAGTTAAATAACTTGGAGTAAAGATGGATCAAAAATTGACATTCACTAGTCATGTGGACATGGTAGTGAGCAGAACAAAACAAGCCAGAAAATGGATGAGCGAAGCAAGCTATCTCCCCATCTCGTGTAACATCTTGATAAAAGTGCTATATTTTGGAAGCAGTGGCTCTGAACTTATTGAGTTAGAAATATTCCACAGCTTCTATAATCTTCTTATTTAGGTCCATCTGACTTTTACCGGTTGTCATGCAAGTGTGGGTAACTTCCAAGAAATCGTGATATACTAGTTAAAGTAATTTTCAATTAAAGTGTTTTGTTTTTTATTTAATATCTTAAGTATTTTTTTTTTCTCTCGGGCTCGTGTGACTATGTCTCCGAATAACACTAGAGCCTATTAGCTTATTGTGTTTTACCCCATGTTAGTTCATAGCACCCACTTTGTCACCTTTGTACCTTGTCCAAGTTTGTATAGATCCTTGGGTGAGTGGGTTCAATACGTTGTTGGATCAACCTGGGGTTGTTCAAAAAGTGCCTGTCTTTTGCGATCTAGAGCTTCGCATTCGCACAGTATGTGTTTGGCCGTTTCTGGTTTCTTGTAACATAGTCGGCACATGAGTTCCCCATTGTACATGCTAATTTTGTTTAAGTATCCCTTTACTGGGGCGTGCCCAGTCAGGAACACTGTTATCACTTTCAACTGGTTCCTATTCATAAAGAGTAGTTTTTCAGTTCTTTTGGGACATGGTCTGTCTATGAAGGCTTTTCCATGTGCCTATTTTGGGGTGCTTCCCCAATAGTTAATATGTTGTTCCCGAATCCAGTCGTTTATGAAACTCCGGACTGTACTTTTTGGTACTCCTGGGTTTGTTTCTGGTTCCGCTGTTTCTTCTGTCCCTCTTTTTGCAAGTTCGTCAGCCATTTCGTTGCCTTAGATCCCTTGGTGACCTGCTTGTGACCTGGCACCCAAAATAGTTTTACTCTATTTTGGTCTGCCAGTATTCTTAGTTCTTCGATGCATTCCCATACCAGCCTCGACGTAACTTTCTGACTCGGTATGGCCTTAAGTGCCGCTTGGCTGTCTGACATTTGGATATGCTGATTTTCAACAGTTCTTTCATTGTTCGTTTTTGCACATTGCAAAATTGCGTATACCTCGGCCTGAAATACTAAGGAATGTATTCCTATAGCATAGCTATGGTTAGTATCAGGGTTTTTGGAGAATACTTCCGCCCCAGTGCCTTCCGCCTTCTGTATACCAGGTTTGTTCCTGTCGTTGGGCATTGGCCTCCCTTATGGTGATCTTCGCACTTTCCTGTATTAAAACCTCAAATGGAATATTAAAAAGTACCTCTTGGTTATGTGGTCTGATCTCATGTCTAGCACGTCTCCTGTCACTAACCTTGAGGTACTTATGTGACCTGGCCTTATGTCAAGATTTCCCAGTGTATTCCCGAATCTGTAAGAACCTAGTCTTGCCTCCCCTTGTATCACATAGTGAAGAGGTGGGAGTCCTATTAGTGCTTCCATTGCAGCTATGGGGGTTGTCTTTATTGGCTCCGTTATTCCGAGGGAAGCAAGTCTTTGTACCTTGCTTAGCCTCGTTATAACTTTCCTTTGCTGTCTCTTTGGCAACCACACCTAAGCTGCGTATGTTATTAGCGGTCTCACCCCCATGTTATAAAGCCAATATACTATGTCTGGTTTTAACCCCCATTTTTTTCCAAAGGATTGCCTTGCCATCATTAACGAGGTTTCCGCTCTCCTTGTGGTTTTTTCTAGATGCTGGTTCCAGGTAAGTCTCGAGTCAATCATAACCTCGAGATATTTAACCTCCTCCTTAAGCTGGATGCCTTGCACCTCTTAGGTTTAGAAGCCCTAGTCCCTCCAATTTCCTCCTGCGGGTGAATGCAATTATGTCAGATTTGTTTGGGCTAATGTTTAGTCCTTCCGCCTCTGCCCATTTTGTTATTATATTTAGAGCCTCTTGCATTCGATCTCTTACTATAGTGTTGTATTTTCCCTGTGCTATCTTAAGGATTAGGTGCAAAGGTATATAGAAAGAACAAACAAAATAATTAATTTCTTTTATTTGCATCTTCTTTTTTGTTTTCTTCAATAAAATCTACAGCTCTAACATGTAATAATTTTCCTACATCGAAAAGATATAAATTATACACGAAATAGTTTTTTATATACAATTTTAAAGAAGGAAGAATTGTTTAACCTTTTGGTCAAAATTACACAGAAATTATCCCTAATTTATGAGATTACTAACAGAGTATTAGGCCTTTTTTGTTTCAATTATATCCCGAATTGGGTTAACTATAAATAAATTTCATATAATACATTGATCATAATAAAATCACTAGATATAAAACGCATATGTAATGGCTATTGTTGCAGTTTATCCCGTCCTAAACATAGGCGGGGGAGATGAAAATTAAAAGAGGGTCAGCCAACATTTTATTATATAATATGTATTACAGATTCAGCAATTTAAACGCGGACCATCTAAGCAAAATCTAACAAAGACGATTGTAAGTGGTAGTGAGGTAGAAGTCGTACATTCCGTGCGCCAGGAGGTCACAGAATAAGTAATGCACCTTCAAGCAGTATTTGTTTTTATTTTGTTTAGATGTACCTGTATAGAATATTAATGACAAAATCAATTTAAATGGGCCCAAAATTTGTAGATTTACCCAGGTATAAAGTGATTCATATTTGTCTAGAAAAAAATTAATCTACATCGACGAAATAGGGAGAAGATTTGAACCGAAGATGAATGTAAATGACTAGAAATTAACTTTCCATCATTGGAATAGGAATATTATTGTTTGGGGTCAAGCATCTGAAAGTTTTTCTATATCCATCATACAAAAACGATTAATTAATGTATACAATGCAATGCATCTCTTTCCAAAGACTATTCCAGTTTCATATTGCGGATAAATAATAAAACTATATTATTTAGTGTTTATATTATGATCGTAGGTTAAATCAAAATAATATATATTAATTTTTCCTGAAAGACACTGTAATAAATAAATAAATACATTACTAAATAACAAACAAAAGATGAATTTACATTAACACAAAGTCAATTTATAAAACAGAATAACAGGTCTGCTTTAGAAGATTTATTAAATCAGACAACAAGCGCCATCTAGTAACAATGTTAAAAATCTTGAACAGGTCCGTTACAGTGATATGCAGATTGTGGACGCAGATGTATTTGGATATTAATAAACTAAAAAATTCGTCACCATGTGTCGTATTTATCAAAAAGATGACGGGATTTTTGGTAGTTGCAAACTACGTGACAGTTAAAATGGTTACATGATAAAAATGACAACCAAACCACAATTTTACATTCGTGTTTGATTTTTTTTTTTATTTGGAAATATTTACTATAATTTTTAAAAAGAGACTAAAGTTGAACTGTATCTATCAGATGTGCTCCCACACTTTACAGCTACGCACATTACTGGCATGTTAATAATCTACTATAATTTTTTAATTATAAAACCGACTTCAAAATCGTGGAGATGCCCTTAAAAATTGAGATTTTTAATTATCTCATAGATCATCAAATCCTAAACATTTGTATGCGGAACTACCCCTGAGGTGTCCTCTTTCATTCTAACAAATAAAGAATAATGGAAATTGGACAACGTGGTAAAGAATTATCGCTGAAAATACATAAGAAATGAAGAGTTTGATGATTTTCTCGTATACTTTATCATTAGATCTTGACCAAATCCAAATGGGACCACCCCTGAGATGTTCCCTTTCTAACAAAAAAAGAATAATAGAAATCGGACAACTTAATAAAAAATTATCACTGAACATACATAAAAAAATATCTACACTCACCGGCAGAATTAACCGCCCACCCAATTATTTTTATTTATTTCTGAAATTTTCGGAGATTTTCGTCACTTCTTAAAATTAATTGATATGACGTGACATTTTGACAGTAAATAAATGTTTAACTGTCAGTACTGTCATTCTTTCGCTTTTTATTAGCAATTTGGTTCCAATTTGGCTTGTTTAATGTTATGTATTTACAATTTTTTTCTTTATTAGACTTAATTAGACTTGTTTAGTGTTGGTGTATAGTTTGTAAAATCGGTTTAAGTTCAAAACAGTTTTATTCAAAACAATGCCATTGGAAGCAGAATCAGTAGTCAAGGCTAAAGTTCTATCTGATGAAGGTTATAGTCAACGTCGTATTGCTGGAATACTTGGTGCTTCTCGTGAAACAGAGATGCCATAAAGCGTTTTAGAGAGACCAGAAGGCCTGGTCAGGGCACTTCAATGTCGGATGATCGATTTGTTGTTAGCACGATTTTAAGAGAGGTTGGAAATGTGGAGGTCAGCGAGAGAACCATAAGAAGGAGGTTTGCAGAAAGAAATGTGATAGCGAGACGCCCTTACTGAGCCCCTCAGCTTCGCCCGCATCACAAAACAGCTAGACTCCGTTTTGCGCGTGAATAGAATATGTGGAATATGGATCAGTGGAAGAATGTTTTATTCTCTAACGAGAGCAGAATTGCTTTAAAATGTCCAGATGGCCGTCAGCGTGTATACAGACGCCCGACAGAGTGGTTTGCTCCTTGTGCTATTATGTAAACTGTGGGTTATCAAGGAGGCTCAATAATGATATGGGGTGGAATTTCTTACGAGGCTCGTACGGATCTGATAATTTTTGTTAGAGGCAGTGTAGATGCTCACAGGTATGTTTAAGAAGTTTTTCAAGAACATGTCATCCCTTTTGCACTATATATTGGCGAGGACTTTGTTCTTCAGTAAGACAACGCACGATGTTATGTCGCTCGAGTGGTTACGCAATACCTTAACGAAGTTGGCATCAGAACTTTGCCATGGCCAGCACAGAGTCCAGACCTCAATCCAATTGAACATATTTGGGACAACCTAAAAAAACGGATTCGAGCACGAAGATCAGCTCCAACCACTAATCGAGAGCTGAAAACTGCTGCGCTGTAAGAATGGGAAAACAACCCACAAGCTGAGATTCAAGCCATCATGGGTACCATTCCACGCATGCTTATTGATGTGATCAGGGCAAGAGGGGGTAACACTCGTTACTAAAGTGAATTTTGTTAATAACAATACTTTTTTGTCGATAAATTTCATGTATTGCTCATCTTATTCAAAAAGTTCAAAATTTTAAAAATGTTCAAAAACTGTTTTTCTTTTAATTTCTAAAATTAAACAAAAACTTTCATTTGATTGATATTTGTTTGCTTTTCCAAGATGTATTAAGACATTAAAAAGTAAAAAAAAAATTAAAATTACAAATATCTCCAACTAAATAACAAAACATTGGGTGGGCGGTTAATTCTGCCGGTGAGTGTATATATAGACGAATTCAGAACCTCCTCTTTTTTTGAAGTCTGTTGAAAAGGAGGAGTTTCTCAATTCGTCGTAATATTTTTTGGTTCCATGACAAAACAGAACTTGACAAAACAGAACAGGACAAAACAGAACATGACAAAACAGAACTTGACAAAACAGAACACAGACAAAGCAGAACACGGACAAAACAGAACACAGACAAAACAGAACAAGGACAAAACAGAACACAGACATAACAGAACACAGACATAACAGAACACAGACATAACAGAACACAGACATAACAGAACACAGACAAAACAGAACATATCGACGGTCTACTGAGAGAAGTTAAAATCACGTAAGAAATTCAAACTTTAGTTGTACATTTTTAAAACAAGTAAGTCTTATTGATAGCAAAAGTAAATTAATAAAGTGTGTACAAAAAATAACCTAACACTGTATTTGAATGGGAATGGCCTATTTTTGGGGATTATATAAATCTAAGAAATAACTATTAGAAATATTGAATTTTAATGAGCATGATTACCTAACCATAACTAATTATAAATTTGATGGTAAATAAATTGTATAAAACGTGAAACCCTTCAAGGTATTAGGTATTGTATAGATGAAGTTCTACCTCTCTACAGTATTGTGTTTGTGTTGTAAGTGATTTAATTAAGATTTTTACTATAGTGCCAAAGACGACCTAAGTTTGATAGAGCTGTATAAAAAGTGAAGACAAAATTAGAAAAGGTATGTAATGTCATTTACCCTAAGATTATATTAATTTTTTTTATTTTGTTGTTTTATGCCATTTAAATCTGTAGACTGTAAGCAACTCTCTTTTTTGTATTTATTGTAGTTGAGAAATACGCTTGCGGATTCTTGAAAATTATATATTTTGATACCACCATTTTGATAATTCTTGATATATGTACATTAACATTTGTTGGTAGAAATATTTTGCTATTGAAAGTAACTCTAAAATTTATTTAATAAAAAACAAATTATACTATTGTTATACTGCGTGCATTATAATATGAAAAAGCTTAATTGAGCTAGTAATTAATTATTTTTTTTTACAGAAAAAAAAAATGGAATTTTCAACGACCCAAAAAGGCAATAAATCTCTTGTGTACCAAGGATATGAGTATTCAAAATTTAGAGAAAACGAAAGCCAGGTGATTACGTGGAGATGTAGAGTTTATTTCTCTACAAAATGCAAAGCTTTCTTAAAAACGCAGAAAGAAACTATTATTGGAGACGTACCACATCACTGCCATGATTCAAACCCACAGAAAATACAGGCAAATAAGCTAAAGGCCAAGATGAAAGAAGATATGAAGTCAGTGGGGGCCACTCCACGAAATGTAATAGGGAATATTTTAACTGATGTGGATAAGAATGTTTTAGAACAGTTACCAAAACCATCTTCTCTTACGAGAACCCTCACTCGACATAAACAAGGTGCTTATATTCCAAATCCAACAACGGTCGAATTTAATATACCAGAACATTACATGGATGTAATTTTACATGATACAGGGGTCGATGATCCTGATAGAATTCTGGCAATAGGAAATGAAGAGTTGGTTAAAGAATTAAAAAAAGACATATTTTTGGAGATGGAACTTTTGATAAAGCACCAAACGTTTTCTATCAACTATATACATGGCACGCTAAGGTTGGAAATTCATTTCCACCCTGCATTTTACAAAAGAAGAATATTGAAACATACAGCCGAATGTTTACTATTTTATGTGAATTGGTACCAGATTTATCACCATACCAGATTCTTGTAGATTTCGAAAAAGCTTGTATGTCTGCTGCTCGAGTTGCTTTCCCACAGGCAGAAGTAAAAGGTTGTTATTTCCACCGTACCCAAAGCGTAATTAGGAAAATTAACAGTGTTGGCTTAAAACAAGTATACGAATCTGATGTTAACCTAAAGCTGAAACTTAAATCTCTACCTGCTCTTTCCTTTGTTCCAATAGCAGATGTAAGAATTATATTTAACCTACTAGCTGCGACATTTCCGGATGAGGATGGATATAATGAGGTTCTCACTTATTTTTTTTCAACGTACATAGAAGGTGCTGCAGGAAGATTGCCACAATTTCCTATTAGAATTTGGAATCATCATGAAGCTGCTGCTGAGAAATGTCCGAAAACTACAAACTGTTGCGAAGGTTTTCATAATGCCTTAAATTCAATCTTTCACTGCAGTCATCCCAGCATTTGAAAATTATTAGATGGTTTAAGACGAAATACAGCTTGCCAGCGGCTTTTGTTAGCTAATACTAATGTAGGTCGCTTGGAAACGAAAAATAAAAAATATGAAACACTTACTAATCAAGTGGCAGTGGCAGGGCTATCAACATGAAGAAAATAAGTTGGAATTTCTACGCCGGATGGCTAATCTCCAATAATATAAAAAGTATAATATATAAAGTAATATAAGTAGTAAAAAGTATCATGTACTGTATTTTTTTATTTAATTATTAAACAAATTATTTAAGTACCAAAAATGTTTTATTACTCCTTTTTTGTTTTTCTTATAACAAGAAAAAAAAACTAGAAAAAAAAATTAGTCAAAAAATAAATACAGTATCTTTAAATCATGAAATTTTTTCAAATTTTTCATATTTTTAACTATTCTTTAATTTTTAGCATATCTGTAAGAATTATACAAACAATTCCTACACAATTTAACCAAAACATAAGAAAGTAAATCCCAATAATATTGTTAATTCTTATTGTTTTAGACTTTATTTTAAAGCCGGCAACGCCGCACACATATGGCATATTCTTTGAGCCTGGTTCAAAAAGGCATAGGGCACTTGAGATTGTATAAAATTTGAAGCGCATGGTGCAACGTTGACCGGCAAACGGTTCATTCTGTTAGTTTTGTATTTTTTCTATTATATTAAATTCGTATAAAAACCATAAAGCAGTTTTTTTGGGTTATTTAAAGGGCAATCAAACAAATATTGTTGTTTATCGCATTTAAAGTATTTACCCTAAGTACTAAGTACCCTAAGTACTAAGAATTAACCCATTAAACGCATTTAAATATAATATGTATACTGATAGGAGGCGAAACTTTTTGTTAGAGAATTTCGAGAAATACCTAGTTATTATATACCATGTTCTGTTTTGTCTGTGTTCTGTTTTGTCCGTGTTCTGTTATGTCTGTGTTCTGTTATGTCTGTGTTCTGTTATGTCTGTGTTCTGTTTTGTCCTTGTTCTGTTTTGTCTGTGTTCTGTTTTGTCCCTGTTCTGTTTTGTCAAGTTCTGTTTTGTCATGTTCTGTTTTGTCCTGTTCTGTTTTGTCCTGTTCTGTTTTGTCAAGTTCTGTTCTGTTTGATCACCTATTTTTTTTTATGTATGCTCAGCGATAATTCTTTAAAACGGTGTCCGATTTCAATGATTTTTTTTTTGTTAGTAAGGGGGTACCTCAGGGGTGGTCCTCTATAAATTTCTACCAAATGTTTTGATACCATTTGCACGATTTTAAAATCGGTTTTTTAAAATTACTTTTATAACTTGTCAATTGTTATTCGACACAACTTATAAATGCCTCCATTTCAGTGCCGTGACTGACAAACCGACAGAGTCCGCGGTGCGGGAGGGTCCCGGGCAATTTAAACAAGGTATTGTCATATTTTTTTACTTACGGCAGAAAAGAAAATGGTTACTATTATGTATAAAAACAACTTGAACATATTATCTAGTAACCAAACGTTTGTGTCAAAAGTTCATCAAGCAACCATTTTTGACAGGACATTAGGATGCCTAGTTTGTAATATGGTCCGATATTAACCGAAATTTCAGTTACTTGGTCCAAAACTAACCACTCTGTTTGACATTCTTGAAAAACATCAATTCACTAACCGATATATTTTTACGGTTACCATTAATTTGAATGTTAAACACGGTGGCCTCATCATGGTTGCTAAGACCGCAGTGATGTCACGGAATGAAAAAGTGAGTTGACAGAAAATATTTTACTTGGTGTCGTATATTAGTTTTTAAAAATCTAATATCTTATTATCTGGTCTTTATATGGGATTATCATAAAGAGACATAATTTAACTTATTATAAATTTTTAACAAATCAAGCTAACAACAAATAGTAAACGAAATCTAATTGCTTAAGGAATGGAATTGTATTGTATCTATCTATGGAAAACAAAAGTATTATCATGACAATTGTTGACACGAGTGTCAAAACAAAATCATTCAATTTAGAGTTTATTTTCAAATCAAAACTCAAGTTATCGTAAAGTTGTAAAGACTCAAACTGTGATAGCATGGATCTACAAACAAGAATTGGTTTAGTTCAGTGTTATTTTGAATGCGGCAAAAAATACACCGCTGAATTACGAAGATTTCCCATGAGAATGGGTTTGAGAGCGGGACCTTGTCAAATGAAAGCGTACCTCAATTTGATACAAAAATTTGAAAGAACGTTCGGCAATTGATCTTTCGAGATCAGGAAGACCAAGAATTAGTGATGTCCAAGTTGCAGAGGTTCTTCATGAAAATCAGAACATAGCCGGAGGTAATACACTAACAATCATCAGTGCAAATGCGATATCCAAGCTATTGCTAATGCCGTACACCACCACGGTTTGGAAAATTTTACGTAAAATTCTAAAAATCCATACAAACTGAAAATGCTGTTTGAATTAATGGAGGCAGATTTGGCTATTGGGTACGATTTTTCTTTGCGATTATTGGCATAGATGGAAATTGAACCCGAATGGTTATCCCGTATTTTATAAATAGATGAGGCACATTTTTCTCTGAATGATGAAGTCAATACTCAAAACTGTTGAATCTAGTCTGCAGAAAATCCACAAGAAATCGTTCGAGACAAGACAAGAAAATCACCGTTTGGTGCGGTTTTATAGTTGATTTTGTCATTGGTCCGTATTTCTTAGAGGAAATGCAGAATGGAGAAACTGTTTCTGTAACTGTTAACGGTGAACGATACTTGCAAATATTAAGAGATTGAGACCATGATTTTTATGCAGTATGAAGCATCCCCGCACATTTTCCAACCAGTTAAAGAATTGTTAACTAACGTTTTTCAAGATCGTGTTTTAAGCAGACATTTTGCAAATTTGTGACCACCAAGATAACCAGATCTTAACCCAGCGGACTACTGGCTGTAAGGTTATTTAAAAAAATTTTGGGTTTAGAAGACGACCAACAAAGCTAAAAGAATTAAAAGACAATATTATGGAGCAACTTGGTGCAATTCAACCAGAAATTTCACGAAATGCTGTGTACAATTTAGAGGAACGGTTGCTGATTTCACAAGTTTAAAATGGAGGTCATATTGAACATTTACGGCAACTGGGTTTGGGCATACAAAATACCATTATTTAAACAATTAAATATCGTTCAGTTTTTGTTATTAAATTAATTTGTTAAAAGGTTATAATAAGTTAAAATATATCCCTTACTTTATGATAATCTTGTATTTTTATTTTTGAACTCTGTTCTGGTGTTTTTATAATATCGGTAGTGTGATTTTTTGATACACAAGATACAAAATAGCAAGGAAAAATCATGTAATGATTTCCATCAATTTTCAAATGAATTACTTTTTACTTGAATTATAAAGAGAAATATTGTGTGAATGATTTATTTTAAACACTTTGGATTAGGGTACGGTTTTTAAGTTGAATTCGGATCACACTTTGTTTATATCCCGAAATATTTTGAAATTTTGGCAAGACTAGCTAGCCATAGTCTTGCTGTTGCCTGCCAAACGATTTAAGGATTCTTTAGATATCATAAAGTTATTAATCAAGCGAACGGTTTCGAATTAGGTTACTTCATTTTCGAGCACACCTAAGTGGATAGTTATGGAGTCAATGTATTAGAATATTACAATATTTATTAAAAAAAAGTTAAAATTGGACAACAAACAATTAAAGGCTAAAACAGGATTAATAATAAATTAACTAGTTAAGTTAAATTATTTATTAGGAGGACATACTTGAAGTTTTCTGGTGATAGTAGTAATATTAGTTGCATAAATCGTGATGTGACACTAATTGTAGCTGTTATAGGTCTGAATAAAAATAATTTTAAATGTTTTATGTTTGACATTACTGATTATTATATCTAGTAATCAATCAGGTAAATCAATTGTGTTACTGATATGATGTATTTACATAAATGTCTGTTAGAAGAGAAACATTAATATACAACTATTTTTTCCCCAAAAACAAAAAAGACAAGTATGCGGTGAATTAAATGGTGATTTACCATAATAGGTGTATTATGAATTACCACATTGTAACTGAAAACCTCTGGCAACATTTTTCAAATCTTTGGATAGAAGAATATAATTATTTCTAGGTGGCCAGGACGTTTGCCAGATCTGACCCTTAATACAAAGAATAATTATTCTGGGGTAAATTTGACAGTAAAGCCTAATTTGAATATAAAATAAATAATGACGCACAAATTAATTATTTTTATGCAGAACTATATCTGTTAGGAAAGTTGGTTAAATTGTAGACCAAAAATGGATTAATAGAAGAAATGAGAGGAAAGGATTATTTATTGTTGTCAAGTTATCTCCATAGAAATATTTAAATAAAAAATTAGTAACAATTAATTTAAATTTCAATGATTTATTATTTTAATAATAAACAAAAACACTATAGTGACTAGTTATAAACTATTTTATGATTGTTACGTCTTCACTATTTTTGTCTCTAAACATTTACTTGCTACTGTAGCAAAAATTTGAAATATTGAGTTTTTTATTAATATGAAAGTGATTGAAATAATTCAATAATTTAAGCCTATAGTTTTGTCTTAAATATACATGAAATTAAGATAATAAAAAATTATGATACACAGTTTTAATAAAATCAGTACATTTTATGCTACATTCTAAATTTTAATATGCATATGTACAATATCTGTCATATTTTACAACTCAAATCATATAATATATTTTTTGGAAATATATATACAAACAAAAAAAGATATTTATAAATTATTCAATAAAAACGAAAAATTGTAATAACATTTTCTTTATAATTTGTTAGAAAATGTTAATTAAGATTGTCTAATTAGTTTTTTTATAATAATTTTGAAAGTTTAAATGTTTAATTTTTAACTATTTAATCATTTAATCAGTATTGTCCCTTTATTTCTTTTTTATTGAATTATTTTATGAATTGTTGTTATTTTTTGAATTATTTTATTTTTTTACATACATATACTGTTTGTCAAAATCTCAGAATTTTATACATTTCATATAAGAATATTTTTCTTATTAATCAAAATTATATTATATTTTTGAAGTAAACAATAAAATTTTATTATTTTTTGCTATTAATAGCATCATAAAATTGTTAAATAATAATAAAAAAGTATCATTATGTGAGAAGGTATTTAAATTCTACAATAATCAGTTATTCGACATACCCGATCAAATTTTATTATCAGCGCTGTTGCCAAATTTGTAGTTTTTTTTTTATATTTGCCAAGGATTTATAGAGTTCGCTTTGCAATAGGGTGTAATTAAAAGATATTAATATTAAAATATGTACTGAAAAGAAATTTTTCTACATAGTAGAAAAATGTAAAACTATTTTAAAAGGTTTCTCAGGTAAATGAAGATAATTTAACCGCAATAGATGGTTAAATTAAAATAACTTTTGATTAATTGGTCATAAAAGAATAGAGTCAGGCCCGCTTTTATAAACAGGTAGACTGGGCAGATGCTCAGGGGCGCCGGTGGATCAGGAGGGCGCTCGGGCTAGGGAACAAAAAAAAACTTCAACTTGTTAAGTAATTTTCCCTTGTTAAAAATGTAAAAATACAACAAAATATGCCTTCAGATTAAAACATTTGATCTAGTGGAGGATTGATTGAAGAGAAAGCAGTATGCCTCGTGTAGTGAGGGTGTGCAGTAGTGTGAACCGGGCTCACTCACTAGGGGTGTATTAAAAATATCGATATATCGAATATCGATATTTTTGGTTAACAAATATCGATATATCGAGCCGATATTTTATTTGTCGATATTTCGAAATATTGATATCAAATACGCAGTATCGAAGTCGATATTTTAAATTAAAATGGGTTAAATTTCCTGAAAAAATTGCCACGCGGCGTAAACGGTTTGACTTGTTTACCCTGTACCACGGCCATCTTTATCTATAGTTAGCAGCGCCGACTTTTGAAGTTATGACGTTATTTTACAATCAGCTCTTTTCTGTTTTGTATTTGGAATATTTTTGTTTATGTATGTCGTTATTATGGTGTGCAAAACTGTAGAAGCTTTTGTGTTATGTTTGCAAAAGCACTAGCAATAAGTATAAAAGATAAGATTACAGATTACTGATTCAAAAAAAGTGCAAAAATGTCGTACTAGTAGTATGTCGAATGTCTGGAACTTACTTTTACCTTCTTAAACTATTGTTCTTTTTTTAATTCAATAAATATCGATATATCATAATATCGATACGGTATATCGATATTTATTGAATTAAAAAAAGGAGGAAACATTCAGCAGTCGAAGATTTAGTGCTAACTCAACACTAGCAAGAAGAGAAGTATTGACGAGACGTGTTGACGAGAATAGTTTCGGTAATACGGTTTCTAGCAATCAGAGGGCTTCTTTTTAGTGGAGCACATCAAAAACTGGGCTCAAGATCCAAAGGACTCTTTTTGGGTAGCCTTGAACTGATAAGCCAATTTGATTCGTTTCTAGCTCAACACCTTTTAAAATATGGAAATAAAGGCAAGAGAAATGCGTCTTGTATGCCATGAGTTCATCGAATCCATGGGAAAAATTGTGTTCAAACAAATTTTGGATGCAGTGCATGAAGCAAAATACTATTCCATAATTCTGGATTCTACCCCTGACATCTTCCAAATGGATCAGTTGACTTTTGTGTTAAGATGTGTTTCGCTTAAAGAAGCTTGCGTTAAAGAGCACCTAGTTGGACTGTTCCTGCAGTTTCACATAAATCCAAAAGCTTGGAAAAACAAAGTTGTGGATCTTTTGGATGATATGAAACTTAGTATTGAAAAATGTCGAGGAGAAAGTTATGATAATGCCTTAAATATGTCCGGTAAATATACTATAGTTCAGTAACTGAAGACCTGAAAATATGCAAAGCTGTCATTAAGTCGGTCCAGATTTCCTTTGTAGCTCAATTCATAGGTCTTGACGGTTGCTTTCAAGGGCGAAAACTTTTATCAACATTGCTGTATCGGAAAGGGCTCAAAATGGCCCCTAAAGTCCGAAAAAATGGTTTCCCGCTAATATCTTCCAAAATATACAAAAATTAACAATTTTTGTTTGGATAAAAAATGAAGATCGTATCATTATCTAAAAAAATGGCCCCTGCCATTTTTTTCGCATGACGAATATTTTTTGCAAAAACGGCCTTCGAAAAAGCCCGAATTTTTGCACTGAATAGAAATGTTAGTTTCTCATTGAATTTCCGCTCGAGGGAGTTGGGAATACATTGATTTTCATGTTTTGGACTTTGGAGACCAATTGTAGATGGCGCCAGCGGCATACCTCTGCTCACTAAATTATGGGGCCTATGAATGGAAATCCGGGCACCAATCGATCTTTCGACAATTATTGGCGGATTCTACGGGATTTTTTCTGTAAAGTAGCGCTTGGGGTATCTCATCTATATTTCCGAATTTTCTGTGTAATTTGCGTTGCAAAATTTAATAGAAAAGTGCAAAAATTTTTTTTCCTGTGGCAGTCTCAAATTGCCCACTATTAAGTGGGTCATTAGTTTTAGAGTGTGATGAATATTGACCCGAGAAGACCCTTTATATTTTCTGCGTCTTTTGCAAAATTTTCGCCAACTTCTATCGGAACAATATAGGTTCAGGGTTTCAGAAAAATAAGAAAGTTTCTGAAAAATTACTTTTATTATGAAAAACATGTTGAAAATACGAAATACATAGCAATGCTTATAATTTATCATACATTAAACCATTCAATGTCATCAGAATCATACTCTTCATCGTCTTGCTCTTGCTCTATTCCTTCCCCTCCTCCACCGTCCCTTCCCCTTGTTTTTCCAACCCCTGTGTTGCTGTCTCGACAGCTATTTCATCCTCCTCCCCTTCAACCCCTTCTGGGTCTCGATCCATCTCTAATTCTTCTGGGAAAATACTTTCATTTTTGTTATAATTAAAACACTGTGTCGACTGACACGAACCACAGACAGGCGAGCATTTTAGTACGGCTTTCAAACATGAACGATTCTTCTCGCAGCCTGTCTTGCACTGACAAAAAATCATCTTCAAGAGTTCCGGGGGAGCCGGATCCCTTTTACACCTAATTTCATTAATTTTTCTGGTAATTTACACTCACTTTGTAAAGCAAAACTTCTAGAAGTGCCGCTAAAAGCTCTGTATCTAAAGCTCTTTCTATTTTATGTTTGTTTTAACCTAAAAAAAAAAAGAATAACATTAGTAGAAATAATTATATGATAGATATAGTAACAAAAGACTTACCTCAACCCCAAATCTTCGATATATATTCCACTTTAACTCATTTGTGTTAAATATAGAAAATAAAAGTAATCATTGTCTATTATTGTACTACTCGAACCCACAATTGTGAATTAAATATACGAAAGAAATATATAACAACCGACAATAACGACTCCAAAAACAACAGAAATTGTATACCAACAAAAGCAGACGATTAAGGTGAGCGCGTGGCGCGTGGGTACACGTGGTTAAGTTATGATGGAATAGCATAGATCTCAGGCGGAGAGCGTAAAAATGGGGGAGATAATTCTAACAAAAAGTTAAGAACCACGCTTACATACGGGGATCAATTGATAGAAATGGAAAGGTGAGAATATCAGCTTCACTTCGGTCTGGGTATTATTATTAAAAAAATGAACAGCGGGGAACAAGAAGTATTTTAAAAAAAAAGTCCGATTTTCCCCTGTGTCATCAATTTTCCCGATTTCTGGAAAATCGAGCAACTTTATTAAAAAAAAAATAAATACATTCAAAAAGTAGACACTCTAAGCTTTAAAATGGTGTGCATTGAATAACAATATAATAAAATATGAGTTTTTAATTACTGCTTGTTTCAAAGATTTCTAGAACTCCGAAAACATTTAAAAAATGCAAATAAACAAATCAATTTTGTTTTAAAACGCCAGGAAGATACTGGAAAAAAATTTCTGAGATCATTCGAGACATCTCAAGATCCCATTTAAAACAAAAATAGGATAAAAAACTATTAAAAGAAAAAAATATGAATGAATTACTATAAAGTGGTCCAAAATAGTAGGAAAACGCAACTTTGACCCCTTTTTTAATGTTCTTAACAGGAAATAACGGGCTTCAAGGTACATGGATCGATACCTATGGGTTTTCTCATTGTAATGAACTTTGAATCATCGAAAAATATCAATTTTTGACCGAGTTCTGAAACAATTTGTCCACCCGTTTACAAGCTAATCAGCATTACTATAGAGATAAAGCAGGGGCTGAATGAGGGACTTTTGATTGCGGTTATCTCGAAACCTGTCGAATTCACGACAAAAATGATAGATACTATTTTTGTAGATAATGATAAGATCTTTCTTTTTTATCAAAACAAAAATTTTCTAATTTGTATATTGTGGAAGATATTGGCGGGAAGCCAGTTTTAGGGTCCATTTTGGACCCTTTCCGACACATCAAAGTTGGTAAAAGTTTTCGACCTTGGAAGCGACCGCTGAGACCTAAGAGTTGAGCCACAACGGAAATCTGGACCGACTTAATGACAGTTACTGGACTACTAGTCTTCAAACCAGAATTAAGGAAACTAGCCACAATGTATTTTGTGCCGTGCACAGCTCACTTTTTAAACTTAGTTGGTTGCTACGCTGCAGAGAAGTCTTGCTCTGAGGTGACAATTTTCTTTTCGTTTTTTTTAAGGAATATACACTTTTTTTTCTTCTTTAACTTACAGATGGGGTGTTCTAAAAGAATTAAAAAGAAAAGCAATGATGGAAAACAAAAAAAAAGAACCGAAAAGCAACCAACTTTGCCAAAACCACTAAGTGAGACAAAATGGTCTGCAAGAGCTGATGCTCTCAAGAGCTTGGTACGAGGCTACAAACAAATTAAACAAGCCCTTGAAAGTCTGGCTCAGGACGTTTCCCAAAAAACCAGAAACAAGAGTATCCGCAGAGGGATTTGAAAAGAAGATTGGTTAACTAGAAACAAGCATTCTTGTTATAGTTTAAAATGATTTATTGGAAAGAGTAGGTAAGACCAGCAACAACCTTCAAAAAGACGATTTATACCTTCTTTCCGCCAATAAAGAATTACAAACCCTACAAACTTTTTTAAATAGCAAGAGATACCTTTTTGATGAGTATGAAAAGAAGGCATTGGCTCTTTGTAACAGTGTCAATCATCAACGCAACAGAACACGAAAACGATTTACAGATGAAAATAGATACTCAGAAGATGAAGCAGTGACTAATTCAAGAAATACATTTAGAACTAATCATCGACAATATGACTAGTCAATTTAGAGACCGCATGGAAAGATACTCTTCTCTCGGTACTAAATTTGAAATTTTCAAAGACCTTCACGACGAAGATTCACATAAGATCAACGTAGAAGTAAAGAGGCTAGCTGAGTCGTACCCAAATGATCTTGACATTGATTTTTTTATCAATGAGTAGGTGAAACTCGAAAACATTAAATATTTAAAATGATCTTTTGCTTACATCAGCAATAATAATTTAAAACGTACTTTCCCTGGAAATTGTCATGAGATTATTCTTAACTATTCTCGTGACAAGCTCTTCTGTAGAAAAAGGAATTTTCCGCTCTTAACAGAATAAAAAGTGAAATAAGATCTACTATGGGAGAGGGAAAACTGAACAGCCTAATGATTTTATATACGGCAAGTGACGTGACCTCCAAAGTAGACTTTAACAGTGTTATTGACGAATTGGCTCAAATGAAATACAGGAAAAAAGCAATGTTTTAATAAAACTTCCAAAGATAATGTACCAAATAAAAAAGAAGAACATTGTAATTAAATGCAAATAGATGTAAATATTTTTGAATAATAACGACAAACGACTTTGTGGTGGGTGGTCTATGATGCTTTAAATACTCGAGGAGACTTTTACTATTTGTACAAAAACTACCTCAATGTGTCAAACTTGTTTATTAGCTATCGGTTTCCAGTCCGGAACACATCGGGTCCATAGGTGGTGGACTTTCTTTATAGAGTCAAGGGGTATGAAAAACTCCCTTCCGAACTAAAGCTGGTAAAAAACACATGTTAATGTATAATATACAAAATTTTGGAAACGGCAAATTATCTCGTAAATTACTAGTTCTAATTGTACAAAATTTGGGATACACCTATTTTGGTATACGGAGATTTCAGATTTGATATTTGCAATGTTGCCAGATTTGCCGTTTCTCTTATATTATAAGTCACTTTGGTTTTTCAAATTCATCACCCTGTATATTCAGTCATTATTGGAATCTCCTATTCAATACGAGTTCAAGCATATGTAACACTTATGATTTTATGTAGTCTGGAAGGTCCATTAAATAGAGCGTAAAAAGGTAAGCATTTATACTAAATTTCACTTAGTTATTTTTAAACGTTTAGAAAATATTTACAAAAGAGTGTCATCAGGACTTCCCTTTTAACACCCTGTATCTCGAAAACGAAACGTTTTCGGACCTATGTTTATATGAACTTTTACTATTTTAGGATGTTAAAATATGACCGTCTAATTTCGTGTATATGAGGGGGGGCGCTGCTTTTAGGTTTGCCCAGGACGCAACTGACCCTTAACGCGGCCCTAAATAGTGAGTTATTTCTTAGAGGGAAAGCCCACTCGCGCGACATGTCGCGCGCGACCTGCCGCATGCGATTTTGGTACGATTTTTAACAGACGACAAGCAGCGACACAGATGTGCAGTATCAAAATAGAGGTGAAAGAAGTAGCAACGGTGTTGTTTTATTCTGTTCGTCGGCGGAAAAAATTAAAACGATTTAGGTACTGGGTTCATCCATTATTTATAGACCCTTATGTAAAAGGCGCATTTACTTTATTATATAAGGATTTACGTCAACACGAAGTTAAGTTCTTCAAATATTGCAGAATAAGAGTAGTGTCATTTGACGAACTGCTAGCGCAGATTCCCGAACAAATATTTTTGTCGCTATTTTATTTCAATTAACTGTTCAATATTTGAAGTCGGTCTTGAATATCGGATATAAATTCATCTATATGAACTGTCTATATACAACTGTCGGACATTTTTTCACTGGAACTGTAGAACAGTTAACAGGAAACTCCAACTCTCAACTGACGTTTCGCACGCGACTTGACGTTTGTATGAGTGATGCTCCATATGCATCCATAATAATGCTGGCCGTGTGCAATAAGAAACTCGCGGGATTGTCATTTTTAATTTACAGCCGCGTGCGACTACGCGACATAACCGCGTTAATGGGCTTTGAGTCATTTAAAAACATCTAAAGTATTGCCGCGCGCGATGCCTTGCGATCAGTCGCGCGCGACGTGTCGCATGAGTGGGCTTTTCCTTTTAAAGTGTGAAAAATCTTGGTTAATGTAAAATTTATATATAAATACTGAATTTTTGGAGCATGAGACAGTACCACATAATTTTTGTCCATTGGTGGCTTAAGTTTTCATGGTGAATAAAATATTTAAACAAAATTTTAATTTAAAATATCTCAAAAAGTAACATATATAATCAACTTTTTTATTATAAATCTGTTCTCACATAATGCTTTAAAATATCTACAGGGTATCGTTAAAAAAATTAATGCTTGGGTAGCTTGGGACGAAGTGGTAAAGAGTAGTTGAATTACGTCCCCCATATTTACATCTCATACACCAAAAATTCAAGATTCCAACTTAAATTCAGAATATAGTTTTTCCAAATTTGGTGGGATTTTCAGAAATAGAATCTACAAGCTGTATGCTAATTTTCCGGACTTTTCAAAATATCTATCTATGGAAAAATAGAACTCTAAACTCTAAATTTGACAACACCGCCTTTATAAAATTAAAATCTGGTATATTTTATAACCAGAGAATATTTTAAGCAATTTTTACTTAAATATAAATATATTAAAGCCCTGTAAACGTCAAAATTTGCTGTTATTTCTACATAAAATTAAAACAGTATAAAAATAGGTTAAATATAATATCAATTTACTTGGTCAGAGATCGTATAAACTTCGTTATATCTAAGAAATATCCATTTTACGAATATTTTATTCGAAATAAAATACACTTATGTAAGAGAAAATCAATGAAATCTTTTTTCACCAAATAGTTTTTATATTTACTTAGATCTAAGATTCTTACTATCAGTTGGCAACATCGTAAAATCAATATGCGAGTATTTGTTTATATTTTAAAAATAAAAAATCGTATTTCATTGAATCACTCTTTATTAGAACGTATTAAGGTAGAATGTAGGTAAACTGTAACTAGAGAAATCATCAAGTACAAAGTAAGAATATTCGGTGGAAACTTAATATTTTTCTATACATGCACTTCTATGTATTTCATGAGGAACCAAAAAATCTATCAAAAATATTAATTGACGAAATAGAGACTTCTATCGAAAGACAAAATATTTTTTATTTTTTAACTAATAAGTAAATCAAAAATCTAATATTCCTCAGAAAAAGACAGATCTTTAAATACCTTCAGGAAATTAGAAGACACCGCGCACAGAATTGAACATTATAGTACAGAAGGACAAAATTTTATATTTTAGTCCAAGTGTAAATGTTTAAAATACTTAAACTGGACATCTGGAAACCTCTAAAGTTCCGCAAGGTTCTAATAACTCTCTTGTTTAAGAAATTTATAGATTATATAAGGGACGTGTTAGAGATGAAAACAGACTATTTTGTGGCGAAGAAATTGCTAATAAATAGGAACGCAAAAAGCAAATTAGATAGTGTGGAAGAAAGGAACATAAAAATAGAAGGAAAGCTGGATTATCTTCAAAAAGAATTAATAGAAATCAGAAATGAAAATCAAGGGATTAAAATTGAAAATAAACAGCTTAGGGTAGATCTTAAAGCACAAAAAGAAAGAATAATAGATCTAGAAAGGGAAACTAGGAAAAAAAAGATAGTCAAATTTGGATTCGAGGAAACTAATAAGGAGGATATGTTAATTATGAAAAATAAAATAAAAGAAGTGATGGAGAAATTCGCAGTGGAACTCAATGAAAAAGAGGACAAAGCTGAATTAACAAAGTAAGGTCAATGTTAGTGGAATTCAGAGATTGGCATATAAAAAGAGAAATAATTAGAGAAACCTCGAAGTTAAAAGGTACAAATATATTTATAGATGAAGATTATCAGAAAGAAATTCAAGAACAGCGAAAAATATTAACAAATCATATGAAGGAAGCTAGAGAGAATGGACTTAAAGCAAACATAAATTACAATAAATTATATATAAATGACAAGATGTATACAGTAAAAGATTTATGTTATGAAAACACAACAGAACATCTAAAAAAGAACAAATGGAAAGAGAACAAGCTGGAAAAACATTCAGCGAAAGATCACCAGAAAAAAAACAGGAAATAATGAGGACACTCCAAAAAACTAGCAGATAATATAGGAAAAGAAAAGGAAAACAAAAGACAGAAAATGAAGGAAACGACTTGGAAAAGAACTGTGATAAAGTACTGGACAAGAAACAGAAACAAAGACAAAGAAAATGCAGAAGTGAATTGAGAATAAGTACCTGGAATGTTAGAACCTGGAAAAATGCAAGAAATACGAAAAGATCTAAATAGATATGGCCTAAGTATTGCAGCAATTCAGGAAATAAGATGGGAAAGCAAGGGAACAAAAAAGAATTTTCGTGTAAACCAATAAACTAAATATATAATTAATAATGACCATTTATGAAAACTCATATCATTTCATCATATTGGCATTTTACCAGATTTTAACAGTTACACTTGATTATGACATTACCCAAGACTGTAACAAGATTATGAATGGTTAATTTGTGGTTAAATTTTATGAAAAAATATTTGCTTAGGTTAAGTTGGTGTTAACATTGAAATGGCGGTCTCAGAATTGGGAGTCAGATGTTAATGTTTTCGTAAAAATCTTTAACACAAACAGTTATCGAGACGTGAATATTATCTGATGTGATTAGTTATTTAGTAGCAAGAATAGTGTGTCATTTTTTTTTGAAACTGATGAATATAAACTGTCATATGGTGTGATGTGCATCCTGTGACAAAAAAAGTTTCTTTAAAATATTTACCTTTTACATAAAAAACACCAAAACAATTACCCTAGGCCGAATAGCCCTGGCAGCTAAGGCCTACAAAAATTGAAATTAAAGAACATAATGTATGATGGTTCTCAAATTTTAACTGTTACAACAGTAGTAACCGATTAAATACATTTCAAAGTAATCAGAAATTTTGTCCCTCTCTAATCACAATAATTCAACTCACTGTGCGCAACTCCGCAACCTATTACATTTTTATCCGGTCCTAAAATAGCGGCATCTTTGCCTCATCGTCAAAACTTCATCTATTCGACGTTGAAAGATCTTTAAACCGCAAATCTATTGGCATTCCGCCTTTTTAATTCGAATCAACAACAACCTATTCAGAATTATAATTATTTAACAACAAAGAAGCCTCCGTGGACTCTTTAACCTCTTCGCATCCGGAATCCGACGTGAAAACGTCATCGTCGATCTTGTCCGAACATTCTATGACGGTCTTGTCGTCCGATTTGGAGGTGGGACTGTCGTGCGATTCGTCTTCTTCGTTTAGAGTTTCCATAGTACCGATTCCCGTCACTGGAGATACTGGAGCAGTAGGCGGGGTAATTTTTCCGGTTTTTCCGAGGAGATAGTACGTCATCAGCTGGCCTTTTCCTTTGACCGTCACCAAACCGCGTTGTTCGAATTGGTAGCCGAAATGTTGGAGAATATCGCAGGTTTCTTCAGTGACCTACAAAACGAATGGTGATATATAAAGGGTTTTTTTACAGAAAATATATACAGGATGACAATTTAAAATTTTATGTGAACTAAAGATGACAGAAAGAGTCTTTAAGTAAAAAGTAAATATTTTCACGTAGTTTTTATTCATAAATGGTTAGGTGACGATAAAAGGAACTTAGAACCAAATTTTAGAATTTTCCTTGGCATTTTATTTGCTTAACTGGAAGTACATTTTCTAAATATTATACAAACCATAAACAAAAAAAAAAAAAAAACAGAAATTGTATTAAAATAAAAACAAAAAATATATTAAAAACACAAGAAGTGGAGTCACTCGCAGCCGAATTTGAGAGTTTTTTTTTAAGAGCTGGTAAACTTATATTGAACATGTCAGAAAATGTCCTTTTCCCTTAGCTGGTTTGATAATTTTTATTATTGTAGAACAAAAGAAGTATTTCAAGTATATCGTGTTCACCGAATTGGAGCCATAAAGGTGATTTTCTCCAAAAGACTGTCGCACAAAAACATTTCAATGTTATTAAAAAGGACCAAAAATTACATTGTTTTCTTTTTGCGGTCTAAACTTGGTTAAAGGAGGATATCTGGGATAATTAACTATTTGACACAGATGGTTATACTGTCTTGAGAGCAGACAGAAATATAAGTTTTACTGGTAAGTCAAAGAGTGGTGGAGTGTTTATAGCAGTGAAAAATAAACACATAAAAATATTAAATACTGGTAAAAAAAGTTGTTATATTTATTTATATTCCACCTAATAATAGTTCCAATGAAGCAATAATGAAGTTTTTTTACTACTAACATGAGAAATCACCATTATTTACTCCATTCCTCTAATGAGAAGTAATATTTCTCTCCCTAGGTAAATAATGATAATAAAAAAAAACCTAGGTAAATAATGAAACTAAATTTCATTAGTTTCATTTTGTTAATTTGACAACTAAACTCCCAGACTACTTGATATTTTGAAATATTTGAAAAATAAGTAGGAAATAACTAAAGCTGGGTTTATTAAAATCTAATCAAATCAAATATGATAATATATATCAGTGTTAATAGTAAAAATATATATTAACTAGGAAATTCAACACCGGCTTTAAAAATTATTAATTAATAACAATAAATCCATGTCATTAAAATATCAAAAATGCAATGGGATATTTCCTAGAATCATACCAAAATTTGACACATGCCAAATTTTTACATAAATAAAGCCAGTCTGATTAGAAACACGCTCCAGTCTGCTTGATATTTCGAAATATTTAACAAATTGTTAGGAAATTACTTATGTCAAAATTAAAATTGCTAATACATTAATGTTAGTAGTAAAAAAAATTCTATATATACCTCGGCTGAGAAAGCTATTATTTACCTCGCACATTATATCCCTCGGCGCTACGCGCCTCAGGATATAAAAGTGCTCAGTAAATAATAGCTCACTTCTCACCCTAGGTATATAATGTACTATTTTCAAAGTATTCAGGATTTAGTAAAAGATAAGTTGTATATATCTTTGGGAATTTTAATTTAACAGAAATTGTAGGACATAATACAAAATTAGACAGCTTAAAAGGTAGTTTCGCTTTTGTTTATTTTTAACTTAGCTTTGAGCAGAGGATTATTTTTCCAAGTGTTGAAAACAGTGCTCCTTTATACAGGGTAGCTGTTAAAGATGGAACCAAACCTATAGTACTTAAACGGTTCAACATACAAATCCCAAAATTTCAGAATTTCAACTAAATATATTTGCGCATATTTTAGCCCAAAAATTATTTTTTTATAATTACTAAATTTTAAGCATGGCCGCCATCTTAATTTTTTTAAATAGCAACATAGGTCATGTGATGTACCATTTGAAAGGGTTTAACACCCTGTTTACAAAAATGTATCACACATGGGGTCCAAATACAACAAAAAGGATATTATTAATAGGGAGCGTAGGAGGCTGTGCATTTGTGTTTAGACCTCATGTGTGATACATTTTTGTAAACAGGGTGTTAAACCCTTTCAAATGGTATATCACATTACCTATGTTGCTATTTAAAAAAATCAAGATGGCGGCTATGCTTAAAATTTTGTAATTATAAAAAAATAATTTTTGGGCTAAAATATGCACAAATATATTTAGTTGAAATTCTGAAATTTTGGGTTTTGTATGTTGAACCTTTTAAGCACTATAGGTTTGGTTCCATCTTTAACAGCTACCCTGTATAAATCCGATAATAAAACTAACATTGCAAACTGTAGAGGAATGTCTATCCTACTTAAATAAATAATATACAAAAAATTATATCATCATGGGCAAGTAGCAATTAGTGAGCCCCTAATTTCTTCCTATTTACAAACAAAATATATGAAGCCTGTGAAAATAATAATGGACTTGATGTCAGATTTACAGATTTTCAAATGTATTCGACAGGGTGGATCATGAAGTACTGTTAATGAAGTTAGGAAAGTTTGGAATAAACAATTTAGTTAATGATTATATAAAAAATAGGTTTTATAAAGTAAGGTATAAAGGAGATGAGTCAGATGCATTTCAAATAAATTCATCGGTTCCTCAAGGTTTCAATCTAGGGCCACTGTTGTCATTTTTATCGATGATCTTTTTAGGTGTCTTGAATTTAGCGAGCGTCCTTTATTTGCGGTCGATTTTAAATGTTTTAAAGAAATAAAAACCGTTAGGGATTGTGTATCGTCTACAAAGAGATCTTAATAGAATTTAGGAATGGAGTATAATTAATAATTTATTTTTTAATATTAACAAATGTTATATAATTAGTTTTACTTTCGTAATACTAGGGTTCTTTTTAATTGAAAATGAAATTATTACGAGAAAAACTGATGTCAGGGATTTAGGCGTATGTTATGATACCAGCTTGTCGAATGAGAGTCATTTTACAGAAATTTGTAAAAAACGCAAAACAAAATTAAATGTTGGGTTTCATTATTAGAAACAGTTAAGGTTTTCAACACACAATAAAACATCTGTATTTCACATTGGTCCGACCTAAATTAGAATACGCATCCATATTATGAATGTATTGTAGTATGCTAGAGAGAATCCTAAAGGAACTACTTCGTTTTTTATATTATAAAGAAAATCATCAATGGCCGGATTATAGAGTGATCAGAACACAAATTATATTTTTATATAATATAGTAAATAAGCATATAAATGATACAAATATTTTAAGTCTTATACATTTCAACAATCCACCATACCAAACATGATGTTCTTTTTTTTTATTGCCAAAAGCTAGTAAAGGTATTACCTCAAGATGTCCCTTTTTATTAATGTTGCGAAGATTTAATGAAATAAATCAACTAATTGATATTGAATTTTCGTATATTTCTTCAAAATTTTTAAAAAAGGATATAATCGATCTTTTAATAGATAGATCGGTATAATCTTGACTGAGTATATATGATATGTATATAAACATAAGAATGTAATTTTTTAGGTGTGTTAATTAAGATTATGACCTAAGTTATGCTAGCGTACATTGTTTTGCTATTTTGTTCAATTTCCATATAATTAGGCGTATAGCCTGTTTGGAATAAAATAAATAATTCAATAATAGAAAACGATTTTTGTATGAGTTAAGTACTCTGGCATAAAACACGAAAGTTAAAGATAATATACTTAACGAACTTTAGTTGGCCGGTTCAATTCTGTTGATGTTGCCTATGTAGATATGCATTCAGACTTCAGCACATTATTCAAGAACGCTTCAAATCAATGAATTATAAATGGATATAATGGCCTTGGTATCATTATGTGACGAGTGTGGGGTTGGATAAAGCCAAGCATTTAAAATTACCTGCAGATGTTAGACTCGACATATTGGTATAAATATTCTTGATAATGTTGGGATCTTGTTAAAGAAGTTGTACTACATTTTTGCTAACGTTTAGAAACAAACGACTGATTTTGAGCCATTTAGTGAAACCGTCCAGATCTGATGGTAAGGCAAAGTTATCGCTAAAATATTTTAGGATAACGAAGAAAAACTACTAAACTAATCCACTCATTCATAATACTTAATCCCTTATTTATTGTAAGCATTCAAATTGTGACTTAAATTAGGCTGACAGAGCTGGCGCATTAGAAAGAGCGAGACGGCAGCTATATTAAAGGGAGCAGTTTTTGCAAACCATTAACAATCCTTGTAGCAAGACTTTCACATAGGTACTCTCTCAAAATAATTTAAAAACTACGTGGATAACACCGTGAATTGCAATTTAATTTTTGTAAACAAAATTCGTCTAGTAGTTGTTGGTCGTTACTTTAGGTCGTCTTCAAACAAAAAATGGCGGCTGTCTGAAAAGCAATTTGTTTCGTCGTTTATAAACGATATAGTTTTTAAGTAGTTTGACTCTAAAATGTCTACAAAACTAAAATATTAATATATAATTTCACTGCAATCTTCAGAATAAAACAAAATCTTAAACTGTGGTAGGTTCAGTTTCTTAAAGTGTTAAATTTATGATCTAAAAAGAATAAATACAATTTTTTATCTTTTCTTCTTCTTCTTCTTCTTCTTTTCTTTTTTAACTTCGAATATTCAACACATCTTAACTTCTACTTATCTCATTTCCCAACCTTTTTATTAAAATTTATTTATATTTTGGAGTTCTTCAAATTACCCTTTTTAAATCTTAAAATCCCAATGACAATTCCAATATTTTTCTGACATCTTAATCAACAACCCAACAAATAATCGCATACCAATTTTTAACCCTCTTGATTTCATTTTATTTTTTTTTACCTAACTTTTGTTAAAAGCAAATAATGTTAACAATTAAATGACATTTAATTTAGCTTCGCAGTAATTTTTTATATTCCTCGAATTTATAGTTTCTTCGGTATATTTCTTAAATAAACTGGTGAATAAAAAAAATATTTTATACTTTTTAATTTTTAATTCTTATCCCTTTTTATCCCAACTATCCATATTTTTTCTTTAAATTGTTAATTATTGTTGCTAATGCACTCTTATCTTTTATTTGCTGTTTTAACTTTTCATAACTATCAACATCACTTAAATTATCTTCAATATTAAAACACTTACTTCATATATTTCATATTTACACTTATATACTAAATATACTCATTATTTTCATAAATTTTTTATACTTCAACCTACTTTTTTACTTTGTAATATTTCTTGCTTACTTCTTAATTCATACCTATTTTCCTTCTCATATGTCTTTTATATTTATTTTTTATATTTTTTTCTCATTTCATATACTTTTCCATTTTGATTTCCTCATTATACATCATATATTATTTTTAATAGTATGTTGTAATTATCATTAAATCACATTATTTATTATATCGTATTATTTATTAATATATAATATACCACATTTATTCATTGTTCCGCATTATTTATTCCTATTTCGTTACACAAATTCGCCTACATTTAAATACATTAATTATTCATATTTCTTGTTCTTTTATTTGTACACAAACGTTTCTTATCTATAATTATCTTTTTCACAAAATCTTTACTTGTCCTTACTGCATCTGGTATTGTCTTTACGTTTTCATTCATGGACTATATCCAACTTTCACTCTATTTTATTAAATAATTTTTTTTAATTTCCGTTTTCCAATGATAGTCGTTTTAAATTTCAAATTTTTATTCCTATCTAAATTTTACTATTTTCCTTTCACCTTTGTCTTTCCTCCTTCACTTCAACTATTCTATTTTTCCTTTCATAACTTTTTTGTATAATTTTATTCCTAATTTAGTTTAACTTTTAGTTTCTTCATCTTGATTTTATACGTTTTCTTGTTACTTGTCTTCTATATTTCTCTTTAATTTATTTTTTCGTTCCTTTCCTTTATACTTTTTTCTTTAATTCTTTAATTTTTGGTTTTTCTTTTACCTTCTTCATTCTTATTTATTTATTTTTCTATATTTTGACCCATTCTTTCTTGATTAATTGATTTACTTCTACTTCCATTATTACCTCTCTCTAGATTAATTGATTTTATTCTATTTCCATTTTTACCTCTTCTATTTCCAGTTTTACCATTTATACTTTTACTTTTATCGCTTTTATTTTTATTTTTCTTGTCGTTTCCCTTTCTCTTTAATTTATTGCCTTCTTTCCAGTCTTTCATACTTTTTCTTTAATTCTTATTTATTTATTTTTCTACATTTTGACGCTTTTTTCTTAATTAATTTATTCTCTTCTACTTCCATTTTTACCTATTTTACTTTAATTTTTACCTGTTCTACTTCCATTTTAACTTCCTTTACTTTTACTTTTATTGCTTTAATTTTCATAATCATTCCACATTTGTTTCAATTTCTTTTGTTTCTTAATTTATTTCTTTTTTATTTACTTCTATCATTTCTTTCATTTTCCCTATTTTTATTTATAAATCTTCTTTATTTTTTATATCTTCTATTATTTTTTGAAATTTTCTTTGTTTCTCTTTATCTTGTTTTTTTTTTATTTATTTTAATCAACATTTTCAACGTATCGTTTATTGTAATTTTTTGGTTACTTCTCCAAGAGGAGATTTTTGAAAATTTGGTTTAAGCTATTCTTAATCATAAATAAAATGACTTGAAAAGTTTTTTTTTATAGAAACCCCTATTTTTATTGTACTATTACCTGTATACACCCTGCTTTCCCAGTACTCTCCATTCTAGATGCCACATTGACGGTGTTACCCCAAATGTCGTAATGCGGTTTTCTGGCGCCGATTACCCCAGCCGTAATTGGACCGTGATTGATTCCTAATTTTAATACGAAATGGTTGAAGGATTGTTCGTTGATGCTCTGCAGAGCCTTTTTCAGTTCCAAAGCAAACTCCACCAGGATTGCTAAGTGCGCCCAACGTATTGATACTGGGTCTTCGGGCTGTAAAGAATATAAAAAATAAATTTTAAAAATAAATTAATTTAAGCATGGCAACAGATGAGGTCAATAAAACGAATGGGGAATGGGATCAATAAAATTTCTTATTTTCAAGATTTATTATCTTCTCTAAGAAAGCAACACTGAGAAAATGGCTATTTTTGACTAAACCTTTCTCTGTCCTTAATATATTTCCCAAACAATACTCCTAACCCTGCATTGTTCTTTCTCCATTTATGTTAAGTTTCTTTATTTTGATATCATTAACAATTATAGTAATAACCACGGTGTTAATTTTGAGAATTATTACACAAAAATAATCGTGTAAAGAAAATTTTAGCCGAAAGAGTATCTAAAAGTATCTTGAAGTAATAATAAAAGAAGTAGTTATCTAACACATATGAAGTATGTAGTGATATAGTAAATATGTTTCTAAAGGAGGCCTTGCAAAATTTCAGCCATGTCAAAACGTACAATTTAACTTATTTTTAAGTGTCAGATAAGATTTAATTCAGAACCGTGTGTAGTTATTATGAACAGGATTCGTATATTTGTCTTTGTTTTTCACGGTCTACTTTAAAAACATTTTCGTTGATTAGTCTTCAGATAGCTTCGTGCAGATGCAGATGTAGACTCTGTCGTGTAGAATTTTTTAATTAATTATTGTTGAGGATTTCTGTAATATTGTGTTTGGAGATAAACTTTGTTTATGTTTATTTTTAAGTCATCAGTACATAATGAATAAACTCTTGTTTAACAACTTCAAGCATTTTATTGGCGCTAATTCTTTTATTATTTTGTTTATACATTACCTTCATTTGTCTTGATGGATTTAGGCCACTGGCTGCCATATATGTCGATCCTATGGTCTTTATTTTTATAACATCTTGGAATTGGGGTAATTCTAAAAGCTAAAAAAAGAAACAAGAAGAATTAGTTAACTATGTGTAAAACCAAAAACGCAAAAGTCGCGAAGAAAGCATTTTTTTTTTTTTTTTCGAAAAAACTTAAACCAGCTAAAGATGACATTTAGGACAGTGAGTCAGATACAAACATAACTTCGGAATCAGAAGATGAAGGCTTGTTTAAAGATGAAGAATAAGATACGGTCAATTCCATTGGTCAAATAATTGATGACGAGAAAGTTGCCGTCGGATCGTTCATATTGGTATGGTTTGCTACAAAAAAAGCCTTCAAGTACAAGGTTGGACTTGTGAAAGAGATATTTCAGGAAAATAAGTTTTCTGTGAATTTCTTACGCAAGAAAAGCGAAAAATTAAAGTTTCCCAATCTGCCAGACTTATCACAAGTAGATCAAAGGGATATTGTATCAATATTTTCCATTTCAATCTTTATTTTCATGGATATAATGTGTATTGATCATCAAAGTTGATTTAGTAGATATTTCTTTAGTGTCCACTTTAGCCCCTGTAAAAATACGTCTTCGTCCACTGTGACCCCAATCCTGGGTTAGAGGGGACCAAGAACATACCTTGGTAATATGTTTATTAGCTTGGAAATGGTTGCTATTAATTTCTCTAAAAATAGAAGAAAAGTAGTCTTATAGCCTTGTTAATATTGTTTAAAATTGGTCCGTTTTGCTTTATAAATCTTGTGTATTTTTTATATATAAAGCGTCCACACTATCCCTGGACTCCCTTACTTGATCCGGAATTTTTTTTCCTATAGTTTTACAGCCGTATGCATAGTCGATCGCCAGCGACTCGCCAGAGATTCATTTCGGCGTATCGCCAGCGATTCGCTGGCGATCCGCCGGCGAAAGCCCAAAAAGCTGGCGACTCGCCGGAGATTGTCACCGGAATGTCATTTCACGCAAGTTTTTATTTTCTTTTATAGGGATTATCACCGGTATCTCTCGCATTTTATTCATGATTCATTTCTTAAAACTCAAAAAATAATGAACGAATATCAAATTTTTCCCTATAAAAGAACATGAAAACTTGCGTAAAATGACATTCCGGTGACAATCTCCGGCCAGTCGCCAGCTTTTTGGGCTTTCGCCGGCGGATCGCCAGCGACTCGCTGGCGATACGCCGAAATGAATCTCTGGCGAGTCGCTGGCGATCGACTATGCATACGGCTGTTAGTTTTTTAAGAAATTAGATTCTTTCTCTACCACTAGTGGCTGGAGATATATTTGTACTATTTGATGGGGTAATTGATTAACTATATCTTAAGAGTTATGTACAGAATAAATAACTTTTAACAAAATATTAATTGTAGAAAATTCAATTTGGTTGGATTTTTATTTTAACCTTAATTAACCTTAAATATTATTAAAATAAATTTGTATTATAAATTTAAAACTGTTGAGTAATAAAAACGTATTATTATTACTATATAATCGTCACTCACCGCATCAAAATCAGATATAACTTCATTTAGAAACCTTAAACATTCCAATCCTTGATTGTTGACTGTTTCCTCGGAGTAAAAATCTAAAACAAAATTATTTTTATCTCACAATAATTGTTTTTATCATTAGTTCATGAATGATAAATAACACATTATTGTTTATTCAGTTTCTTGTTACCCTTTATAACTTGCCTTTATAAAGACTTACCTGAGAAGTTTGGCATAGAGGCGAACAATACCCCAACTTCGGCGTAGCTTTGGGAATAGAGCTCGTCGTGCTGCCTCTTCCTGTTGCCCATGAAATGGGCGGCTACATGAGGCGGTAAAATATTATACACCAAGGCTTCATTTCGTCGCCTCATATCTTCAGCGCAGTCTCGCTGTTCTTCCACTTCGCACCGCCAAAGAAACAACACTCTGCAGACTTTTTCCATCTAAAGCTCAATATTTGTTAATACACAGGAAAGTGGTACTTATTGGTAGTTTGTGTATTTTAATAGAATAAGAGTGCAAGAAAGAATTCCAAAGGAATAGAAAACAGGAATGATTACACCAATACCCAAAGAAAGTCTGTGATAATCATAGAAGGTTAAGACTCTTGAACACAGCTTATAGAATACAATAATAATTTTGAAAAAGTTGAAGGAATATACTAAAAAGATAACTGGAAAATACCAAAACTTTTTCTATCAGGTTTAGAATCGGCATTCCAAAAAAGCCCTTAATTCATATTTTTAAAATCTCAAGAGCTAATTTTAATAGAAAAACAAATTAATTTATTTTAAGTCCCTTTTTCTTTTAGGTTAATTATTTTTAACTGTTAAGTTTAAATGCCCTAATCTTTTTGCGTTTCAAACACCTTTATACCGTTTTTGTTAAATTCAGTATCCTTGTAAATGCTGTTTATACTATCATTTAGATTTTTTTTTTAATTTTGCCAAGATACGCGCTCTCTCTTTTTGTAATCAAAGAGTGCTTTGAAACAAATGTTTATGTTTGACATTTAGTAATTCGTAAGAAATGAAAATAAGTCAAGCAGTGTTACTTAACTGTTAATAAGATGGCACAAAACCGAAGAGTAGTACTTAGAATTGGAGAAAAAGTAGAAATTATCCGCTTATTTGGTAATAATGAAAGATCTACGCGTCAGGTTGCTGAAATATTTAATGAAAGGCATCATAATCAAGCACCAATTTCTTATGGTTGCAAGGAAACTATCTTAACGACTGATTTTTTCTAAAGAACATAATATTTACGGACGAAAATCCGAATTGGAGAATTATTTGTAAAAATCAATGCAGTGAAAAAGTTAACGTGCGATGTGGAATATTTAACGAACGAATTGTTGGACTTTTTTCCTAAATAATCTAAATGAAGAACATTTTCTACATTTTTTACAAAATGATTTTTATGATTTTCTCATGGAATTGCATTTAGTACAGAGACACACCTTATTCTTTCAGTTAGATAGTGCCCCCGCACATAATTCTCTGATAGTTGGGAACTTTTTTAACGCAACTTTTCCTATGAAGTGGATAGGTAGAAATTTTCCTTTAGAGCCATGGCCACCCAGATCACCGGATATTACATCTTGTGACTTTTTCTGTAATGGGCACTTGAAAAATAAAGTGTATGCAATTCGGCTGCGTAATAGGGAGCAGCTTTGCTTAGAGTTAGGCAAGCGTGTTAGGAAGTTACTCCTCAAACTTTAAGAAAAGTGAATGTACGTTTAAGAAGAATTATTGAAAAGTGTATTGTTTTAAAAGATAGATATTTTAAAAACACAAAAATCCAAAATAATGTGAATCGTAATTTTGTTATCACAGTTACAAATAAAGAAAGTGAATTAAATTTATTTTCTGCTAAAATCAACTCTTGAGATTTTAAAAATATGAATTAAGGAGTTTCTTGGAATGCTGATTCTGTTAGAAAAAGTTATCTAAAATAACCTCTAATAGCCTTCTCCTAAAAAAATGAAGTCTTTTTTACCTCTCAATACATAACGCCGAAGGTAAAAAAAAATTGTCAGTATGCGAATTACTTTATTTTTTTAACATACAATCACCACCAATATTTAAATAAAATCGCATTAATAATAACTGAGATATTAGGGTGTACTCATGAAAAGCGGGACATACTGTAATTTTGGATTCTATAGTATAGAAAGGAGAGAATCAAAAGCACTAAGATTATCATAAAAACTAAAAAAAGCTTATTAAAAGAACTATGGAAGGATCAAAAGCAGTGGTACAAACAAAGGAGGAAGTAAAAAAAATAAAGATAAGAACAAGGAGATGGGCTACCTGTAACATTATTTAATAAAGCTATAGAAGAAATAATACAAGAGTGAGAAAATATAGGATCCATCATACGAAAATTAATACAATTTATAGCATAATACAGACGATATAGAGGTATAGTAGCATGAAACAGAAAGAGCCTAGAATAGGTTGTGGACAACAACAAACAAAGCAGCAAAAACAAAGGAAATAAACAAAGAAAAACAAAATACATTAGAATAAACTGGAAAGAAGACACTTAAGATTAAGAGAAATAAAAAATACGAACATAAGAAAGAGTACAGAACTTGAAATATCTGGTAACAAGAATATAGAAATAAAACGGAAAATCCAAGCAGGCCACAAAACATATTTTACATATGAAGAGAATGTAGTAAGAAGATGAGTAAAAAGAGTATGCATTATATATAGGAGAGACAATGTGCCTAAAAGTCTGGTACACAGTTGCCATTTAGTTATAAATCTAGGCTGGATCACCAAAAATTATGATTTATTCGAAATAGCATCTAAAACAAACCATCAAGTGGACAACGGGATCAAACAAAAATTTCAAAAGTTATAAACAAAAAATTGGGAAAAGCATTTTTTGTTTAAGTTTTATTGTTTTTTTCGTGTGTTTAGATAGTACCGAAATGTTTTTATTCCTTAATATTTATTGGGTTAAAATATATTTTTTTTGATCCAGCTTCTAATTTGGTTGACGTGCCCGCTACAGCCGCTACCCGGTTTTAGCCCAATTTTTACCTTTAAATTAAAATTATAAACATTATTGGTGCAGTTCCGAGAGGTAGAACTTTTCTATAGGAAATAATCTGCTTTTTAAGGATCTTTTTTGAAATTTTGAATATATCATCTAGTTTTTGAAATATTTTCAAAAAACCAAACCATTCTTTATTTTTACGTTATTGTTTATAACTTTTGCAATTTTTGTCGGCCCCTGTTGTCCATTTGATGGATGGTTTTAGATGTCATTTTGAAACTTATAAGACCAAAATCATACTTTTCGGTGGTCTAGCCTATAGTAGGAGAGCCCCATTGCAAATTTTGACCGTCATCTGATAGCGAAATGAAATATGCTCCAAAGGCATGTAACTACATTGGTACTTTACCAAATGACACCTGTGTCTATTCATATCCTGAGCAAAGGGTTAAAAAAATTATTTTATATTAAAAACATAGCGCTGTCATGTCTAATGTAATTTTTGAATATAAAATAATCACTTTGCTTAGGATAGGGAATTGCACAGGTGCCATTTGGTAAAGTACAATATATTTACATGTTTTCGGGGCATATTTCATTTCGTTATCAGATGACGGTAAAAATTTGCAGTGGGTTCTTAGGCTACTAGGTTTAGGACGAAATGGCACCTGTGAACCAGACTATAACTAATAAAGATGAAGAGAGGTTGAAAGTGTTAGAAAGAACAGTAATTAGGAGAAGAGTAGGGATAAAGAAAATAGACAAGAAATACAGAAGTCTTATGAACACGGAGTTAACTGCTATATTAGAAGAAGAAAAAGAGAAGTAGTAGACGAATGAGACGACGAAGAAGAAGAAGAAGAAGATGATGATGATAAGAAGGCGAACAAGGAGAATAAAAAGGAGAAAAAGAAGATGATGTTAATTAAAAAGACAATGAAATGGCAACCACAAAATAAAAGACCTAAAGAACGACCGAAAATTCGTTAAGAAGACCTAATAAAGGACATGAATAAGATGGGGAATGATAGATGAAAAGAGATAATAAACAGGAGGAAATGGAGAAAAATAACTAAAGCAACGACAAAACATGAAAATATATAGGAAAAATAAGTAGAATTTGACCTCGAATTGAGATCTTCAATTGATTGAAATTTCTTAAATTTGGAAGATTTTCTTCAACAATATATATGGATGCAATAAAAGAATATATTGAAGAGAAAACCAATAGAAAAAAGGAAATAATGACAAAAATATTGGTTACATTCGACTTAAAAGACACACAAATTTAAAAATATTTTTTGTACTATTAAAAAGTAGAGAAATTATATATCATGAAATATAAAAAAAAAAAAATGGAAATTATCGATATTTAAGTAATGTTAAAATGTCAAAAATTGCACATTTTTAATCAAATCTTTTGACATATGTGTACAGGGTTGTATTTTAATATGTAAATTATTATACTTTTATGATTTGTTTATTTAAATAAAAATAATAGAATTTTGTAATAAAATGCAAGAATCTGTATTAAACATCGCTCCCCGACCCCTAATACAGATGAAAAAATATTACCTATTTGTTCATATCAGCTTATACAATTGTTTATAAAATTAAACAGTAATCCTTTGTAAGTTTTTTAACTTATTGACATTTCCAGAAATACAATGTTACAAAATCATTTTATTTGACTCATTTAACATAACTGTTCACTCTAAATTCTCCGCTACCCGGTCATACGTCATACATCATATTTATACGACCTGGAATCATTGCAATTCAAATAGTATAATCGATATCAAACATCCTTCCCCAACCTCTAACAAAGATCCAAGAATAAAACATATAAACAAAGAACCATTAATATTTTTGTAAAATATATAATTGATTTATACTTTTTTTCGTATTTCTAAACCTAAGGTGAGTTAAAATCATACTTAATATCATTAAATAAAAAAACAAAGTGAAATTGGTCAAACAGTGTGTCCCTAAAGTCGAATGTAACCAAAATATTTCTAGAATGCCACTATGAGAAAATGTACAAGGTACCTACTGTTTTGGTGTTTTATTAATGTCAAAAATACAATTAAATAAACAAAAATTAAATAATTACTAGTTAAAATCTCTATGATACCTACGTGCCTTGCCAGGAAAGCCAGTGCCAATGTTGCCGTTATCAATAGCCCCGATAAGGTGTATTTTCCTTGGATTAAGCTGAAAAAAATATACAAACGCTTAATAACAATGCTGATAAAAATAAGAAACACATTAATCCCCCATTTAAACGGGACAAAGCATTCCGAAGGCGAGAGAGCGACCTGGAATGAAGCCAACGACATATTTCCTGATCGTTGCTTTCAAACGCGACAAGTTCAAGGTCGCTTTCTCCATTTTATAGCGAATTAGAACATTAAAACTTTCCGGGTATATAACCTACGGAAGATGCATACAAAACAATTGGAACGTCTGCCGTATAAATCAAAGCTCAGGCTGCGATAACTAGGTCAATATGAAGATTAGAAAGTAACAGAGACAGTAAATGGAATTTTAATTATTATACAACATTTAATAAGTATTTAATGACAATCATTATGGTTTATTAGCTTTTCTAGTGTGTTTTGCAATACGGTGAATTATTTTCATGTTAGCATCTTTCTCATGAACAAACATATTGTCATGCGAGCCGTTTATGATCACTTTTGTCCTGCTGTAATAAATGGCATTTTTATTTAAAAATATAAAGAATTTCACAAAAATTCTTAAAAAAAGTATTTTTTAATATTTTAACATAATATTTAAAAACTCCAATGCCGAAAATGCCATAATGGAATTTTTAAATACAACAGTGAGGGCCTTGGACGAATCATCAAAATGCCTTGCAGTTTTTTTGGATCTTGCCAAGGCCTTCGACACCGTTGATCACTATGTATTAATAGAAAAATTAAACATGGCATTAGAGGCTTTGCATAAGATTTAATAAAAAATTATTTTAGAACTCAACGAGTGAAACTAGGGATTTATACTAGTTCAGAATCTACGATCCAGACTGGGGTACCACAAGGAACAGTATTGGGACCAATACTGTTCCTAATATATATTAACAGTATCACTAAAATAAATAATTTTAATAAGCTAGATGATACATTCATGATCATATAGATGAAAGATTCATAGATATATATTTTATATATACTACATTCTCGCCTTACTTTAAACAAAAAAATACATTTAACTTTTTTTTTTTTAATTATTATCGTAATCGTTGAGATACTCCGGTTTTCTTAGGTGACTTCTGGGTCTCAAACTTCTTTGGTTGAATAACGATTCATTCTCCTCTTGAGAGTCAGATAGACTTGTCATGGAGTCTAAATATTCTTCTGATGAAGTTGTATCTTCACTAGTTTTGTTTTCTTCTATAATTTCGATTGAACTATTTGAATCTTCAAATAAATTTAATATCTGCAATAGCGGATTATTTATTTCTTCCTCTCTCTCTTCAGATGAATTTTCTTCGCTGGGTGATCTTTCGTGAAATATTTCAATGCTTTCTGGTGTGGGGGGTAAGATGTTGTGTGGTAAGTAAGTAGTGGTATTGAACATCCAGCGTGTAAATCTTGGTGCTGCTTGGCTAAATAAGGGTGGATCTTCGTGTTTAGGTATCGTTTGTGTAATTGGTTTTCTCAAATTTAACTTCTTAAAGAATGAAGAATTTCTTGTTTTAACTTCTTCTCCTCTTTTGACTTGTACAGTGGAGCCCATAATTTTACTTACTCTGTATGGCTTCGGGTCAAAATAAGGTATTAAATTATTCTTTTGAACTTGTTTGCATAGTACTAGATCTCCTTCTTTGAAGTTGTGAGTTTTTGTTCTTCTTTTGTTATCAGCATAGATCTTTTGCTTTTGTTTGTTTTTCTGATCTGTATTTATTAGCATTTTGTCTTGTTCATATTCATCTATTGTTGGCAAGTAATAATTCATTTTTCTTCCAAATATGACTTCATATGGAGATTTTTCTGTAGTTGAATGTGGTGTGCTTCTGTAGTTAACTAGAAATTGCTGAATTTTTGACGTGAAATGTCCATGTTCTAAGTGGGTACAAAGGAGTGCCTTTTTTACAGTTTTGACAAACCTTTCTGCCATCCCATTAGCTTCAGGCCAGTATGGTGTTATTCTTACATGTTTGATACCAAAACTATTTAAGAAATCTGCTAATTCAAGGCTGTTGAATGGTGGTCCATTGTCTGACTTGAATGATTTTGGAAAACCCCATGTTGAGAAAATGTTTTCGAGAACTGGTTTCACATGCATAAAAGATGTTGAGTTAGTTACCTCAATTATGGGATATCTGGAGTATTCGTCTACTATTATAAAAATATATTTCTTGTTTTGAAAAGGTCCCGCATAATCAACATCAATGCATTGAAAAGGATAATCCGGTAGTTGACTTTGAATGATAGGATTTCGTTGAGTGGACTTTGTGACTGCCTGACACGGTATGCACGATTTAATGAATGTTTCAGTGATAATATCCAGATTAGGAAACCATACTTTAGTCCTTAGGAGTTGTTTTGTTTTTGTGATTCCTAAGTGACCCTTATGTGCAAGTTCAACTGCTGTTCGTTGTAACGATGTTGGAAGAACTATACGATTACCTCTTAGTATGACATTATTGCTAAATATTAGTTCTTCTTTGAGTTTGGAGTATGGACTTAGTTCAGGCATGTATGTTACGCCGATGATACAGCTTTAATATTCACTAGCTCAACATGGGAAAATACTTTCAGTATCGCGGAATCTAATTTAAAAAAAATTAACAATTGGCAAAATCATAATAGGCTATCTCTAAATATAAAGAAAACTAAATGCATTGCTTTTTCCTCAACTATAGTAGACCAACCAAGAAACCTAACAATCAACATACATAAACACCAATGCAATAAAGCCGTTGACTATAATTGCCAATGTGTTGAGAAAACTAACTCTATAAAATATTTTGGAATAATCATAGATCAAAATTTAAGATGGACAGATCATTATTTGACAAAACGTACAAGAGTTTTAATGCATAAATTTTATGAACTTCGTGATATTCTATCTAAAAAAAATTTGACCATTTTATACACGTCCATTGTTAAATCAATAATCAGATAGTGTATAACTGCTTGGGGAGCGGCATTCAAATCAACAGTTAGTCATCTACAAACAGCGCAAAACTTAATCTTGAAAATTGCCTTTAAAAAAAATAGACTCTATCCTACACATGATCTATATCAAGAAACAGGGATATTAAACGTTAAATTAATTTATGCCTACCAATGTCTCACAAGGATTTACCATCAACATAAACATTTGTTACATACAATAAATACAAAGTAACACAAAATTTCCTTTCTTTTTTATGGACCAAAATTCTATAATATATTACCAAAACCTTTAAAGGAAATAAATAATTATAAAAAATATAGAAGAGAAATAAAAAATTATTTATATGAACACCCTGATAAATTCAAAATTACTTAGTAATATACATATACCATAAAATACACCTTACAGTAACCAAATCATCATACCATTATTAACTGAAAATATATATTATATTATAATATACTAACATACTTCTATTCAATAAATCTCCTTGCTCTGAAATCGAAAACGTCTGCCAACATCCATTCTCTCTCCCGCCTTAGTTGTAATTATCTCTATTTATTTTAGTTGTATTAAAGTTTTTTTTTCTTCTAATTCTCATGTAAACACACATCTGATTTATTACGCATTACATTTTAATACCTCATAATATTGTACTGGACCAGACAGGCAACTGTGCCTAGCGTGGGTATAATATTGTGAGGTATCTTTTTCTATTACTGTATTATAAAAAAATTATTGTAACCTATATTGAATAAATTGAATTAAATAAAATGAATAAATATAAGAAGAGACTTGCTATAAAAAAACAGTTCAGAGTTCAGAATGTAACTAGAAAGATAGTGGAAGAAAACTCCAAATCCTCATCAGATACCGATGGATTGAAATAGTTTGATTCTGATGATGTTGATTGGCCTCTGTTTGTGGACACTGATCAAAAATAATGCAAATAATGGTACTAATGAAAAAATGAGGAAGGAATAAGAAGAAAACAGTATTATGTGGTAGATGTAGTTGATAATGATAAAGAATAGTTTACGGTCAAATATTTAAAAAAAGATAGTGATACAGATAATAGATTTGTAAAAAAGAGACTTTATTGTGAAGTTACTCAAATATATTAGTGTGGGAGGTTCACAAAGAAAGGCATTCCAGTTGACTTCTATAAATTTTGGCATATCACCTTGAATAATAATCAAATTATTTATTTTACAGTACCTTTTTTATTGTTTTATAAATGTTTTTTAGTATAGTTTAAGGTGCAATACTCTTCTGCTCAAGGTACAAAGCAGGTTCGTACCTTAGGGCATTTGAAAATTTATTTGGAGACCTTAAAAATTAGTACTTAAAAAATCATTATGTAACTAATACTGCCAATTTTAACAAAAAATACTCCAATCTTAATTTTAATATCTTCAAAAGATTGTTTGCATAATACTCGTATTTTTAAGATTGATGTGTTTTTGAAAAAAAAAGCTGGCCCAAGATACGAGTGCAATACTTACTCTCTTCTAAGTCTTTATTTATAATTTTGTAAATATAATTTTCTTAATAAAAGTTTTGTCAAAAATATTCTCAATTAGTGACATATTCTAACTGTATTAGCCTGTTTTGATTATTTGGTTTTATTTTATCAGTAATTAATAATTACCTTTAGTATTTATGTCGTCAAATGTAAAAATTTTATTATTTACCTTAATAATTGTATTTAAGTATTCAGTTATGAGCAGCATTTGTTGCTTATAGTGATTTTCATGTTTATTATACATAAATGGTTTCATTATCTTAACCATTGTAATCTATTAACCGAATACCAATTATTTTTGTACCAAATCGGCAATTTATTCTTTATCGAACTAGTCTGAGATTATGAGCCAAGCGATCGATAAGCAACAGGCGAATTTGATAAAGACACTTTTATCGCTGACAGTAAAAATTTACGATTTTACAAATGGAGTTATTTTAAATTATAACATTTTATTATATCTTTCATTTTGTTTCAAAAAAAACATTTTTTCTTTTACTAATGTTAACCTTTTTTTTGCTGGAACGATTTGTATTTAATATCATACAATTAGCGCTATGTTGATAAATATTAGAGAAAAAGTGTTTGTTTACTTTTAAAACTCTATCGAAGGTTGACGATAAACATTGTTATCGTCCCCTATTTGAATATATAAAAAATGCTTTACCTCGTCCAATGCTTCATCGATTCCTCGCAATCGATCGCGAATCCAAGTAACAAAATATTGACCAAACATTGACCCACGGCGATGATCATCATCAAAAAACTCTTCCACATGTAGGACAGACATGCCGGCAAGGATGCCGCAATAAGGATAAGAACGGTAAAGTAACTGAAATAAGACGGGTAGAGGCAGCTGGCGTCCAAGTCGGGAATGGTCGAACAATTTTCCGATTGTTTTTTGAATTGAACACAAGACACCTAAAAAAAAATTAAATTCAGTTATCCAATAAATACATTTTAAATACAAAAGTAAAAAGTTATATTATCCATTCATTTTTTTATTTAACGTCCAGTTGGCTATAGAAAAATGACAAATTAAAAACAGCTGATAAACAATATTGAGGATTGGCATGGTAGACATTTTGTTGAAAATATCTTGAAATAAATTAGATTACCTAACCCGTACGGTATTTAGCCATCTTCATCAGATTTATTGTCCTCAATTTATTATGTTAAAAATAGTTACTGCATTATAAATTAAGCTTATTTCTAAACGAACAGTAGAATGGCGTGGCATGGTTAAAAAATTAAACGTATGTAGCAAAAAATTAAAAAATCTAGTGAACCTAATTTAGTAATGTCACCTCTATTTATTTTAAAACGTTTTGCTTTGAAATCAGATTCACATTTACTGCTAAAATGATATCTAGTAATTTTTTTAGTAACTTTCCTTGTATAAATATATTCGCTCTTCTTAATTTAAAAATGAAGTGGTATAAGCTATACTTTATTTTCATATTTCATATTTCAGGAATAAAAACGTACAGAAAAAAATCATAGCCACCTGATGTTAAATAAAAAGTGGATGGATGTTTGCAGATTTCTATAAATTTAATGTAAATAATGGGTAATAATTAAAACTACATATTAATAGGAGTCAGCTTCTGTGACTAAACCTTACTACATTTATATCCCCACCAATGTTTACTCCCTCCCTTACCATTGAAAATATAAATGGTTAATGAATAATAAAGAAACATCGCCAAAGTGATAGTTTATCCACCCCTAAAACTGTTTTGGTGACATTCTTACCCCCCCCCCACCATTCCTAATTTAAAAGTATGAAATGAGTCACACAGGACCCACACTTCACATCTACTAAAAATCAAAATTATTAAAAAAAAAAAAACTTACGGAATCCAAAATATTTACAGTTCCCATCAGTACAATACAAGTGGTCGAGAGCAGTCTTCTAATAAACATTGATTCTTTAAAGGCCCGCCAGCATTTCGACTGAAAATATCATCGGTTAACATATTTCTTTGTTCATTACTAATGGCGCACGCATCCACAACTTCTTTAGCTTCATTTTTTTATTTTAGAAAAATAAAAAGACTTACCAATCCTGGAAATTCTTCTGCTATGGCGATAATAACTAATACGAAGAACACAATGTTTTCTGTACAATACGTAATGTCTATCGTTAAATCACTAAAAAAGAAATTATATAAATTAATAAATACGTCAATATAGGGCCGATTTACATTTTTTAAATCGATGTATTTACATAAATGTAGGGTCGATGTACCTAAAATTCATTGTGCTGTTATGATATTCTTTCAAATAAAGACCAAGGACCTATCCAAATAAGAAATTTTAAACTAAGATGAACACAATTGGATAAAGGGCCCATGTACGTTTTTAAATCAATATTTTTGCAAAAATGGATCCGATATGTATCTTAAATTCATTATTACTATATTTTGTAATGATATTATTTTAAATAAAGATGATAGAGGTGACAATTATGATAATTCATTTTTAAAGTTTGAACAAAATGATAATCATCAATTTGAAAATGATGTCAATTGTTTTAATTCTGAAGGAAACCCTGAGTTAGTAGAATTAAATATTACTTCTAATAACCCTCTGCCATATATTGAATTTTCGAAACCACCACTAAAAATATTGATCGATACTGGTAGCACAAATTTTTAGTTTTAAGTCATAATAATTATTTCCTTTATAAATGATCACAGTGTCATCAGTAAAACTTATTATTTTTGGCCATCGTTTTCTAGTAAAAATAAATCATTTATGTAAATTGTAAATAGCCAAGGGCCCAACACCGTCCCTTGTGGTACTCCACACATGTCTTTTGTTTGACTAAACATATTATTTACTTTTACTTGTTGTTGTCTGTTCTGCAAATAGCTCTTGAAAAAATCGTGTGCTTTGTTCCTTATCCCTATGTTTTCAATAACATCTAACAATATAGTATGATCAACAGTGTCAAACGCCTTTGCTAAGTCAATAAAAACACCAATTACTGTTTCTCCTTTGTCTGTAGAGTCATAAATAGTGCTAGTCAGTTCAAGTTTTGCATCTTGGGATGATTTTCCCTCTCGAAATCCAAATTGAGATTTTAAAATTGGTATTTTTCAAGAAAACTATTAACTCTTTTTTTGACTACCTTTTCTAATACTTTGGCTAAGCTAGATATAAAAGAAATAGGTCTGTAATTTTATACGTCATATTTATTTCCATTTTTGTAGATTGGTGTAACAATGATGTTTTTGAATGGTTCAGGAAACACTCCCATTATAAGTGATTTATTTATTATTACAGTTAATGGGTATTTTATATAATTTACAATGACCTTTAGTACTTCAGCACTGATTTTGTCATACCCAGGATCTTTTTTAGATTTTAGTTCATATATATTTTTTATCTTGGTTTCATTTGTTGGTACAAAATATATAGATTGACAATTTACAGTCCTGCTATCTTTATGGTTTTTTGGTTTTTTTGGTTTTTTAATCTTACTTGCCAGAGTTTTGCCGATGTTTATTTAAAAATATTTGATAATTTTTGCCCATCATTAATATTTTTTCGTTTTCTTTAAGAGTTAGTATTTTATTTTGTGTACCTTTAGAAATTACTTCATTAACTAAATTCCAGAGCCTTCTTGATGAATTTTTCTCCTTTTCTACTTTCTTTTTATAATAAGATAATTTTGCTTCTTTTATTAATTTTTCTGTGATATTTTTATACCTCAAGTACTCTAATTTAAAATTTTCATTATTAATATCCTTCTTATGTTTGGTGTAGAGCTTATTTTTTTTATTTACGCATTTTATTAGTGACGGTGTTATCCAATCTTTTCTTTTTCTTTGATTATGTTTTAATTTTATATTCATTGTGGATTTATTTATGGTATTTTGAATAGCCTGAATTATTTTTTCGTTTGTATTTCTAGGTCTGGTTCATCAAGTATGTTGTTCCAGTTAATAATTTGTATGTTATCCATTAATTTGTTTAATGAAATTATTTTTTTAAATTTATTTTTATTGTTTGTATTAATTTATTATTTTTCAAAAATAATTTGCATCATTGTTGTGTAATGATCAGTAATGGAAGTTGCAATAGTCATGGGTATTATCATATCATAATTATTACTTTTTGTATGTATAAACATGTGGTCCAAACAAGTTTTGGAATCCTTTTTCACTCTGGTAGGTGTATTTATTGTAGACATATATCCATATGCACTTAAAATATCTAGATAATTTTTACATTCCCTTATATTCTCTAGTAAGTCAATATTAATGTCACCTACGAACAAGTTTTAATCGCATTTTTCATTCTGTGATTCTAAAAATTTATTTAATTCGTTACAAAACATATCCAATAGAACTTCATTTCACAACGGCGAAAAATAGCACCTCAAATTCTCCAGTGAAGCGTTTCCACTCTAGTTTAATAGAGCATTATAGGTGTTTAAAAGAACAAAATATCGAATTATAGTGCAATCAATTAATTAAGCATATAATATTAAGTTATAACAATTCGATACATTCTGCTATAAAATTCACCCCGTTTCAGATAATAAAAGGACATTTTTAACAACCCTGAGCCCTTTGATCTCGATTATCACCATATTCTTTCTTTTTATATCCAAAACCACAAAAATTGTTAAGGAACGTAATGAGAAGGTCAAGGATAATTTCCTTAATAAAGCCAATAAAAATCGTTTTGATCCCTCCGACTATTCAGGTCAAGAAATTGCTTATGTTCGTACTAAATTACATGATAAAAAATTGCTCAAATTTAAAATACAGAAATAATATGGCGGTGTCTTGTTGAAAACAAACAAAGGCACCTATCACAAGAGTATTATTAGGAAACCTAAAATTAATTTAGAAAGCGTTTTACATGGTAACGAGGACAATGAAATCGCTGATGATCCTGCTGTACCTGGTCCTTCAAACGTCTAAACTAGAATGTAGTACCGAAGAAATAAGTATAACCCCCTTAAAAATCTTATTCTTCCCATAGAGTTAGGCAACGCTAGTTTAATCTATACAAAGCACACATTTATTCATTACTTAGATTTAAGAGTAGTTCTTAGACAAATAGAATTATTGCATATTCATTTTTCTATAAATAAACTGTAGTAAAAAATAACATTTCAAACTCTATTTCATACCATGGCTTGAGCGAAAATATGCTTGAAAGAACCGAATTTCTGATAAATTCTTTAGGAAGAAAATTTCAAAATTTATATCCTCATATGCGTTCAAAAAGAGGCATAATAAACGGGGTTGGAAAAGACCGCCACGATAGTGCCATTAAACTTTTGCAGGAAAATCAAACACAAATTACAAACGAAATTAATTTACAAACTTCATTATTTAAAAAAATTAATCGATCATTATAATCAATCATTAACAATATTATGGAAAAATCAACAAAAACTTTATGATAATCTAAAAAGATTCCAAGCTGCTATATATAACGAAATTGATTCTTTGAGCAGATATATAACCTTCCAAGGAACAATTAGCCAAATCAATCTTGACTGTCAAAATTTAATATCATTTATAGACAATATTGAAAATGCAATTCTCTGTTCTAAAATGAACACTCTGCACAGTTCTATAATATCAAGCTACGAAATAAAATATTTACAGAAAATTTCCAAAAAAACAAGAAATTCCACAATTTAATAATATCTTAACATACTATACCTTTCTTGGTACTCAAGTTACCTTTTCCAAATCAAAATTAATTTTTGCTATCCACGTCCCTATCTCAAAAGTAGAATCCTTAGAATTGTATCAAATATATCCCGTAATCCAAAATAATAAAATGTTTACACCTTCATAACCATACTTGGCACGAAACAAAGAAAAAGTCCAATTGAAACAAGATTTTATTCCGAAGGATAATTGTACTTTAAAACTTCTCGATGGCCAGTCACCAGAAGTGAACTTGCAAGAATCAATATTTGAACAAATTACTAATAATCAAATCATAATTATTCCCAAGTGGCCAGAAAACGTTAAGTCACATTGTAGAAGCAACCAAATTTTCAAAATTCAGAATCCAACCCTTGTTCGCATTCCAGAGGGCTGTAAAATCACGACAAAAGAATTTAAATTTTCAAATGAACACGAAATACAAATGAGCAAAACACTAATCATACCAAAACTTAAAATTGAACTTCGAAGAAATTATCAAACCTCAAATATTACTAAAATAAATTTCGATAACCTATACGAAATCAATAGAATCGTCAAACAGCTATCGCCGATAGAAGAACCGAGGGACTCTTACCAAATTCCAATAATAGCAACAATTCCAACATTAATTATTTTATGTATAATGGTATTGTTTCAAAATAAAGAATTTTGAAACATACAAAAGACGGTCCTGTGCTCAAAAAGCCAGGTGTTCATTCTCAACGGTTATTTACAGGCGCATACGTGACAAAAGTCAGGCATCTCGAGCGCGAAACTGGTCGGAGTGACGTAATCATATGCTTTCGTAAAAACATAAAAAACCGGCAGAGCGATTCGAGCTTTCTCACAATAAGGGTCGTCTCTCCCATACATAGAAAATACGAAATTCTTTGAGTAAGGATAATGTAAAGTGCTAGTAATATGTAAGCAGTAGTTAGTAAAAACAAATGTGAATATTTACAAAGTTTTGTCGTGCAACGTTTGTGCACAATAAAGTATTTTTAGAAAAAATGTTGAACTTTCATTTTTCACATGGAGGTGGTTGCAGCCAGCGTCTACAGGAAACAGTCCATTTTGGTAAGCGTGCTTTAGGGCCGTATTTAATATTTGTGGGGGATTCAACAAATAGAAATCGACCAGGTATTTTTATACATTTTTATAAGAAGAAGATGCCAAAATTCAAAAACCAAAGAAAAAGAAACTGTCGATATGGAAGAAATTCCAGAAAATTCGGACACATATAGCTGACTTTTAGACATATTATATTTATTCTTATCATATCCATTTCAATGCTTCGCTTGTACTTCTAATCTTTTTGTGTTAATTTCCATGTAGTATTAAGTAGATTTTGTCTAGCTTTCGTCAAGAAAAGACGTGAACATTTTAAATGATAAAAATTGTTTTTTAAAAACCTATCAGTTTCAAAATACATATTTAATGATAATTTTTTCTGACTTACCTCGGTAACACTATGGCTATCGTACATCCTACGGCTAATCTTACAAGTAAAAACATGAGCAACGTAAAGCTTGAGAACGATTCTATATGTAAATGATATGATTTTTCCTTTTGCGGATCAACAAAGGCCAAGTTGACGAACTTCGTATTTTTCGCCAGCTCTCTAAAAAACGTTTAAAGAGAAAATTGAATACCGAAATTGATTTTCACTGAAAATATACGTACTTGTGACCATCTCTGCTCACTAGTTCTTTTCTTAACCTAACTTTAAAGTCTGTAGAATCCTGTCTAGTCCTTACAAGATTGGTTTCCTGAAAAAATTATTACTATATTTAGAATAAAAAAGATGCAGTAAACAAATTTATTTCTGTATAAAAAGTAAATACGTAAATTTTTTAGCCTGTTTTACTTATTCTAGGTCTTTTTTTTTGTCCTTTTTCTAAATGTTATGCTACCTTCTCACGATATTATTCATATTACTGTTACTAAATCTTTACATAATAAAATTTTGGGTCAATAATAGAATATGAATGGTTTGTTTGTTAATGGTTTTCTAGGCCTGTTCGAGGCTTAACTATTGGAATATTCCTTTTGTAGTAAACAATTCTCAATATTTTCATTATCAGTTATACAAACGGTTACTGTATCAGACTTTAGTTTTGTTGCGTATGCCGAAAAGTAAAAACCACACATTTAAAAAGGTTTAGACATTGGGTGGTATGAATAAAACTGAGTATATACTTTATACTTCAAAATTAAAAGTATATACTTCATTTCGTAATAATAAAAATGTGGAAGAGTATCTACTCTCGAGTATCTACTCTTATGTACAAAATAATTGAGTATAAGTTATATTTTGATATGAATAAAAATTAGTTCCTTCTATCACAATTGAGTATGTACTTCGATAAATCGGAGTCTGCTAATGATCAAACTCAGTCGGTGAGTATAAGCCTTCTTTTATGTTTTCAAATAAGTTAAATGGCGGAATTTATGTTTAATGTGTGTTCTAAAAACAATATAATCCTAGACGGAATACTACACATCGTGATTTTAAAAAGTTAATGTCGATTTTCTGAAGAAAATTTTCAACTCATATCACATACAATTTTTGGGAGAGAAAAAGAGGAGAGAAGAAGTGGTGCCTTACCCAATACGGATAAAATGAAAATAGTTTTAAGATACATTGGTGATCCCGGTTTTCAATCAGGAGTAGGAGAAGACATTGGACTTCATCAAACTTTCGTATCAAAAATTGTTGCTGACATCATGGACAAGTTAGTAATGAAGGCTTATGATTGGATACAATTTCCACAAAATCCAGCTGATATTTTACGGGCAAAAGAAAAATGGCAGATTCGTTACAATTTTCCATGTGCAATCGGTGTAATTGATTGCACACATATTAGAATTAGGACGCCTTCACACCATGGTGACGAATATATCAACAGAAAGGGATATCCAAGTATTAACGTGCAAGCTACTTGCGAATGTTTCATGAGTATTGATGCATCCTGGCCAGGTTCTGTTCATGATTCGAGAATCTGGAGGAATTCCGATGCTTTCAAAAACTATGTTAAGAAGAAATGAAGCAGTGCTGTTAGGAGATGAAGGATATGGGATAGCTCCATGGTTGATGGTACCATTTTGAAATCCTATAACTATCGAAGAGCGAGCATTTAACAGATTGTTTACCAGAGAACGTGTTATTATTGAGAGATGCTTTGGTCAATTAAAGCATAGGTTTCCAATCCTTCAATATAAAGTCCGATTATCCACAGACGAAATTCCCAAAAATGTTATATCTTGCTGTATTCTTCATAACGTTGCAAAGTTGCAAAGATGAACTAGATTTTCCAGAACTTCTCGTTGACGAAAGGGTTCCTACTACAAACGAAGATCAAGAAGAAGTAGATTATATTAGAATAAGAGAACAACAGAAACGCAAATCATAATTAAGGTAAATAGTCAATAATATTTTATTTATTATCCAACAACAATATTTTTTACATAATTAGGTATAAAATTATTAAGAACTATATAAGTATGATATTGGTTATAATGGTTATGAATTGGATAATATTAATGCAAATCGAAAAATGTTTTATTTTCTTCGCGCACAAAAGTAAAGTTGGAATCAGGCTTTTGCGCCATTAATTCCTGTTGCAACTTTTGAGTTCTAAAACTTTTAATTGCTTTAACAATACAAGTCGTTGTAGTTGTTGAGTGGACAGTTTTCTAGTCAGATTGGTTTCATAATTACTTAGGGCATTTAGAGTTTTACTATTATGGAAAATTTTAATTTTTTTTAGGTACATCACACTGAACTTCTTGGCTACATCCTGCAACAGCAACATCAACATCGATTTCTTTTTTAACAACTTACTTGTTTCAAATTTTGTAAAGCCAAATTTTTTTTTCTAATCTCTGGTATTTGAGATTTTGAAAACACTACAGGATATTTTTGAAGCAATAATGCAAATGATATTTGCAAATCACTTTTTTTACTTTTACTGTCTTCGTCACTGCTCATTTTTTAAATTTTTAACTCGAACTAAAATTAATAAACCTTAAACCCTTGAAAAATAAACGAAAATTAAATGTTTTAAATAGTATTCAGTTTTTTAAATGCCCATACCAGCTTGTTTATGTTTACATTATTTTGTCAATTCGGCAGAGTGAACGGATGTATATAAGAGTATATACTTAATTAGGCCAGAGTAGGTACTTTTCGAAATTTATCATTTTTATTCATATGAAATGGAGTAGAAACTTTTACTAAATGCTCATGCTCATTAGTAGATGCTCCGAGTATATACTTTGGTTTTATTCATACCACCCAATGGTAGCAATTTTTGTATAAATATAGAGATGTTTATGTTTTGTTTTTTTTTACTTACATTGGCTGCTTCTTCTTCTTTAGATTCTGATACCTCAGCTATTACACAACTGTCCTCTTCAGGTAAGATATTACCGCCATTTTGAACTTCTTGGATTTTTGGCTGAAACTACAGAAAATTTCAAAATAATTTTTCGTTAAAAAATAACAATTGAGGGGTCCAATGTAAAAACCGGGCAAGTCCATATTTTACCGAAATTGAGATATATATTTATTCTTGCTCAGTATGAAATCCTGCACCGTCCTGTGCAAGAACCGGGCCCAAATTCGTATAAATGACAAAGTTATAGGTGTATTGTTGGTTGCCTGCCTGTCGATCCCGTGCAAAAACCGGGTTAGTCACGGACTTGCCTGGTTATTGCAAAGTGTTGTAATTGTGGACGTTTATTGTTGTAAAGGTTTTTTGTGATGTGTTTTAAATAAAAAACGTGGTAAAAAATCGAAAAAAATTTCGTCGGATGATGATATCTCTGGTACAGACCCATACGATTCTGATAGCGACAAAGAATATGTACCAGAAAACGATATTAAGTCAAAATTTGTTAAAAAAGTCAAACATAACCTACAAAATTCAAAGAAATTAGATTACTCATCAGCTTCATCAGATTCCAGTAGTTCAGCCGATAATAATGAACTTATTTTAAACCAACCCAGCACTTCAGGCCTTTGCCAACAAGCGAGGCGACAAGCACAACAAAAAGTTAGAAGTGTAAACAATCTGCAAACCGTTGAAAACTTTGTGAGGTCCACTGATAGTGAAGTATCTAGCAGCAACGAAGCTTCTGAGGCAAACAAGTTAGAAACTGGTAAACTTCCACCTCAGAGTGGCAAAAAGAGGAAAAAATCGTGTAAAGCTATGGCAGAGAAATATTAGAAAAGCTGCCAGAACTTCGGGCTCAACCTACAAAAACCCGAAATGCACTGTTGTTCCTGCAAAAGAAATGGGACCAAACTGTAACTGCAAAAACCGATGTTTTGAAAATGTTGGCGAAGAATGCTGCAAGAGGATATTTTCTGATTTTTATTCGATTTCCATTAAAGATCTTCAAGATTCTTACCTTTATGGATTGATAAAAAGGTGCGACGTTTCGCGCCAGAGATTACGATCAGAAGGAAAAACAGAAGCCTCAACCTTTTCTTACAAGGTACCTACAAGAAATACACCAACCATTCTAAAGTTTTTCGTTATTAAATACCCAATATTCTTGTTTCTTTCAGGTTCGTGCACTTGGTAAAGAACACAAAATTTGTCAAAAATCGTTTCTATCAATACATAATGTCATGATATCCCTAATCCGACCCTGTGCCTGTGTTCGCACGCGGTCTTCACATGGCAACCAATTCGTGATCGAAGCAACGCTGACGTGTGGAAACAGCCGGACCGCGTCTCGAATGTAAAAGAATACGACGGAATGTCTGCCGCTGAAGCACTGGAAGCGACTGGAATGGCAGAGAGTGCCGCTTAGTCATAAAAAGGAATGTTCGAGAGCCTCTCGTATTTTCCAGTAGCGGATTTGGACTAATATAAATAGCCGACGTATCAGCGCCGAGTTTAGTTTAATGAAGAACATTGTATTGAAAAGTTAAAGTGTAAGAAATAAATTAGAATTGTTAGTTAGTGTCTAAATATTACATAAATTAAATAGTACGTCTGAAATAAATTGTAAGTAGTGTGTTTTTAAATAAATAAACTTTAAATAAATTAGACTTTCGTCACAATAAGATCACAAAAAGTAGGCTCGAGAGATTGCAGAAATATTTAGCCAATGGAAATATCACAGCTCCGACTGATCACAGGGGAAAACATGCAAACAGTCCAAACAAAATACCTGATGATATTGTCGCTCAAGTTCGAGAAGTTTCCCAGGGTACAAATCGCACTATAGTAGAAAAGACAACTTGCATCATTACTATCTGTCACCTATATTAAATGTCTCTAAAATGTATGATTTATACCTAAAGAAATACGAACCTCGTCAATACGTGTTAGCTCAAAAAAATGAGACAAATAACCCTATTGTAAAGTACTAGTTTTTTAGAAAACATTTTGCAGATAATTTTAAGATAAGTTTTGACAGGCCAAAATCGGATACTTGTCAAAAATGCGACAAGTTAATAAATAAAATTTCCGCAGCAAATACTGAAGCGTAGAGATGGGCATTGGAACAACGAAAATCTATTCATCTCAGAAAGTCTGAAACTTTTTATTCCGATTTGAAGACCTTTACACAAATCTCTAATGATGATCCAACAAAGGAGGTTCTAACGTTCGACTGCCAGCAAAATATGCCGTTACCTGTCTCTTCCAGCCGAGATGTTTTCTACAAAATACAATTTTGGCTTTTTAATTTTTGTGTACACGTTGGAAGTACTAAGAAAAGCTACTTTTTTGTTTATGACGAGACAGTGGGCGGAAAAGGACAGAATGGAGTAGTAAGTCTTCTGTTACACTTTGTTAATACTTATTTGAGTCCTGAGGTAACTGATTTATATATTTTTTCCGATAACTGCTCATCTCAGAACAAAAACTACATGCTGCTTCAGTTTTTTTATACCTTGGTTGATACTGGCAGATTTACAAAAATACACCACAGATATCCCGAACCGGGTCATAGTTTCTTGCCGTGTGATCGTAGTTTTGGATTGATAGAACTACAAAAAAAGAAACACGACAAAATGTATTTGCCTCGTGACTATATAAACATCATTCTGGGTTCCAGCAAAAATTTTTTGGTCAAACAGGTAACTCAAGACATGTTACTGAACTTTAAAGATCACTTGAAATCATCCTTTGTCTTAAATCCTTCAAAGAAAAATAATAAATGTACCATATCAAAATACAGAATAATTCATTACGAAAAACAGGATGCAACAACGACTATAGACTGTAGTGAAACTATTGGAACGCCAATTTTTTGCAAATTTGACATCAAAAACAAAAAAAGTCTTAGATGCCCCATCGCTTCTAACTAATGATCAATATTTGTACCCAGGAAGAAGAAAATTAAAACCAAAGAAATTTCAGCACGTGACGAGCTTAGCTAAACATTACCTATCACAATGCGACATGTGATTCTACCAGGAGATAGAGAATATTCACCAAACTTTCCAGGAAGAGAATCATGTGACATCAGTGTTGGAATTTAGCAGCGATGAGTAGATTGTTTTTTAACGAATTAAGTGAAAATAATATAAAACCAGTTGTAAAAATATTCTTGTGTTTTACTTTTATCTCAAAATGCCGTTTTTTCTCCTTTATTGGATTTAAATAGTTACATATTTTTTTTGACGTTTCCTTCACAAAAACAGGGTAAGTCCATTAATTTTTTTTTCCTATATTTTTTAAAAAATTAAACTTTTAAACCAAAACCTATAAAGAACGTTCTTTTAAATCCACCCTAATATTGTGTATGCAACGAAAAAAGCAATCAAGTCGAATTTTGTAAATGATCAGTTTTTCCTATTTTCTCAACATTTTAACTTTCTGGACTTGCCCGGTTATTGAATTGGATCCCTTAATTCTACTTATTTGTTTTGGAGATGTTTTGCTCTTATTTAAAGAAAAGTTTCAAAAAGTTATTGTCAAATAAAAGCATTGCGAATGAATACTTACAGGTATGAGCACTTTAACAATGAAGTAAGTTTTTAATCCTGCTATCCTTAAGGATTCGTCTCGTTTTTCTCCAAAACCTGGTTCAACTTCAAATTCTCCATCCAGAAATGATAAAGTCGCGTCAGAAATGTGCACCCTCCTGAAACAAAATTATCAAATACAGATTTCTATATTATTGGAAGATTCACTAAAATACATTAAAAAAGTTTCTTAAAAATAGATTTTGAATAGTTTGTAAATACATAAGAAATTTTTGAACCTAGTACGTCACTGCGCATAAGTCAATGCCGGGAAACCGTTGAATAAAATATAGAGCTACCGGATTAGTCCGGGTGTGGAAAAGTTAATGTGTGTTGGATGTGGTTAGAGAACCAGGTCGTTTTCCTCGGATTTTGAGCCTTTTAGAAGTGGGATATATTCTTCTTTGTGAAATAATCTCCTTTGTTCCATTGTTTTTGGATTACCTAGTTATACGTATGACGTATTAAAAACAGACCCAAAATCTTGTAAAGACAGTTTCGCTTTTGTTAGGTAAATACACCAGGATTTTATTATTAATTAGTGAGTGCAATGACGTACAAAAAAATTGATTATTTAAAGCTGCTTGGTAAATTTGAATGTAAGTATGACCAAACTAAACTTTTAAAAGATATCTCCTCTAATAGTTGAGGAATGTACGTTTTATTCGGATTCATGATACAGTGTGGATGTTGTCAGTAAACTACGTTATTTAAAATAAAAGTGAAAAAACGATTGGACTCGTCAATTTTTATTTTAATTCACGCATTTTATGATCAGAAAATTTGTCTGACGTGGAAAGGTAATTCATTTAACTGTTAATTGCATTACTTTTGATATTAGCGCCCTCTGACGTATTTTTTTTTTATTTAATGTAAAGTGTGACACCATATTTGAAAGACAAGTTATATATGTGATGAATTGAATCACTAATAAAATTAGCTGTCAAATAAAGTGTCACACGTAAAAGTTTTTAATTTCTATTTAAAAAAATTGTAGGGGGCTGTCACGTAGAAATGATGAAAGAGGGGGGAAAATGTTATCAATAAATATAAAAATTGACGTGTTCAAGTGTTTTCTACGCCTGTAAAATAAGAACTTCTTATCCCACTCATTTTACGTGAGATAAGAAGTTTATTAACGCATGCGTTTTTCTTATCTCACTGCTTTTAATCAATCAAATAAAAAAGTCAAAATTTCAAAATCTATTTAAATTTAATAACAAATTACTGTCACAATCTAAAGTAATAAGTAACTATATTTAAAGCTTGTTCTTCAATATCAGATGGAAAATTTTCCGAATCACTCATTTTGTTACCAGAAAATGCTAAAATACGTTAAAAATAATTGTTTATGAGAATATTATCGTTGCTAAAAAAACAAAACGATTTTATTCAATTGTTAGAACCGCCTATTGAAATGTAGGCAGTGGTTATTATTACCGTTTTTTTTTTACATTTAGAGGCGTAGATAAAAATATACCTGTGGTAAGGCTTTATTAACGTACTTCTTTCACTTGCGAACGTTAATAGAAGGGAAATGGGGGACGGTTTAAGGAGCAACGATAAAAACCAAGGGACAGGGTTTATGGAGCAGCGATAAAAACCAGGGAAAGGGTTTATGGAGCAGCGATAAAAACCAGGGAGAAGGGTCTATGGAGCCACAAGGTCAGTGTTATTTGATATACGGAAACCGGAAGCCTTTGACCTCTGGCCTTTGGCTAGATAAGAAAAAGACCGTTAGATAACAGCCTTTGACCTCTAGACAACCTTTGGCTAGATAAGAAAAACACTGTTAAATAAGAACTTCATGAGAAAAAGACCATTACACAAGAGCCTTTGACCTCTAGACAACCTTTGGCTAGATAAGAAAAAAATGTTAGGAATGTTGACGTTAGAAATAATTGAAATTCCTAAAATTGTCACATATGAAATGCATATGCGGATTTTAAGACAATTGATATTAAAGTAGTTAGGATAAACCGAACATTCTGAAAATCAATAAGGTTATAAGTTAGAAGTAATTATTCAAGAAAATCAAAACCGCAAGTCAATCAGAACTTTTGTTCTAGAGCTATCGTGCCGGCATACATACTCACAGTCGAACAGATGAAATTTTTTTTTGCATTTTCGGACTAAAAAAGTAAAAATTACTTTTTACTTTCAGTAATTAACATTATTTCCCTAAAAATTTTTAAACTGTTTGTGCTTGTAAAACTATTTTGTGTTGTTTAGTTAATAATTGTCTTAAATGTGTTTTAATTAATTATTTTATTCAAAAAGACATCTGGTGGTTTAACCTAACCTACATTAAAAATTTTTTTAAAAAATACTTATTACACATGACTTTTTTAACTCGTTCTGTTAAACTTTTTGTAGCGCTTCCTTTATGGAATTAGTCAAGGTGAGTCAAGGTTATTGTTTAACTTTCTTTTGTGTTTTTTCTGTTATTTTGTATATGTTAAAGTCCGTTCATGCTTTTATAATTGTTTTTATTACAACTGACTCCTTGACATTCCATTTAGGTGTGCCTGATGATGAAGTGACAACTTCGAAACCGGTCGCCAATAAATTGACTTGTGAGAAATAAAGGACCTTTTCTTTAACCTTTACACTTAATCCCTACTACTCACATATGGCTACCCTCACTCCAAAAAATAACTAATAAACTTTATATTGATAAAAGGCATATTTTATAGCAGATTAGGTGTAATAGGTGACCTTTTATAGACCTACCTGTTAAACTGTTTTATTGTTATAAAATGCAGAATTGGCGCTAAACTAATAAATTTTAACTCCTCCCTCCTAAGGTGTGGTCTACCTAATAAAAATAAAATAAATTTTAAAATGCAGTTATTTGATTGGGTTTTACGAATAATTGGATAAACATTGATTGTATAATGATGCACTACACACACTAGAATTGTAAGATTGATCTGCTAAACTGGCTCTGCTAATGTGTTCAACAACATGTTTATCTGTGAGATTTTCCTCAAATAGCACTACAACTTGATAATAGCAGAAATAACACAAATTTCTCCCCTTCTAATTCTATGTAAGTCTGACTAACACATAAAGTCCCGTGTTCTGTGTAAGCCAGAAAAGTTTGGCTGTTGACTACTTCTTCCCGATGTTCTTTATAATCTAAAATCTATGTGTCCAGTTCTACACCGCTATCACTATTACTTTTAGCCATGTTCTCAAATGATTGAGCCATTATATATCTTCAACAATCCATAAAAAAATATAATCTGTCTAAAGGTTGTCTAGAGGTCAAAGGCCCTTATCTAACGGTCTTTTTCTTATCTAGTCACAGATTGTCTAGAAGTCAAAGGCTCTTATGTAATGGTCTATTTCTTAGCTAGCCAAAGATTGTCTAGAGGTCAGAGGCTCTTATCTAATGGTCTTTTTCTTATCAAGTTCTTATCTAACAGTATTTTTCTTATCTAGCTAAAGGTTGTCTAACGGTCTATTTCTTACCTAGCCAAAGGCCAGAGGTCAAAGACTTCCGGTTTCCGTTTATCAAATCACACTGCTCCATAAACCCTTCTCCTGGTTTTTATCGCTGCTCCATAAACCCTGTCCCCAGGTTTTTATCGCTGCTCCATAAACCCTGTCCCCTGGTTTATACATAATTATGTACACATTTATACATTTACAAAAACAGAATAAAAAGAATGATCTAGAGTACATCTTTATATGCATCAATATTAGATGTGATATACAGTTTTGATTTCTTCTGACATAGCTTAAAAAATTTTATATTCCTCACATTGGTAGGTAGAGTATTAAAACTTTTGGGAGCAACATAAGTTACAAACCCTTGACTAACATCTTGCTGAACTGCTGGAATTCTCGACTGATCATTTAATCTCGTTCTTGTGCTGTGGAAATGATTTGTAGTGTATCTCAATTCAGGTTTTGCTATATAAAGGTACAGCAAGACAGATAATACAATGTTCTTATACAAAGCACTTTTTTATTACATAAAAGAGAGGTAGGATATATTGTTGATTTTTTTAGATAATTTTAATTATACGATTTTTAATTACATTAAGGGGTTGAAGTGCAATATCATGTAGTCCACATTATACCATATCGCAAAATAGATTTAACTAGCGAGTTGTGAATAATAATTAGTCATAAATTTCCTCAATATATAAAATTTAAAAAAGAATCTTTTAACTTTGGTTGTTAATGACTGAATGTGATTAACCCATTTCAAATTTTGATTAATTATAATACCGAGGTATTTTGTTGTGTTTTTCATTTTAATTATAAAGTTGTCATTTATTTGTATGTTGAAAGAAGGCCTTTGTAAATTATATTGCTCTCTATGGATCTACTTTAAAATAGTTTTGTGGCTATAAGTTGCTATAACCTAGACTATTTTTGTGTTAAAGTACACCAAGACAAAAACAACTCTAAAATTTTTAATTACCAATAATTTTTAAAAAATATGTAAAAAATACATCCGTAGTCGTCCAACACTACTATTCCTAAACTATACAGAACGATAGATGCACTGTCCAAAGAATTGGTATTAATAAATTTATCAAAATTAAAAAAGATGTTGCCGCTTTTTTAAAATCTTTTAAAAATTTTAAACTTAGTAGGCTTAAGCGGCAATGGGGGCAAATATTTTTACATGAACAGATATAGGGGAGTAGAAGGATCATATAATTTTACATGGACATATTTAAAAGGGACCGAATATTTTTAGATAAATAGGCGGTGTAAGGAGCCCAAATATTTTACTTGAGCAGGCTTAAGTGGTAAAGGGGCCAATTATTATTGAATAAATTGATCGAACAAGTTTGTAAGCCCTTATCAAAACGCGATATAGAATGGTTTTAAAAATCAAGGCTTATGAAAATCCTCACGTGGTTTAACCTAAGTAATGCCAATGATTCACAAACCAAAAAATTTAACGTCTGTTTTCGGTCTTTCGTTCCAATTTAAATCATTTCTCGTTTTTTTACGCTTCGAGTTTACCCTTGTGGGCCTCAGTCTCGATAAGGTATAAACCACCATTTTATTGTCTCTTTAATATGTTTTCTTTTCTGTCAGCTTTAAACGAAAATAGTAAAATGGCTCTCAAGTTAGTTACAAAATTGTACAGATAATAAGCTCTTACAGTGGCAAAAACTTAAATAATTGGAGCGTGTGCTAAAGATATCATGAAATGTATGCTTGGAGAAAAACATCAATGAAAATTTATTCCGATTTTTAGAAGCGGTTCTCAGAGAGAAACATTTTGGGAACCGGTGTGGAAATAGAAACATTATTTTTTTTAGTAGTAAATAGTTATTTATTTTCAATTAAGTTGCAACTACGTTTCTAAAGAGACAAAAACCGACGACATTCGAGCTTTGTGTTGACATGCAAACAACTTCTGTTGGTTGTGTTTAGCGCTTCTATGAGTATTCCGCTTGTGCGTTTAAATTTATACAACTCTGGCAATAATTCGACAAATTTACTTTACAAACTAGTTCGCATTTAGATTTATGCATCTGATTTTCTGGAAAGTCATTAGTATAAATGATACTCTGTAATTAACAAATTTATATCTAGCTAAAATCTGTCGATACCGTTTATTATAATAAGAGAGCGGAATAAATGCAAAATTAAATTTTCGAAAAAATATAATACTATCCATATTAGGAAGGATTTTTTAAAAGAATTTAGCATTTACCTAGAGAGAGAGAGAGAGAGGAATTGAATATTTATCTACTCAAGGGAATTGGTATTTCCACAAATAAAGTAGGTACACGATGCAATAAAACGGCTTTGAAACTTCCAGTAATTTCTTCAAAATAATCTATTTAACGATCATAAAATATTTATGTTTTAGAACGCAATTTTAATTCAGTTTAAGGATAGAGAGCGAGAGAGTTTAGTAGATATTCTGTTAGTGAAGTATTGTAATTATTGTTTAAAGTGTGTTTAAAATGTCGAGAATATCTTCGTGGATTAAGAACTTTTCAGAGTTAAGGCTCAATGGGGATAAAGTGTTTTACAAAGCTTGTACGAAAATAGTTTGTGAAAAAAGTTTGAAGTGATTCAACCAGGACTGACAAAATGAAAATGACAAAACATTTTAAAACGTACTAGATTTAAAAAATGTACTGAATAACCAAAAAAAGCTATATTTTATGAAAATGTACCAATACCTAAATCGAACAACACCTTAAAAATAAATTATTTGACTCATCACATGACCTAACTGTCACCTGTCATCGTTGATAACATACGTCACTTTATTCGAACAATGTTCAAATTAGACATTCGAAACAAAATGGCTACCAGTGGGTTTTGACAGGTTATGATATGGCAAAATTATGGCAACCCTGTAGGCCTGGTGATTTGACAAGGTCAATGAAATAGATTGATCATCCATATTTTTCAAAATAAACATAATCTTATGCCTTGAAGTAAAAATGTAGGTAATTATTTTTTTACTATATTCAAAGAATATTGGTTTCTAAACAAATTTTTTCAAAATGGATTCTGAATAATGTCTCTTGCGAGGCAATATGGCCGCTCACAAACAACCCGCTTTGAGCAATCTATATAACTATATCTGTATCATTGACTCAGTCAATGACAACAGGTTCACAGGGTTGCCATATCTAAAATGTCAGTTCCCACTTGTCAGCAGTTTGACAGGTCGTTGGAATATCTAATAGTACTGAAAATGGTACTGAATTTACTATTTTGTTATTAAAATGCGTCACTTTATTCGAAAAATGTCCAAATAGTACTGAAAATGGTACTGAGTTGACAATTTTTAACAAAACGTACTAAAACTAACAACGTAACACTGAGGTACTGAAAAAGTAGTAAATTCAGTACAAATGTACTGAATCTGGCAGCCCTGTATTCAACACTTGAAAACATCATTGCATGCAGATAAATTGTCAAAAATTAAATAACAGCCAGTTCAACAATGCGTTATATGGTCATTTAAAAAAGTCGACAAAACAAAAAGTGTCAATTCCCTTAAAAAAGTTGCAAAACCTACATCTAAGATGAGTTTTACAAAATTATTGCAATTACACTATTTCTGACGTATAGATCTAAGATATACATGCATTAAATATAAATTTAATAGAAGGGATTAAAGTTATCTTTACCGTGGAATTTATTGAGAAATTAATATTAAAAAATCACATAAAATTTTCAACTAGGTTACTTCAAATTTTTTTTTTAATATTAATTTTTCAATAAATTCCAAGGTAACCTATATATTTTATTGTAAAAAACAAAACCTAAATATTTCAAAAACCCTATTTTTAGTTTTTTTTCTACTCCATCTAATCAATAAATAATAATATAATTCGAGAATTGTTGTTGAGGTCTTATTTTCTCGTAAGACACAACAAATACTCACATTTAAAAAAAAAAATTCTCAAAAATTTGCACGGTAAGGTATAGTTAAAAGTTCAACATTAGATAAATAAGGACTTCAACTATTAGAAAAAAAATAAATTTTAGTCATAATCTAATATTTTTTTTTAACATTGGTGGCGAAAGGGGTGGCGAAAGGACCTCCTTAAATCAGCTCCTTCCTGTGTTTTTATATTCAAAGGTTAGTACTATCCCTGATAAACATACTAATGGTATGACGTAATGCTAGACGAACTTTCAAGTTATTTTGACACTTTTCGATTAAATAGTGCAAAATAATTTATTTGGTTTTGTGTTAGTAGTGACTATATTTTCCTAATTATAACAGGGAAGAACTAAATTAATGTTTAAAATGCCGGGCTGCGCGGTGGAGACATTTCCGAATGCCACAAAATATAAGGCTAGTTTACGGAAAGTTAGGTGGTAGAACATGGAATATAGAAGGATCCACCTTGCTTCTACCCTCTATAACAAATGTATTGTGTATAAAACGCCATTATCGCCAATGTATCTATATAATAAAATAACTTTTAGAACAGATGTACATAACCTAAATTTAAGATTTGAAGGTTTACTGACGCCGCCACAGTTTCCAACAGAAATTTTTGGAGGATCATTTAAATATCAAATATTTCAGTTATGTAACTCTGTTCCTGGAAATTTAAACAATCTTTGTATCTTCACATTTAAATCTAATCTGAAAGTCCCTTTATTTAATAAACAATATAGCTGATCTCGGTTATATACAATCCTCACAAAATCTATTTTTATTTTTTACTATTAATGCATGTTTTATTATGTTTTTTGTACTATTATAATTATTTAAATCAATTGCATTCCTATCAATTGAAAATAGTATTTTCGTATTTACTGAAATTGTTGTTATTATTATTATTATTATTATTATTATAATAGTGTCCTAAAATGTTTCTTACATCAAGAAAAGGTTATTAAAAGAAACAAAATGCGTCTTACCCAGCCAATCCGCTGCTCTCCATTTTATTAGCCAGCTCCACGTCCTTGGAGTAGACGTCGAACTGCCACTGCCTTTGTCCCAGCACCCCCGCCAACACGGCTCCCGTGTGAATTCCGACTCTCATATCTACCGGAGAATTCGCCGTCTGTTGGACGTATCTAAAACACAGGATTCCGGTTAAATAAATGAGTTTAGAGTATAGTAGAGTGATAGGAACTGGTGGATTTTGGATTTATGTGGCGGCACGAATTCCTCATGTCTGTATATATGTTCCGCCCGTTTGCAGTTTTGGGTAAAGTAGGGCTGATTGGAGATGGGATTCACGAACGTGGAGTGTCCATTAGGAAAACGGAAAGCGAATATGTATGGGTAATTTATTGAAAATAAGGTTTTCAGATAAAACTTTAAATTGTTATTTTTTAATATCACTGCTATCAGTATCTGATTAAAAGATGTTTTTTAATGGATTTTATTTTATTTTTTGCTTATTTGTTTAATTTTTTTCGTTTACATTGAAATTAGTACCTATTAAGTATTATTTTTATATCTAAGAATTTATAATTATGCAGGGTGTATCTAAATAACATCGAAAAAATTAAAGGGGTGATTCTGTGATGAAAATTAATGTGAGTGTTTGGTATAAAATTTTTTGAAAAAACCCTCCCCGGAAAAGTTACACCCCTTCGAAAATTAAAAAAAATAATGGTTTTTCTTTTTTATTTTCCCTGTATATCAAGCTAAAGACACGAAACTTGGTAAACATTATCTGTCAATAAAAGTACACTTTTTGAAATTTTTTCAACCCTGAAGTATGCTTAGAAGGGGTTGAAATAATCAACCCCTAAGATATTTTTTCTTACATTTTTTTAGATGAAAATTTTTTCTTTAAAAATTATGACTGAAAAGCCCAATTCATTGACTAACTTTTTTAACTCTACAAGTTTTTTCTAAAACTTAAGCATTTACGAGAAAAAAAATCTAATGCAATGCATTTTCAAAAAGATGAGCTAACGCGAGTGTATTTTGCGTCAAGTCTAGTGGCCTGTGCTTTGCATAAAAACATTAATACTGATACCAGGATTGTGTAGTGTCATTTTCTGTTACCCATCATTGTTTCACAAGTTTTATGATTGTGTATTGTAGGAAATATTAGTTGATTGAAAATATGAATGCATATTCGAATTTGGAAATGGCAGATATGCATTTTACATACGGTCGTGCTAACGGTAATTCATTGGAAGCGCAAAGACTTTATGCTGAACAGTACCCATCATACTACGTTCACAACTATTCACCGATGCTTGCGGGAACGTGGTGATTTTGAAAAAAGAAGTTATGATTCTGGTCGTACTAGAGAGGTTAGAACTGCAGCTGTAGAAGAAGCCGTACTTAATTTAATTGAAGAATTACCAGAAACTAATACCAGGAGAATAGCTCGTGTCCTACATGTAAGCCATTCCGTTGTTTTTTAGAATTTTAAAAGAACAAATGTTGTATCCCTATCATCTTCAATGGGTGCAGGCGTTAATGATTCGAGATTTTTTACTTTCCTATCTGTATACAGATATAAGGAAAGTGTAGGAATCATGATTTTTACCCCGTGTGATTTTTTGTCAGTAGCTTATTAATATGATTGGCCAAGCACCACAGTTCTTAGGTAATATTTTATTTACTGACGCGGCGAGTTTCTCAAGAGACTGTATTAGAAATTTTCACAACAATCACCTTTGGGCTGACGAAAATCCTCATGGCTTTTTTGAAAGAAATCATCAGTATCAATTTTCATTACACGTGTGGCTCAGAATTATTGATAATCATTTAATTGGTCCCCATTTTCTTCCGCTACGATTAAATGGTGAAGCATATTGTCTCCTTGAAGACCTGTTCTTCTTGAAGAGGTTCCCATTCAAATTAGGTAACATTTATGGTTTATGCACGATGGTGCACCAGCTCATTTTAGTATACGTGCAAGAACTCACATGGATGAGGTGTATCCCAATCAATGGATAGGTCGAGGAGGACCTGTAAACTGGCCAGCCCGCTCCCCTGATCTTAATCCTTTGGATTTTTGCATATGGGGATATCTGAAATCTTTGATATACACAAACCCAGTTGAAAATATCGATGATCTGCGAAACCGCATTGTAGCAGGGTGTGAAACTATAAGAAATTATCCAGGAATATTTCATCGTATACGCAATTCTATGAGGAAAAGGGTAGATGCTTGTATTGAAGCTGAAGGCGGTCATTTTCAACATTTATTATAATTGTATTGTCGATATTCGACAGGTTTTTGTTCATTGTTTGTTCACTTTTGTTTTTAGTTGTAGAAGTCTTAAGAATCATAATTTGGTTGGCTGTCGTTTAATAAAATGCTATTTTACATGAGCTTATTTATTTTTTTCTCATAAATGCTTAAGTTTTCGAAAAAAAACTTGTAGAGATAAAAAAGTTAATCTAAAAAAAAGTGGTAAGAAAAAATATCTTAGGGGTTGATTATTTCAACCCCTTCTAAGCATACTTCAGGGTTGAAAAAATTTCAAAAAGTGTACTTTTATTGACAGATAATGTTTACCAAGTTTCGTGTCTTTAGCTTGATATACAGGGAAAATAAAAAAGAAAAACCATTTTTTTTTAATTTTCGAAGGGGTGTAACTTTTCCGGGGAGGGTTTTTTCAAAAAACTTTATACCAAACACTCACATTAATTTTCATCGCAGAATCACCCCTTTAATTTTTTCGGTGTTATTTAGATATACCCTGTATATATTTTTTTAATGTTTAAATTAATCACATGAAGAGGTGTTCCATGTTTGCTAAATTTTGTTTGGTTTTTATTTACTTTTATATAAATACGCTGATGCGCGCGAAAAAAGGTGTTAAGTCAAATTCGTCATTTTGTGAAAAATAGCAATTTAAAGAAATTCAACTTTATTATTAGTTAAAACTATTTTATGGATTCCTATACTGACAAATATACATATTCTTAATAAAGCAAAGCTGTTATGGATATAACAAGACGCAAAAAAAAATTTTAGAAAAAATATCAAAAAAAAGTGATTTTTGATTGACTTGTCTCCTTTTACGCAAAAGCCTTATCTCCATATTCACTTTACACAATAATACTAGAGTGTGATTTTTATGAATACTTTATTATCTTAAGATTAAAATACATACAAAAAGATAACTTGGTCCATAGTTTAGTTTTCTTCTTCAGAGGAGGCATCAGGGAATAGATCAACCTGGTCACTTGCTGTTTGTAAATATTTATAAAAATCCCAATTCCCATTAGAAATGTATGGAAGTAGCTCAATAAGGTTTTGTTTTTTTTTTTCACTTGTGATTGGAATAGGTTTTTCACAAGCAATTTTTGGAATATGCCGTTCCACCTGGATATTAGAACGAGCTCGTTTTTCAAAACTAAGTGTTTTGAATTCTTCATTTTCATCCAGGGAATTTTTGTACAACAGTATATCTTTGTTTTTTTCATACCTGATCCATCTGACTTCTCTCTAATTGAATTTGTTGCCCACGCTGTCTTGTTTTCTATTTACCAATGATTTGGAATATAGCCCCGAGAACTCAAAAAAATCTGTCGTAAACTTCCAACGGTTTCTTTTTCCCTACTAAATGTAAGTTGTGCCCAGTCATGGGGGTGTTCAATTTTTGGAGTATTTTTTTTTTTCAATAAAACTGTGATCTGTGTCACATTCCATATGTGTGTGTCCTGGTAATAAATATTTATGGTCAATTATGGACAAATTTGTAGAATCTTGCAAAGCCACGATGCAGGTAGCTGAAATAAAACTATTTTTATTTTGACCCCCACAAGAATCCGAGTACATGATAATATGGGTCACAGCAGGATCAAGATGACTTGTTAAGTCTTTTTGATAGGGATTCATACAAAAGAAAACAATAAGCCTATCATCGCAATCGTGAACTGTGAGGTCGTATGTCCAAAGTTGTCGTTTGTAAAACGTTTCACCACTTTGCAGGTCTGGGGTTGGTAGACACTGTTTGAAGTCAGAACATATCGTTTTCTTTTGGAGATTTGACATAGACGATGTTCTGTCTGCTTCTTTAAAAGTATAGCCCATATCAACCTGTTCATGATGTAGCGCAATTTCAGCCTTCAAGCTGTTTTTTTCTTCATCGATGCTGGCAATTGTTAATTTCATTTGGAGTTTGTCGCATTATATTTAGGCTGTGAAAAATCGGTTCGTAAGCTTTCCTATTAATAAAATTCCCCGGATATTTTTCTTTGTAGGCTTGGTATAAAGAACTTAATGTTTAATGTTGTGGAAAATATTTCTTGGTGGATTTCCTCCTAGTGTAGTGGCTCTCATAGGATGGAATAGATAAAATGATCTCTGGCAATTTGTTTGTCATTTTCATTAATTATGTTTTTCCTGTTCTTATGAATTCTTCTTTGTTCCAAGCTTATTATGCCTGAGATACCGCTCTTTTATTTTCCAAACTTCAATAAACTTATTACTTAAATAAAATGTTTTTTTTTTAAACATTCTTTGCATGTACGTTGCAAGTTTTGTTGTTTATTCTAAAATAATAGACTGCAGGGCTCAACTTTCGTTTAGCCGAAATCTGTTATGCAAAAACGGTTGTCATGATAACAAATGTAATGGCTATGAGTAAACAAAAACCTTAATGTCATGGTGAGGAAATGCGTAGTTGCCAAGTTGTAAATGATTACGGTTTTTTGTTTAATTTCATTTAGCTGAAATCAGTTATGCAAAAAATGTTGCCATGGGCACGCTTGTCATGTTACCGACTAAACAAAAACCCAAATCTCGTCGTGAGAAAATACGGAATTGCCAAATTATAGATCATTTAACTGTTGCCATGGAAAAGCTTGTCATGTCAACGTCTAAACAAAAACCCATATCTCGTAGTGAGGAAATGCGTAGTTGCCAAGTTTTAGATCAGAGCGTAGCGTGATCTTATGAAGAAACTGTTGCCATGGAAACGCTTGTTATGCTAACGACTAAACAAAACCTCCCGTGCTCTACCCTAATCCGCTTGTAGTTTGGCAGCACTGCAGCCTGCGGGGCTTATTGTACCACCGTTTAAAGATCCTACTATTTTCCCATTCACAACCTCATTCATTCCACGTCGTCCATGGTTAAACGCTAGTCGGATAAATTCCATGGTGATACGGCCCATAGTGGAACCTCCCAGCGGTCACTCATCCTCGACGTGACCAGAGAGATCACTGATTAACTGTTGCAAGTAAGTGGATGCACACTAAGCTCGCGGCTAGCCTCTCCGGCTGCCAAGTCATAGATTATTGTTTCATTTTTATTTTAGAATAGGATATTATGTTAAGAGTAAATCTACCGGATTTAGGTTTTTGTTTAGTCGATATCACGACAAGTGTACCTAGAGCAACGGAAATTAAATGACCTGTAACTTGTTGACTATGCATTTTCTTGCCACGGGATTTGGGTTTTTGTTTAGTCGTTACCATGACAAGTGTCTCTATGGCAACAGTTTCTCCGTAACTCATTACATCTAAATTAAATCATCTGTAACTTGGCAATGACGCATTTCCTCACCACGGGATTTGGTTTTTTGTTTAGTCGTTACTATGTCAAGCTTTCCCATGGCAACAGTTTCACCATAACTGATTTCGTCTAAACTAAAGTAAACATTATCTATAACTTGGCAACTATGCATTTCCTCAGCACGAGATTTGGGGTTTTGTTTACTGGTTACCATAGCAACGGTTGCCATGGCAACAATTTTTACGTAACTGATTTAGGCTAAACGAAATTTGACCCCAAATCGCTTATATACTGAGCCCTTATGTCATAGCTGCCCATAGCCCAAAAATCGTTGAATAAAACCAATCTTACGTCGTTATTAAATTTTTCAACACAGCTGTTTCTGCATTTTTTCAATTCCTTTAGACTGTTTTTCCGAACTGTCTTATTCTTTTTGGTACAATACTCCTATCCTGTATTGCGTTTTACCTTTCTGTATCTTCGGATTTTTCGAGTTTCTTTGACTTTTTTTGCTACCTGATTTGTATCATCATCTCTTGTTGGTTCTTCTTCGTCAGCTGCTTGTTCTACTGTATCGCCAAGTCTTTTTCGCTTTTTTTGTGGTGTTGATTGACTCTCTTGAACATCTTCCAATTCATCATCATTAGGAATATAATCAGGATCGATATCATCGTCATCGGAGTCGAAAATTTCTGCAAACAGTTCCTGTATTTCTAAAGGTAAAGAAGGCGTATGACTCGACCCTTCTGAATCTAAAAATGTTAATATTTTGTAATAGTTTTAGAAAATAACAGGTTAAAGCTGAAACTTACTTGGACTTCTTTGCATATTTTCATCTATGCAAGGTTTTGATGTACTTTGTTCCGAATTATTACCAGAAGATAAACTTTTGTCACAGCTTTTACTTTCTAAACTATAAAAAATAAAAACATGTTTAACTATTATTGCTTTAAAAATCGACTTATAAAATTCATCTTACTTGCAATCTGCTGCCCGACACTACTATTCGTAACTTCTAATTCTAAATTTCCAGAATCTGGAACATAAAGATTAACATCTTGAACTTTTCTATGAACAACTTAAAACGTAAAAACAAAAAAATAATAAAATTAATATTACATAATAAACTTTGATTGTTGTTTGATTCTGTTTGAAGCATTTGTAAAACTTTCGGAGCTCTAGAAGACATGTTTAGCACTATTTTATCAACCTGCTGTTACACTGCATACTAAAAATATACTTAAACAATACATTTTGGAGGTTATGTCGTTACTAATACAGGAGACAAGTCAACTTATCTCCATGTAGTTTTTCTGTGGTTCGTGTACAAGGAGCTAACATGACATCCCGTTTTAGACAAAATGAAGGATACAATATTATGACTTACCTCTTTCTAATATTGTAAATATCTTGTGGTACATACAGATATGACTTATCTCGTTTTTCCCGAGCATTGGCAGTGGTTTTTTGGTTTGAAATATGACAACCCTGATTTAAAGAAAATGTGACTTATCGCCTTTTTCACGGGCATCATCGAATAGAAATATGATTGGTCATATTCTATAATAATAAAGTTGCTTATTACTAAACATCTGCAAAATAATGAACTATGTTTAAGATGAGACAGTAACATTTCTATTGGAATAACATAAAAAAACTAAAAACAAATACGATTTGAACTTGTAAAAGGGAAATTATTTTTTAAAGGTTAACACGTAATTTTATTTCTCAATTTGATTATGTTTTTAGACATAAAGGTCATCCTTTATTTCAAAATTTTGTGCAGATTTGTAGCTTCCTCGAGGGTTCCACAAGAATTCAATCTTGGTCATCTATTATTGGTACTTTTTGGAAATGACGGTAGGGTAGTCTAATATGAAAAACTTTAATTTGCAGACATGAAAATATGTATAGAAATAAATGGTCCAATGGACACTATGACTCTACAAAATGGTATTAATATTCTCTTTTGGTGGTGTTAGATCAATAAGCTTCATCTCAACCCAAAAGAGTCTGAAGTAATTACTTTTGTATTATGTCTATAGCGACAAGTTTATTTACAAATATGTTACGTTTTTAGTGTATTTTCGCAGATACGTTATTTATTTTAAGTATGTTTTTTTTGTTTGATAACCAAAACAAAAAAGCGAAAAATTAAACTGCTTTGTACTGTGCTGGTAATTTGATGATGATTTCGAATACGCAAATGATTTAATTCTGACAGAAACTACAAATAGGTTGTTTTCCGTTTAACATCACTATATACAACTTATTAAAAAAAAATTACTCAACTTATGAAACATTCTGTATAAAATGGCATTCTTGGCATTTTCATTTGTTTTAAAAGACGGCCGAAATTACTTTACATAAAACATTCCAAGAACGTTTCCAGCTTTATTTAAAAACAGACATATATCCATCGAATTTTTCTCTTGGAAGCTTTGAGATAAAAAGCGCCTAACAATGTTAAAATATATTCCGACTTTGACACAATAGGCCAATCACTTGAGGTAAATCTTAAGCTTAAAAGCAAGGCACATAAACATTGAAAATTCAATCAGGAAAAAAACCAATTTGCTCTTTCAATGGGAAAAAGAGATTTAAACAAGAAATAATAGTTTTCTCTAGTTTTCTATAGTTTTCTCTAGTTTTCTCTAGTTTTCTCTAGTTTTCTCTAGTTTTCTCTAGTTTTCTCTAGTTTTCTCTAGTTTTCTCTAGTTTTCTCTAGTTTTCTCTAGTTTTTCTAGTTTTTCTAGTTTTCTCTAGTTTTCTCTAGTTTTCTCGAGTTTTCTCTAGTTTTCTCTAGTTTTCACTAGTTTTCACTAGTTTTCACTAGTTTTCACTAGTTTTCTCTAGTTTTCTCTAGTTTTCTCTAGTTTTCTCTAGTTTTCTCTAGTTTTCTCTAGTTTTCTCTAGTTTTCTCTAGTTTTCTCTAGTTTTCTCTAGTTTTCTCTAGTTTTCTCTAGTTTTCTCTAGTTTTCTCTAGTTTTCTCTAGTTTTCTCTAGTTTTCTCTAGTTTTCTCTAGTTTTCTCTAGTTTTCTCTAGTTTTCTCTAGTTTTCTCTAGTTTTCTCTAGTTTTCTCTAGTTTTCTCTAGTTTTCTCTAGTTTTCTCTAGTTTTCTCTAGTTTTCTCTAGTTTTCTCTAGTTTTCTCTAGTTTTCTCTAGTTTTCTCTAGTTTTCTCTAGTTTTCTCTAGTTTTCTCTAGTTTTCTCTAGTTTTCTCTAGTTTTCTCTAGTTTTCTCTAGTTTTCTCTAGTTTTCTCTAGTTTTCTCTAGTTTTCTCTAGTTTTCTCTAGTTTTCTCTAGTTTTCTCTAGTTTTCTCTAGTTTTCTCTAGTTTTCTCTAGTTTTCTCTAGTTTTCTCTAGTTTTCTCTAGTTTTCTCTAGTTTTCTCTAGTTTTCTCTAGTTTTCTCTAGTTTTCTCTAGTTTTCTCTAGTTTTCTCTAGTTTTCTCTAGTTTTCTCTAGTTTTCTCTAGTTTTCTCTAGTTTTCTCTAGTTTTCTCTAGTTTTCTCTAGTTTTCTCTAGTTTTTCTCTAGTTTTCTCTAGTTTTCTCTAGTTTTCTCTAGTTTTCTCTAGTTTTCTCTAGTTTTCTCTAGTTTTCTCTAGTTTTCTCTAGTTTTCTCTAGTTTTCTCTAGTTTTCTCTAGTTTTCTCTAGTTTTCTCTAGTTTTCTCTAGTTTTCTCTAGTTTTCTCTAGTTTTCTCTAGTTTTCTCTAGTTTTCTCTAGTTTTTCTCTAGTTTTCTCTAGTTTTCTCTAGTTTTCTCTAGTTTTCTCTAGTTTTCTCTAGTTTTCTCTAGTTTTCTCTAGTTTTCTCTAGTTTTCTCTAGTTTTCTCTAGTTTTCTCTAGTTTTCTCTAGTTTTCTCTAGTTTTCTCTAGTTTTCTCTAGTTTTCTCTAGTTTTCTCTAGTTTTCTCTAGTTTTCTCTAGTTTTCTCTAGTTTTCTCTAGTTTTCTCTAGTTTTCTCTAGTTTTCTCTAGTTTTCTCTAGTTTTCTCTAGTTTTCTCTAGTTTTCTCTAGTTTTCTCTAGTTTTCTCTAGTTTTCTCTAGTTTTCTCTAGTTTTCTCTAGTTTTCTCTAGTTTTCTCTAGTTTTCTCTAGTTTTCTCTAGTTTTCTCTAGTTTTCTCTAGTTTTCTCTAGTTTTCTCTAGTTTTCTCTAGTTTTCTCTAGTTTTCTCTAGTTTTCTCTAGTTTTCTCTAGTTTTCTCTAGTTTTCTCTAGTTTTCTCTAGTTTTCTCTAGTTTTCTCTAGTTTTCTCTAGTTTTCTCTAGTTTTCTCTAGTTTTCTCTAGTTTTCTCTAGTTTTCTCTAGTTTTCTCTAGTTTTCTCTAGTTTTCTCTAGTTTTCTCTAGTTTTCTCTAGTTTTCTCTAGTTTTCTCTAGTTTTCTCTAGTTTTCTCTAGTTTTCTCTAGTTTTCTCTAGTTTTCTCTAGTTTTCTCTAGTTTTCTCTAGTTTTCTCTAGTTTTCTCTAGTTTTCTCTAGTTTTCTCTAGTTTTCTCTAGTTTTCTCTAGTTTTCTCTAGTTTTCTCTAGTTTTCTCTAGTTTTCTCTAGTTTTCTCTAGTTTTCTCTAGTTTTCTCTAGTTTTCTCTAGTTTTCTCTAGTTTTTTTTCTCTAGTTTGTTTTCTCTAGTTTGTTTTCTCTAGTTTGTTTTCTCTAGTTTGTTTTCTCTAGTTTGTTTTCTCTAGTTTGTTTTCTCTACTTTGTTTTCTCTAGTTTGTTTTTTCTAGTTTGTTTTTTCTAGTTTGTTTTTTCTAGTTTGTTTTTTCTAGTTTATTTTCTCTAGTTTGTTTTCTCTAAAAAATTTATTTGACAACTATTCTTGAGGATATAAATTAAAGTTGTTTGAATATAAATTTAAATATTTTTTTTTAAATTTAACAAAATTTTTTACTTAATGTTGAATTTGACAGATTAATTGTATTATTTTGAAATAATGTTTTAAATTTGTTTATATAAAGACTTGTTTACAGCAATCATTTATTTATTCTACATAGTTTTGAAACAAGCATGGTATTTGTTTGAATCAAAGAAATATTAATTAGAAAAATAATATGGTGTTGCTAAGGCTATTTCAACCAATGACTGCGTATTTACTTAGAGTCATAGATTCCCGCAGACACATAACCAAGTATGTTTTTTCTTAAACAATAAATTTTTTTCGATGAAAATATTTAGTTCATTTTATTGGTTACTTTATGAGACATATTAAAACCATGAAAATTTGAGTGATTTTGCATTATCTAAGTGTTCCACGCTGAATTAATGTATATTTCACTCTAAAGTATCCTGTATAATTTAAGTATTTTATAAATTTATAACATTTTAAAATCGTAAAGACTGACCTACGATAGGGACACGTTACCTTCGCAACCTGTACTTAATCTAATAAAGCTGCTGGAATTATTTCCCTTTCTATATTTGTTATTTTAAGCTTCGTCGAGTAACCATATACCTCCATCTAAATTTGAATATAATATGAAAATATTCTCCCTTTTCCACGTTTAATTGACTGTAAATTCTTTTCGGGAATGCTGGTTCTTCCTGTCCTACTTCTTCAAGTGCTCTAATGGATTCGCTGACTGGGATTATGGCAGATTAAAAGGCCATTTTTACATTATGCAAGACATGTGACGAATTTCATTACAATGCACCGTATAAAAAGTTGAAGTATAATGCTATCGAAAATATCCATTGTTTTGGTGGTACATTATTGCGAGCCATGATGTGGAAAAGAATCGATTGGATTTAGCTCTGGAGAAATTGTTGCCCAAATAGTTATGTTAATAATTCCGCAAAAATTGTTATAAGGCGTTTTCGGAATCCTACTATAGATAACAAATCCAGATTCAGTAGTATAAAAGATATGATAAAAAAACGATTTTTTTTCTTATCTTGTAAACCATCCATTTCCGGACACATGTTTTTATGAACTTTTTACCTTAAAATTACTCAAAGAATCATTTCCTGAAGTTTGTCAAAGTACTTATGAATGACCCTGTATATGAGATATAATAATAAAAACAGTAACACTGAACACAGATAACATCCACAAAATATATAGGTAACAAAAACACTTTCAGTAAACACAAAGTACCAATAACTTCAAAAACAAACTTTTAAAAAAATTAAAAGCACAATAAATTTAAATTGTAGCTTTATTTCTTTATAGTGTAAGGGGTTTTCTCGCCACAGAGAAAACGGTTCCTTACGAATGACGCTGGTTACGGGCGGTTCTCGAGCGCCAGATTTTTGATAATGGTTTACTCCACAAACTTTCGAAACGGCGTCGAAAGTACTCGGGTAGCTACAGATGAAGATGAAAAATTCCAGGGGTCAAAGATCACTTAGACACAGGTAATAGTAGGCCACAAGTAACGGGCTTTATTCGTTGCTTGGGCTCGTACAGAATTTATCACTAGCTGAAATATAAGGGGAAAATAAAGTAGGGAATTATTAACCCGTAATACGGCAGGTTAACATTGACACATATATTGTGGTTAACTATTTACAATAAAAAAAAAAAGAAATTAAATATTTCAAAGCCCACCCCAGTTGTGGTGACAGTCAATATAACCCTGAATATAAAAAAAAGAAACAAAACGGACGGTAGTGATTCGCGACTAGTCTCAATCAGACGTCAAAATTAAATTAAAATACAATGTATATTTCGGTCGCAGAGAAAAAAAATATTAATTTGGCTATTCGCTCGGTAAATAACTGTTTAACCGCGGTATCGGGAATTAAACTAAAATGTAGTTATTTTGCTTTTTAGGTGAGGAAAAATTAATTAAACGGTCGAAGAGAGTGCGAGGAGACAGGGACGCGAAAGAATTACTTATAGTAAATACACGGAAAGAAAATAAAAATAAATTTATACCCGGGGTAGCCTATTATCCCAGAATGAGCTGATCGTCATCACGAGCCCGCTCAGACAGGGTAATGAAGCTATTTTTGCTTTCTAAAACTTGCAGTTTGCACGAAAAAAAAATGAAGAATATAAAGCGGAAAAGAAATCTAACGCGGATAGCACCTAGTCTAAGAATGAACTGATCGTCATCACGAGCCCGTTCAGACAAGAACAGGATACTATTTAAAGTTATTTAAATTGTCGGAAAAAGAGAAAAACAAATTATTATCGGAGGGAAGAAAATTACTAACGCGGATAGTACCTACTCCAAGAGGGAACTGATCGTCATCACGAGCCCGTTCAAACAGGACAGGATACTATTTAAAATTATTTAAAAATTGCGGTTTACAGATTAACTCAAAAAAAAATATAACGCGGATAGCACCTAGTCCAAGAATGAACTGATCGTCATCACGAGCCCGTTCAGACAAGAACAGGATACTATTTAAAGTTATTTAAATTGCCGGAAAAAGAGAAAAACAAATTATTATCGGAGGGAAGAAAATTACTAACGCGGATAGTACCTACTCCAAGAGTGACCTGATCGTCATCACGAGCCCGTTCAAACAGGACAGGATACTATTTAAAATTATTTAAAAATTGCGGTTTACAGATTAACTCAAAAAAAAAATATAACGCGGATAGCACCTACTCCAAGGGTGAACTGATCGTCATCACGAGCCCGTTCAGACCAGTACAGGATGCTATTTAAGATTATTCAAATATACGGTAAAATAAATAAACAAATTATTAAAAGAGGGAAAACGTCTCCTCGAAAACTCCGTTTATAAATATTCTCAACTTAATTACAACGCGGTACCTACTAAACAAAAGTATTTATGAATAAAGTTAAATTTAAATCCCGATTTAACCTATCAAAAGAAAATGAATAATTTCTTAAAACCGACTAACAATCAAAAATCTAAAATCCCCGGTTTTACAATATTACAGAATTAAATCCTATCAATTAATATTTAATTCAAATTATATCCCTTTTTAAAGAAACGGAATATGTGTCAAGAAATAAATTCAAATGTTTATTAAGGAGATCAAACTAAATCTTTTATCTAAACACTAACTATAAAAAAAACGGTAATATTTTACTACGAAACAATTTCTAATATTTATTAGTTAAATTGAATTAAATCTTTTAACTAAACCCTATTTATAAAAACAAAAGAAACGGTATCATTTGCTAAGAAACAAATTCTATTATTTATTATTTAAATCAAATTAATTCTTTTAACTTAACCCTATTTATAAAACAAAAGAAACGGTATCATTTTCTAAGAAACAAATTCTGTTATTTATTATTTAAATCAAATTAATTATTTTAATTAAACACTATCTATAAAATAAAAATAAAGAAACGGTATCATTTGCCACGAAACAAATTCTATTATTTATTAAAGAAATCAAATTATTTCTTTTAATTAAACACTATCTATAAAAATATTCCTATTCCTACAAACTAATTTGCTATTTAAAATGAAATACGGTCTCAATTTTCAAACGTAAAAAGCGGAACAAGGTTTTTTACCTAACGGATTTGTAAATACAAGAAAACGGAAAAAATATCGGCGATGATTTGATATCTAAAGCGGCGTATAGAGTCAACTACTCGGAATCAAAAATTATATCGGACTGATAAATTTTAATAGCCTCGCGGCTCTCGTTTAAAACAATTGATTCCCTCTCCTATCAAAAATCCCACTTAAAGACAGAAACCTACCGCGCACGAGACTTGGAGTGGCGTTCGCGCAGGTAATTCAACTGGATCGACAGTGCATCTCGCGTTAAATATTTATTAAAAATGAAAATAAATTGATTGAGAAAAATTGACTTCATTACAATATATTATCCTAATTGCAGTAAGTTAGCTGCTTTACACAAATCAGATATTTGTTTTCCTCAAAGCAAGAATTATTCTAAAGTCAGAAGGATTTTTTACTAAAAGAATTATGGATTATGACAGATAGTACAAAAGGTGCCTAATATGCTTAACAGGCATTTAATTTTGGGAATTTTTAGAGCTAATCCCGTTTTAACATCACTCAACGTTTTGGGCAATTGAAAACTTATCCGATTATGGATTAAGCAGGTAATAAGACGCAATAAACACTTGTCCTGTTTTGTACAGATAGAATTCAAATAAATTTTGATTATCTATGAATTAATTTCAAAACATTATTTAGCAAAAAAAAATAATTTTACTATTTGCCGCCCTCTGAATTTGCCGCACTCTGAATTTGCCGCCCGGGGCCGGGATCCGGCTTGCCCCCCCCCTCTAGATCCGGAGCTGTTTGTAGCCTCTTCATGATATTTTCCTATCGCTGTGATAGCAGTATTATCTGAAAATGTAGCTTTTGTGCTTTGTTCTAATTGGAACGAGTCACAAGTGTGTAGCAGGTACAAAGTGGGTGCCAGGACGCTTTCATGTAGTGGCTCCTGCTTTGATTTATTTCAGTTAAGAGTATTCTTCTACTTGTTTTACTTACAAACGTTGTGCTAAATGTGTAAGTCTTAAAAGGGATTATGTTGAATGAATAAATTTTCTTTGAATTATTGTGGCGTATTATAAAGCTAAGAATTTATCAATACCACCTCGTATTTAAAACATTGCTATCGATATGAATAAAAATTTCGTTCGATATTTCTTTTTTCAAAGGTAGGCGAAAAAATATGAAAACAAAAACACCTAAAACAAAAGCGATTTTGCGAATTCGTATTTAAATTTTTATCGAATTGGACGAATTTGTCGACCGAAAAGCGTAGACAGTCTAATAAAAAATGCGAACGAATTATTGCAGCCGTATAAATAAAACGAAGTAATAAAATTATCGAGAGAGAAAAACGGTATTTATATCGATTCGGTGATTTTCTATATTTGAAAATTCGGATTAATTTCCTATTAGGTTTATTTTTCTCGCCATTTTATATTAAAAATGAAAGTTAAAAATATTATATAATAGGAAAAGTGTGATAAAAAATGCCTACCAATTTTTATGTTAATTTTTTTTGGTAGATTGTCAATAACGAAGGTAAAATAAAATAAATAAATAAATAAATTTATTATTTGTGGGTTTAGATTGGCGTTCACTTATAGAAATCTGCCGTATATGCGTGGTTGACTTTAACCGAAGCTTTCGGGAAAAATATACTTCCTGACAATAATTTTATTATTGAAAACCGTTCATGAAGTGTGCCTAGGGGTTGTTAACACTTCCTAAGAAACAGAGTTGTTCTAAAGTACTCGAAAAATTACTTTGACTTTTGGTATCTAAACCATATATAAATCGCATGGATTTACCTAGGAATTTTCTTTAAAACTAAACATATTTACATGTTGTCTTTCCATTAAAACGCGACTTATAAGTCTCTCGTTGAGAGGAATGTTTAAAAAAAAATTATTACTGTTTCTTAAATAAAAACCCAAAATAAATTATATTTAGTATTTAATGCTGTTATCGTTACAAGCTATGAAATCAGACTGCCTTTATTTTATTACAATGTTGCTAGGGAAAAATTATTAGAGTCAGCAATTCACACACAGTTCACAGAGGTTAATTTACACTGCTGGCAACCAGATATCGTTTTCCTGTAAAAGGTATATGGGGTCATCTATCATAACTCCTCCACCCTTGGACCTTGGCATATTTTACGGAGTCAAAAATGCCCTTGGGATTGGATTGGGGGCTTCAAGTGGTTGACTTTTTTCTATAGCTTCTTCTTCTTTTTAGACTTGGGATGTCGGTAAATTTGGTTTTTTCTTATTTCTAATAAATTTAATGGTGGCATAAACTAGAACAGCTCCTAATAATAAATACATTATAATATTTAAAGGGTTTACTGAATAATTGTTCTTGAGGTGGTGTAATACTATTGGTTTTATTTGATTCTGTCTCGTTTGAATTAAATGATATTCATCTTTTAAATCATTCCGGCTATTTCTTCTGTATTTCCGGAGTACGGGATGGTTATCTCTGGTAGCAATAGGGGTTGGTAAAAATTTTGTTTTCAATTTGAATTTGGCATTGGTACGGTATAAAAATTAGATAATTTCCTTGGAGTATAGTAAAATCAGTCCTACTTAATTTAGTTTCGATTTTAGTTTTATTCACAAAAATACTAATATAGTGTGATTAGTCAATTTGTTGATTTGATTGGCGATTTTTGGCATTCCTTGGTATTGGATTGCAATTGGAGCAACTGAAATATGCAATCCTCTGTTTCGGTTCCATCTGCTAGGTCATCATCAGTACAGTAGTAGTTGGTTTTCAGGTTGATACATGGTAGCGATGTGTATTGGTAGAGGTTTTCATTCATCATCAGATAGGTATTGCGAGGAATTATAGTTGTGGAATTTAGGATAGGGATTGAATAAAGGTGATAGTATGAAAAGTTTTCAGGAAGAACTATGGGAAAAATGAGAGCGAAAACGATCTTAGAATCGAAATAATAAGCATATATTTTTCGAATTTCATAGTATTTTTAATTATCGTTGATTGAATTTGTAAAAAGAAGTTCGTCTATCGAATGGTACTTTGAAACAGTTTTTATAATTGATTTTATTTTTTCGGGTTTTATTATGCTAGGATGTAAAACTGCTAATCATGCAAACGTTACAGAATTTTCTATATCTCCTAAAAGTTGTATAATGATGCTTAAACTTAAGTTTAATTATTGATCTAAAATATTTCGAGTTTGTAAGTAGTCATTAAATTAAAAACAAATTGATTTAGCAGTTCGAATTCTTTCTATTCCTGCACATATTACTTCTTGATTACTTTTAATCAAAGAATTGTTTTGTTTAAATTTTGAATAATATCTTTTGTAAGTGAAATTTGTTGATTTACTTTTTGTACAATTTCCAATTCATTGTTTTGAAGATCAGAAATGGCTTGATCATAGTGAAATACATCATTTGCATTTAAATTGTCAGAAGTACTCTTAATTATAGAATCTAAACCATCAATAAGACCACGTTTTACTCTTCTAAGAGGCATTAGGGAATTTAATTTGTTATCTGCTAATGATAATTGATAAAGGAGTGCTCGATCAAAATTTTCTAACTCTATATGATAAGGGCTTTTAAGCTTATCTTGAATTGCATCAGTTACATTTTTGTAGACAAATTTTAAAATTTCAATTTCATCTTTTATGGGGTCTATTCTGTAACAATTCCTTTATATTTAACGGCCTTTAAAAATATTTTCTTCTTTACTTCTGTCATTATTTAAACGGATCTTTAAAATACATTAGAGGACTATCTTAAAGAAATCTGTTTAATCCCGATAAAAATGTTGGGCATCAGTATGTGTTGGATTTAGTTCATAAATTTTAAGAAACTGGAAGTGTGTGCAATAAAACTGTAAGAAATCGTAGAGTTTTAACTGAAGCTGCACAAGTTGAGATTTTAGGTCATTTTGCCATGGAACCTCAAACATCAATACAAAAAGTCTCCAGATTAACAAATATTTCCGTTGGCTCTGTGCATAAAACATTACGGCTAAATAAATTCTTTCCTTACAAAATACAGCTTTTACAACAGCTTGCTGAAGATGATTATGACAGAAGATTAGAATTTTGCGAATTAATGACTGAAAAGGCAAATGAAGACCATAATTTTATTAAAAATATTTGTTTTACTGACGAGGCAGGTTTCTTTTTAAATGTTAATAAACATAATTATAGGTACTGGGACAATACAAATCCACATGTTTTTCGGGAAGATCACAGCCAATATCCTCAGAAAATCAACGTATGAACCGAGATTCTTGGTAATAAAATTATTGGTCCTATTTTCATGGAGGAAACTTTAACTGGGGAATTGTATTTGAACTTATTAGAAAATCTGATAAATCCTCTTATAACCGAATCCTTAGAAAACCAAATAGATCAAGATGGAAATTTGTTACTAGACGAAGAAAACCTATTTTTTCAACAGGACGGAGCACCTCCACATTATGCCTTGCCTGCACGAAATTGGCTTAATAAGACATTTCCAGATAAATGGATCGGAAGAAGGGGTGCTATAGAATGGCCAGCGAGATCACCCGACCTAACGCCCCTTGACTTTTTTTTATGGGGACATCTAAAAACTGTGGTGTATAAAACTCAACCTCGCGTTATTCCTGAACTTAGACGTAGAATAGGAGGAGTGTGAGCGGATTACACCAGAGACGCTTTAAAAAGTGCGGGATGAATTCGAGCTGCGACTTTACCATTGCCTTGCCAACAAGGGCGGATATTTTGAACATCTTATTTAAGTTTTAAGTACAATGTAATTCTTATGCAAATAAAATATTAATAATGTAAATACAATTTAAATAATAATTATTTTAATTTAAAAGGTTAAAATGGCATAACTTGGTGAAAAATTAATCCGATTTAAAAAAATAATGTGACAAAAGATTGGAAAAAAGAGACCTTTAAGAAGAGCTATCACATGATACCCCTTTCTATTTAAAATTTTAGAAGTGATATTCACCACCGCTTAGGGGATGAAACTGCACGGTTACAGATACTTGTAAAATGTGTCCCCCCGTAAATATAAATTAACGTGTTTTTGTTTTTTTGTTTTAAAGATATTTTAAAAGTTATTTTGGGTGGCTAGTTTTGAAATGAAATCCCTGTATATTTTTTGGCGTTTAATTATTTAAAAAACTGATATTTATGTTAATTTTGTACCTATCTATTCACATTAATTTGAGAAGGACGGACCTGCCTCTGCGGATATGCAGTTGACTAAGACCTAAGGGTCCTTGCATTAGCTGTTGCTGCAAGCTACATTAATAAAGCAATTTAGTGCTTTCAAGCGCTGAAAGCTCTGTGAATCTATTCATTATATCAGTTTATATGATTTTCAACTCCGCCCGCTCAGAAATAAATAAATTAACACAACACAAAACTAAACAAAATAAATATGATTTTAAAACGAACCCACGCCTCGTCTGCATCATGAAACACAAAACGCAGATATTCTCTTTTTCGACTCATTCATTCATTCATACTATCACAATAGACGAATATTTTGCAAACTTGAAACGAACATTTCAAAATGAATTTCAACGTGACATAGTTAAAATTCAAATGAGTTGATTAAACTCGAAGAGAAATATGAATTTTCATAATTGCATAGTTTCGCAACTAAAAGCGTCGGTATGGAAAGTTTTGGAGTTCCGGCTCGAGAAGTCCGAACTACATTGTTTTAGAAATTATGGTATTTTTTTAAATGTTTGTTTTTCCCTCTTAAGTACTTTGAATCCAATTTGTGCGGAAAAATTTTCGCTAAATTTAACATATTTAATTTCAAAATGTAGGAACGTGGAATAACGACTTATTTAACGTGTATAGTGAATTATACGGGGCTTTCTGAGCTTAGTTTTGGGGGCTGTTATTATTTGTTCTCTATTTAAATGATTTAAGAGGATGAATAAAATAGTAAATCAAAAACTTGAACTTGAATTTAAAAAAAAGTAATTTTGTAATAGCAGGTATTAGATAGCCCTTCTCCAGGTCGTCTTTGTGTATTAGTCTCCACAAATACGTTACAAAATACGCACATATCAGTGAAAAATAAATAAAGTCAACGTAGCCGTGTGAGGCTATACTCACTTTGTGCCTATTTACTACCCAAGTAATATTTATAAAAGAAACAAGTTTTATTAGGATTTTGTAAAAGCATAAAATTTAATAATTATTTTATCACAGTTATTTTTTTTACCAATAGGACTGTAGGATAAATTGACCTTATTACTTGGTTTTATAGAGTCCTTTAAATCTGTTTAAGAAAACTAGTTTATCCTAAAGTAAACTATGCTTTATCGCTGTCCTGTAAGGGTTAAATAATAATAATAATAATAATAATAATAATAATAATAATAATAATTTTAGAACTATTTAGTATGAAGATATTCCTAAGGTGTGTTTGGTGTTAAAGAGGCATACTTTTTAGCAGTTATCTTAATTAGGTTTTAAAACTTAGTTTTAAAAAGTGTTTTAGGTTTATACTTTAAATTAAATTGATCCCAGAATCTTTTGGGCACATTTTCCACAATTTAACAACATAACGCTTATAATTTATTTAATCTAGTAAACCATAAGCTTTTTTTAAAACTACATAGTTTTAACAGGAAATAAAATTTGTTGTAGAACATAACCTAGCTTTTCAACCCAATCACATTATTTTGACGTTGAAAGATAAACTGCTCAAAAATAGAAAAGTGGTAATTTTCATAGAGAATGAAAAAAAAATGTACCTATATGTTTCTCCTTCTCCTCACTGTATTCCGAAGCTCCTAATATTCTGGAAATGATCAGTGAAAGAGAAAAATTTTAGACAGAGATGAGCAGAGACAGTAGAGAAAAGCACATAGGTAGAGAAAAACTTACAGGTAGTGACGATAGAGACATGTAAAGATGGTTGAGATAAACAGAGATGAACAGTGAACCAGCAGAGGAAGAAAACAAGAAAATTTGTTTTTTATTTTTATAAATGATTTAATATTTTGGATCATTGAACCCACCCCGAAATTAAGACTTATTTATTGATTTTAAATCAGAGACAAGCAAAGGAGGTTTCCATAACAATCAGTGGCGTACCCACGGGGTGATAAAAGGAATATATACCCCCAGAAAGTCCCAGCACGTCCGCAAACTCAAACACATCATCAAAGTGATAATAATTACTAAATAAAATACATCATACATGTATTAGAAGTAACTCAATAAATAAAAAATTAATTTGTTCTGCTTGTATCATCGTCAATGATATAATTCATCGGTCAGTTATGTAATATGGTATCAGCTCCTGGACTACCTGATCTCAATCAGATTCAAAGTCTCGGGCAAGCTCAGACCTGTCGCTGCAAATTTGAATTTGAAATTGAGTTTTATTTCACTTAGTGTTTCACATTTTTGTACCTGACGCAACATAGGTTGTGAATTGCTTATGTTTTAATGTGTGTTCTTTTGCCAGAAAAATAAACAAAAATGTAGTTATGAGTAAACAAACTTCTTTGGCAAACTTCCTGAAAAGAAAGAGAACTAATGCAAACGAATCATCTAGTTCATTGACCTCGAATGCAATAGCAACAGCTTCTGCAAGTAAAAATTAAGCTGAATGTATGTCTGTATATTGTCACGCTAAAAAAATATCACCCTATATATAAAATATACATTTTCTATTTTAATATACATTCGTTTAGTTAAATAATTTAGCATAATATTTTATATAATATTTTGATAAACATTAGATGCAATTCATAAGTACGTCCTTAATAAAAGTTAATATAACATTAAACTAGATACGTACTGACCTAAGTCGATTAATATAAAAATCGGCTAAGTCAACAATAATGGCACTCTTGGTCGGAGTCTCATCCGAGACTCTTGGTCGGAGTCTCACCCTAGACTCTTAGTTTGAGTCTCATCATTGTCTCTCATCCCAGCGAAGAAGTGACGTGACGTGCCCTCGTCGCCATTTAGATGTATAGCCCATGGTAAGGCCCTCATTGTATATTGTTTATTGATTACTATTACTGATAAATAAATTGTTAATTGTTCTCGTAATCTTTTATTTCCCCAAGTCAGGTAGCACATAGAGTCATTATTTAAAGTGACTCAATCACGACAATAGGCTCGTGACAATATCCTAATGATATTGGAAACTTTGTGAGCAACAAACAAACTACAGATACACTTAATGTTATTAATTCACTTTGGGTTCCACCACATACATACACGTTTCCTTTACTTGACAAGTAAAATGCCATAAAAGTAAAACTTCGGTTTCATAATAAGTGGCTTACAGAGATTATTTCATTAGCTAGTCTACTCAGCCAAGGAAAAGGGAGCCTTCTGCAAATTTTGTGTATTCTTCGCAACAACAGGAGAAGTTATGATATGTTATGTTAAGAGATCTAAAAGATCTATTGTGCCCCCTTCTGTCGTTAATGCACTAAGAAAATGTCTCAATGCCTATAACGACCCTTCCAATCCTATTTTCTCAAGGAAGTGTAGGATTTGAAGTGGCTTCAAATAAGGTAAATCTCCCTCTTCTATTTGATATCCTCCTAGATATAGTGCCCTTGGATTCTGGAGTGCTACACATTCAATTAGGATGTGAATGGAGGTTTCGTCCTCCTCCTCACTGAATCTGTACTCACTATCCTCTACTACTCTCAGTTTACTTAGGTGTCCTTTTAGTCGGCAATGCCCGGTAAGGATCCCTGTTACAATACGTAGCCTGTTCTTTCTCAGGCAGACGCAGGCTTCCAATCTTTTCTGGTTATATTCACCCAGAAGTTTCTTGGCCTGTCTCAGTCCCAAGAGATTGTTCCAATTATCGGTTCTTCTACTGCCCAATTCTTTTTTAATCTCTTCTAATATTAAGTTACTGCTGATACCGCAGAACGGCTCAGGTCATACAAAGGGTGTTTGAGCCCCTTTCCTTGCAAGACTATCTGCAATCTCGTTACCCTGTACCCCGTTATGTCCCGGGACCCAAGTGAGAAACAGGAGAAGTTAATAGTCAGACATTGGGAGCTTTGGTAAAAACCAAAATGGATAATTGGAAAAAGGCAAAAGAAGTAACTATTTATTTAATTTTATCTTATAATTTATTATTGTAGATATTTAATTCACATCAAAATACTCAATTTCATAAACAATCTATTACTGCTTACGAAAATTTAGTAAAATTTTAAGAGGGAGGTCAGGAGAATGTCATAGACTCAATAGATAAAATCAGAAAAAACAAGTAGCAGAAAATAGAAAGAAAATTAAACCAATTATAGAAGCTGTATTAGTATGTAGTAGGGAGGAAATGTCACTTAGAGGATATCGAAATTCCGGGAAACTGAAAATAGATGATAGTTCCGTAAGAGAAGAAAAGTTTCGGGCAATTTTAAAATATAGAGCTAAAGGGGACGCTGAATTAAGAGAAACACTTGAAAAATCTAGTAAAACCCACCTAGATAAGCCAAAAAATTCAAAATGAAATTATTAGCAGTATAAATACTATTATGTCAAATAAACTGGTATCAAAAATTAACCAGGCAAGGGCGTTTTCTGTTCTAGTAGACGAAACTACCGATATATCGACAACTGAATAAGAAATTTGATGTGTAAGATATGTTAATGAAAATAAAATCCACGAGGATTTCTTACAGTTTGTTGCAGCAGAAAATTTGACCGGTGAAAGGTTGTCAAATTTATTCATATAATCTACAAAAATTTGGATTAGATCTTAACAATCTTGTCGAGCAAGGTTACGATGGGACAAGTAATATGTCAGAGCAATTTAACGGCGTTCAGGCGGTTATTCATCGTATATGCACTGTGCTGTCCACTCTTTGAATTTGGCAATTTCAAAAGCTTGCGAAACTCAGCAAATTAGAAACTGTTTCAATACCATAGAAAAATTGTATGATTTATCTAATACTTCAAGGAGACAGAATGTTCCTTTGAAAAATATTGACGAGTCTGATAATAATCCTTCCGCAAAAACCCTAAGGCCCGATTGTACAAAGCACGCTAAAACCTAGGTTCAGGTAAACTCGGTAAATGGTTGAACTTACCTAAAAAATTTTTATGAATTGTACATACTCCGCTCAACGTCGGTTTAGATAAACTTCTTTGTTGAGGGTTGCCAGATTTCAATTGTACAAAATACGTAGGGTATCTTTGTTTCTCTTATTAGAAAATAAAGAAGCTACATAAAATCCCATTTTTGGCATTTTTACTGTAAAATTATTATTTTTAGAGGTTAAACGTTATCATTCCTCCATGATATGTAGTTTTCACTCTTGTTTCTAGACTGATGAGAATTTGCGATAGATTTAGAATTACATTTTTTATTCAAATATAAAATACACGTAAAAATATGGAAAATATGGATGTGCAATCAATAAAAACGCCAAATTTCACGCATTCCGAAGAAGGTTTACTGTAAAACTAGCGAAAAAACATAAAGACATTTTAAAATATAAAAAAAACCGATGTAAATGTAACGCGCAAGAAGAATGAGTGCTGGATAAAAATTGAAAGTGAATTTAATTCACAAAGTGGTATTATATTTCGCGGAAATATTTACTAATCCTCGTCTTCAGACATTTCATACATTTTAATGAAACCTTCCAATAATAAGGAATTCAGTAATTCGTATTTATCTTGTTTTCTATTTACCTACCTAGGTAGGGTGTACGGTTTGTGTATGGTAACGTATAGGGTACCAACCCAAAAAATATTTTTTTTTGTAATGTGTTACCAACTAACTAAATTCAAAAATAGGTTTGAACTCGTTTTAAGCGCGGAAACATGACCGCTTTCTTGAACCTATAGATGAACGAAGTTTATGTTCTGAACTAGTATTGTACAACGCCAAGAACCAGGTTCGTGCTAAACCGAGGTTCAACTCGCATTGTACAATCGGGCCTTAAAGGATTATGTACAATACCCTATGGAGCAGTGCAAGATTTTTTAGAAATATTTGGTTACGTTGCCAAAAGTTTAGAAGAAATATCGGACTGGAAAGATTCTGCAGATGCAAATACGTTGCGAAACAGCCTAAATGATTCCGATTTTCTGGTAACTCTCCAAATCATAAATCAAATATTTAGCTTTGGCTTACCTCTTTGTCGTTTCCTTCAAAAAGCTGATATTGACCTAAGAGAAGCCATTTCTTGCTTAAAAGATATACGTCAAGATGTTACGATACAGTTTGATACGTTTTTCAAGAAAGCTTAGGTAAAAGTTAAAATATAAAATGTGTGTCATTTTTTATTTATTTATTTTTTTTTTAATTTTAGGCAGTTGCCTCAAGTATTGGCTACAACATTCAGATGAAAAGAGTCGTTTCACGCCAAAAAAAATCCTGTCATACAAGATTCAGAAACACCAGTAATTGACAATTTTAGGATTGCAATTTATATACCATTAATTGAACATTTCATTACTCAGTTAGAGGAAAGGTTTGCTAATCATAAACAAATTTTTAAAGGCTTTATGTATTTGCTGATGGGAGAAAAAGCAGTAATTGATTGCGATGTTTATGACGAACTTTTAGATTTGTATATGCCTGATGTCCCTAAAGTTATTTTAAAAACAGAAATTAAATTATGGCACAATTAATTGAATAGCCATCCCGATATAAAAAGTAAGCTTTGGCTCATTTGGAATTATGCAACTAACAAGCTTATCCTAACGTGTACTGTGTACATACTGTTGTTAATATTCTGTACAAAACCAGTTTCCATAGCCACATCAGAGAGAACATTCTCAACGTTAAAAAGAATAGGCCTTTTCATCATGTGATGAGCGCAAGCGCAGCCGCCATGTTGAAATAGCGCCAATTCAAAAGTTTCGTACTGTTTTGATCAACAATGGCTGGAAAAGCAATATTATCTCTACACACAAATCAATCATTAGAAAAAATCGTTGATGGTGATTTACATTTTTACTTTCCTATCTGTATACAGATATAAGGAAAGTATAGGAATCATGATTTTTTTCGACCTCGAGTTTTCGACGGATTTTTACGTTTTGAGGTCCCCTGAATCCGTTTTGACTATTTTCGCGATGATGTCTGTCTGTCTGTGTGTGTGTGTGTGTCTGTGTGTGTGTGTCTGTATAACGCATAACTCATGAACCGATACACAAAAAAACACCAAATTTTAAACTTAAGCTTTGTTTCAGCGTCCAATGAGCTGATTAGATTTTGGGCAGAGTCGGAACATCTGGGGGGGTACTTTATAGGTGGTCATTTTTATATTTTATGGAATATATCTGTTATTTACGTTTGGAGAAGAAAATTCTTCAAATAAAAGTTACTTCTAATATAATTATCTATAATTTTTGTTTTATGCAAAATTTTCCTAAAATGGTCCGTATTCGAGAAATTTGAGAAAATGTAAAAAAAATAATTTTTTATAAAAATTGTTCAAATAAAAGTTGTTTGTAATATAATTCTCTATAATTTTTATTCTATACATAATTTCTTTAAAATGGACCGTATTCGAGATATTTGAGAAAATGTGTAAATTTCGAATTTTGAAGAAAACTCAAAAACGGATAAAGAAAAAAACATTAAATTTTAAACTTAAGGTTTATTTCGGCCTGACGTGAAATGATTAGATTTTGGACAAAGTCGGAACATCTGGGGGGGTACTTTATAGAAGGCCGTTTTTATATTTTATGGAATATATCTGTTATTTATGTTTGGAGAAGAAAATTATTCAATTAAAAGTTACTTCAAATATTATTATCTATAATTTTTGCCTTATGTAAAAATTTCCTGAAATGGTCCGTATTCGAGAAATTTGACAAAATGTGCAAAATTCTGATTTTTATGAAAATTGTTGAAATAAAAGTTGTTTGCGATATCGATCTCTATAATATTTGTTCATACATGATTTTTTTTAAATGGACCGTATTGGAAAAATTGTAGGAAAAGTGCTAAATTTAAATTTTTCAGTATTTTCATTTTCAATGAATATCTATAGAAAAATGTTTCGCGGTAGATGTATGTGGACAATGTATATATTTAGTTTATCCTCTAAACATTTATAGAGATGCTGCAATAGGTTGTACACAATAAACGGAAAAAGCCTGTAATAACTAGATAGGAAAGTCATGTGTTGGACACATCAGATTTTTATAATTCTGTGGAAGCACATAGTTGTGAGCAATTAAAAAGGGCCTTGAAGTGACGTAGAGGTTCGGAACAAGGAAAAAAAGTGTGGTGATTGAGAGGTTAGGTTTCAATACATATTAACTGTGTAAAAAATTAATGAAAACAAACAATAATTATTCTATTCTATTCTCTATTCTAATTAATTAGGCCAACCAACTATTAATAATTGCAAAAACACTTTAACATGAAAGTTAATCACGAGTATAATTAATAAGATAAACTATTTAAAATTGTAAGGATCAACATGACATTTTTAATAATATTACTGTGTATACCGAAGTAGTATTTAATATTAAAAAATATTGTGTAATACCAGACAAGGATTTTCTTCTGTTGAACCACTTTCTCCATGAAAATGTAGTGAAGAAATATAAGTATCTTTAGTAACATCATTCATCAATCGATCGAAAACCTTTTGTCACTTTGACCACATTTTTTCACTCATAATGCTCATTTTGAACAGGTATAATATGTATTTTGCCTAATGATTTGATAGTTTTTTTACGATATTGCAGGCAAGTCTTTTTAAAAAATAATAATTTATACCGTGTTTCACTTTTTCATACCGTTTAGTTTTTCGTTTCCGTAAACATAACATAATTAATTGATTAGAAAAATTGATTTTTCAATTAAAACACTTTACTTTTTTTATCCCATTTTTTTAAACGAATACACTTAAAATTAATATTTATCGATTATAATTTTTTCACATGGATATTTTAACATGCTTGTTTACAAAAAAAAACAGTACGAAAAAGGTGGCTGATACTGACGCATGCGCACAAAAAATATTGTGATGAAAAGCCCTATTAGAACCTATCTTCGAAATTCTACTTCTCAAAACAGACTTAATGGACTAGCAATGATGTCCGTTCATAGAGAGTTGCCTATTTCCGAAAATGAAATTATCGAGGAAATGGCAAAAAAACTTAGGTGACTAGATTTTGTTATATAAAATAAAATACTCAAATTTACAATAAAAATGTATTGCATGTTCAATTTTGTTATCCCTCCAAGATCCATATCTGGGTACGCCACTGATAACAATATACAACCAGTCTATCTCAACTTTTTGAAGATACCCTTATTTTGTATTTTTCATTTATTTGATATTAAAATTTAATCGAATTCCATTCCAAATTTAATTTGGAATACCTACAATATGAATATATACGACAACACTTTATGACATCTCCATGATATCGATACTCAGCATTTATAGCAATAAAACGGATAAATTGTACTACCCATAAATCGATTGTATGTATACCGAAGGCACACATATTATAGCTAATATTTTCTGAGCAAATACGAAGTAGCTATACACCCATGTCTGTTTTGTTTGAAACAATATCGCTCGGATGGTTTACGACCGGCATTTTATGTCTGTTTTATGATATCTAGTGATAAAAATGATAACCGGTAGGTGCTGTTCAAGTGGAATGAGTAAATTGTCTTGTTAGTTCTATTTTATGTTCCATCCTGCAGTTTTATAACGAGAAATTAAAACCGTAAAACTTTATGCGTTACTTTACAAAATACACTAAGAAATGTTTTATAGATAAAAAATTAGGCGAAAGTTTATTTTAAAATCTAACAAAATATACTTAATATGTAAAACGTGTTGTTTAACTTTCAGGAGCTTCGATATTTGTAGATTTTAGATTTGTAAAAATAACGTTGATGTATAAATTAAAGACTAGGGCTCCGAGATGAGAACTCTGGGCCATATATTTGTCTCTTAAATATTTGTAATATGACTTATCTAATTGAAGTAAGAACAAACCGATATAAGACTTTATTCAACAGTTTAGCAACTATAAAATAAAAACGATAAATATTACATTGACAATTAAGAGTAATAATACAGGGTATTGTAAATATACTATATTTAGATCACCACATTCTTCCTATCTTCAAGAACAATAGTTATCTTTTAAACGAAGGGGAGGTCTTTGGACTCTCTTTGAATCCATCAGCACCCGGATCAGAGGTTACTTCAACGTCAGGCGCATTCGTCGATTCCAGAGGGTTCTCAATAGAAGCGAAATCCATAGTATCATTATCAAAATTTTGTGCAGTTTCTGGTTCAACGTACTCGTAGTTCTTTTCATCTCCTCTCGGAGCTAAGTGACGATTCGATAACGTAGTTTCTCTACCATCTGGAAGGAGTATCTAAGAGTAATCCGGATTCGCTTCTAGTAGTTGGACTTTTTCTACTAACGGCTCGTATTTATTTGATGGCACATGTCTCTTCATCAAAACTGGACCCGGAGCAGATAACTAAGTTGGCAAAAATTGTCCATTGCTTGATCTTCAACTATGATGAAACAATCTTTCATGTGGGGTTTTGTTAGTAGCCGTGCACAATAAGGATCTAATTTAGTGTAGTGCATCAGGCAGAACCATATCCCACTGAGGTATTTTTAGTCCTCTATCTCGCACACTTAATTCAATCGTTTTCCAGATAGTTCCGTTTTTCCTCCCTTTTTGTCCATTACTTTGGGGGTTCTAGGCCGTTGTTCGACTAGTAGCAACACCGTTTGAGTTCAGATACTCTTTTAAATCTATAAACTTAAATGCAGAACCTCTGTCGGAGTGAATGAAACTTGGTAAACTAAATATTGAAAAAAGACTTTTTTAACTGATTTTGCTATAATATCTGGTGTTGTAGGAGCAAAGGGAAATCGACTATACTCGTCTATAACCGTCAGGAGGTATTTTTTATGGGTTGAGGATAGTAATGATCCTTTGTAATCTAAAGATAGTCTTTCAAAGGGACGCATAGCTTTGATTGGACTCTGTGTTTGAGAAATCTTAGTTTTATCTCTGAACAAGTAGGGCATATAGTGTCATCTTCCTTAAATTATCTACGGAATAAAGAAATTCTTGGATCGCACCCAGTGAGCCATTCGAGTAATGCCAGAGTGACACAAGGACTTGTGCAGATTGAAAATAGTATTAAGTTGTTGTATAGATACATTAGCAGTTATGATAGATAAGTTGTCAGCTCTTGACAGCGTATCAGCAGTCTAAACGCATTCTAAACACCACCTCAGAATTGTATCATTTTTAATTTTGCCCGCATGAGTAGTGTTAAACATAAACTTACGAAAGCTTTCTGTTCTATCACAGAATGTCTTCGTTAACTGTCAGAAAAAGTTCAAGGAAAGAAAGCAACAGGCTTGTCATCTTGGGACAGAGTAGCAGCTATAGAGAAATCGGAAGCATCCTTCTCAATAACAAATGGAATGTTGTCGTCAATAGCAGAAAGAAGTGATTTCGATATCTGTCCTTTTATATTTCCGAAGCAGGTAGCAGCCTCAACAGAAACTGGGAAAGACTTGCATTCAATAAGCATTCTTATTACATCGGAAAATTTAGGTATCCACTTAGCGTAGTGTAGAAACATTTACAGGACCGGCAAAGAGACAACACATTGGTAGGTAAGTATATTTATGGATTTTATGGAAAATTGAGATTTTTCTTCATTATTAGTTAATTTGTACTTTCTGGTAACTTCTAAAAATCTATAGATATTCAAATCATGTTCCTCCTGATTGTTACTGCATATAGTTACATCCTCTAGATATGCATATGTTCCTTGGAGATCTTTCTTTTAAATAATGGTATTAATAACGCTTTGAAATGTCGCCACTCCATTGGTAACTCCAAAGGGGATTCTTAGAAATTGATATGGAGAGCCGTTTGCTTCGAAAGCAGTATATAGTTTGCACTCCTTAAATCTATAGTGCTGAAAACAGAATATCGTGATACTTTAGATATTAAGTCTTCAATATTGGGGACCGGATAAGCATCTAGTTCAGTGAATCTATTTACTGTTTGGGCATAATTAATAACCATTTTTCTTTTTGTGATTACTATTCTTAGTGACAACAGCTTGAACAGCTCTCCAGGGGGCACTGCTTTCTTTGATTATGCCTTCTGTAAGAAGTTTCTTTACTTCAGATACAATAATGTTTAGATCTTCGTTTAAAGGTCGACAAGATTTAATAGCTATAGGGTGACAATCTGCACCAAGGTTAGTAAAGAGACGAGCTGATGGAATCACTGCTTGAGCAAGACAGCAGATTTTGAGGATTTTATTTGGTCCTCCAAAACAAATTTCAAGAGTTTTGGGATTGCTGAGAACGTCATGACCTATTATAACGTCTGCGCACAAATTCTTCATGATTTGACACTTTTGTACACACCACCTTGTATTTCTGGTGTCAATTAACAGTTTTCTTCAACATGGGGTGCAACGTCTACCATATTATTTACGATACCATTTGATGGCTTTGATGGCAGTATTTGTACTTTACATCGATTGGCAATGGAAAAATCAATAATGCTCAAACTACTTCCCGTATCGATCAGAGCTTCAAATTAACCTTAATATTAATTATAGCTTTGTTTAACCCAGAAGTTGAAGCCGTAGTTAAAATTGCCAAAGTTGTAGCTGCAGCACGAGTTTTAGTTCTGCTTTTAGTCTTACTTTTACAAACTCTTAAGAAATGGCCAGTTTTGAAACAGTTGTTACTAGTAGCATTGTTGAGGATGGGTCGGGCCTCTATAGTAGCATCTAGAAATATGTGGTTTAGATGCACTGAGCGGACAGCGTTTTATATTCGTTGATAAGTTTAAATATATTCGGAGTGACATGCTTTATGAGCATTTGAAGTTTCAGTTCTTCTTTAAGCTCAGCTTTTTGGGTACTAAGAAAGTTCTTAAACGTTTGCTTCCAGTAGATCCATTTGTCAGATGCAGAGGAATTGTTTGAATCAGTTAGGTCTCAAGTATTTCTCCAAGTCGTCCATTTAGTAAGATAAAGAAACTGTTGAATAAATTGATGAAGAATAAACCGATATAAAGCTCTTATCAACCGTTTAACAACTATAAAATATAAACGACAAATATTACATTGACAATTATGAGTAATATTACAGCGAATTGTAAATATACTATATTTAGATCACGACACCAATACTGTGTAAAAGCTGTGGATCACCTCTGTATATTTTTATTATTTCCAGTAAATAAATAGAAACGAATATATTGCTTCATTCAAATATTGTGATAAAACTTCTTATATTTCCATAAAAACTTTACAGACAACCAAAAAAGTGGTTGATAGTTAACTGTTAACTCCTTTTCGGTTTAAAAAAACTTTATTTGCATTTTATTATAATTAATTACAATTTTCAGTCCATGTATTAATGGCAGATGTTATTTCACGCCGCGCCACCGTATAATGATAACATCAATTTTGCATAATAATAGGTTTCTCCTACACTAGAAGGACTAATAGAAAACTTTTTGTACTTTTTTTAATCATCCATCATTTTAAATTTCTGTTTATTTGGTTACAGCGAAGCATACTGAGGCCGCATTATTCATTTTGGTGTGGAAAATAAGAACGACATACGTATACCAATAATTTTTTTATTTTACCTATTTTTTTTTATTTTATGACGATCTTGATAAGTGTTAACCCATTGACCTTTCCAGTTTTTTTATTTGTTTAAATTTTTTCACTTTCTTATTTAGTTAGTGTCGCACGTTTTTTTTTTTCATCTTATTTTTGCATTTTTTACTAGTTGGACCTTTTTCACCATTTGCAATTTAAGTTTTTGCATTTTTTTACTAGTTTGACCTTTTTCACCATTTGCGATTTAAGTAAAATTTTTCAATTTTATTTTTACTTTTATTTTTACTTTTATTATTACTTTTATTTTTACTTTTATTTTTACTTTTATTTTTACTTTTATTTTTACTTTTATTTTTACTTTTATTTTTACTTTTATTTTTACTTTTATTTTTACTTTTATTTTTACTTTTATTTTTACTTTTATTTTTACTTCTATTTTTACTTTTATTTTTACTTTTATTTTACCTTTATTTTTACTATAGTTCAATTTTTTATTTTTTTTATGTTCTAGCTATTTAATTTTCTTATTTTTTTATTTCTTATGTTTGTGTTCTTTTAACTCTTTTAACCGTCTTAAATCTATTTGAGTTTGTTTACTTTTTACCTGCTTTGTTTAATTTTTACTCTCAATTTTTTTTAAATTTATAGTCTCTTTAATTCAGAGAGTTTTATTTGTTACCTATTTTGTGTTTTGTTTACCTTTTATATTTGTTAGTTCCTTTTGCATTTTAACTTCGACTTGTTAAGCTTTTTGCCTTTGATTCTTTTTTTTGTTCCTCTTATTTTTTCCCTTTTTTCTCACAAACTGCAATTTATTCACATCATGTTTAGATAATTGGCTAGCTAAATAGGTACTTACTTGATGGCTTTTACCATGGATAAACCCATGTGGACAGACAACACAGCGTGATCAGGGCTTTCTTTCGGTGCTCCACTAATGCAGTAATAACAGTCCCCCAGAATTTTGATTCTAAGTTGTTGATATTTCTAAAAACAAAATATTATATTAATCCTATTACTATTTCCTTTTCAAAATTATATATTTTTTAAATAATTTAAGGTAAAGTACCAAGCAGCCTACTTAGGAATAAAGGAAAAGAAAAAAATTAAAAATTCGTGCCGCAACAGGCATTGCCTCATATCTAATGTCTAATGCTTGGTCATGAGTCTTAATATGGATTAAACTGGACCAAAAATGTTCTGCTCACTAAGAAAAAGTTAGAGTGTTAAACATTATTTTTTGTACAACTGTCAAAAAAACTTGACATTTCTGGATCTCTATTGATGCTTAAATGTTTACTTTTTTACTGCCAAAATAAACATAAAATATTACTTTTTGAAGGATTTATTTTTAATAGTCATTTCTTAATTGAGTATTCATCATAAAACAATTTTATTTATTGGAATAATAATTGACAGTAAAGTTTGAACAATTACTTCCAACATAAATTCCCTTTGCTGCTGATCAGAAACGTTAGATATTTCTTGAAGAGTTGATTCCACAATTTTATCAGTTTTAAAATTATTTCAAACGATGTAAATTCACACTGACAGTACAAAAAATATTGTTTGTATTTCGTGTTTTCATTGCACATTCGAGAGAATTAACACTCTTATGTGCCATTAAAAAAACACTCATTTTACTTACCTAATACAAAAATAACTATTCTACATCTGCTATTTTCCTTTGGATATAATGCATTTCCTATAGCGGTATTAGCCAAGGAAATAGTTGTTTTCATTTCGTTTTTTACACCTTCTAAAATATGACCTTCCTAGAACAGGATATTATTACGTTATGAAATATTTAAATCCTGCTATCAATCAGATGTCACTTTCATCCCCAAGCATTGGGCGTCCACGTTAAAACGACGCACATATTTAAATTTAGGACAATTATGTAGCTTTACAGTCAAAAACAACCCATATAATGGCTCAACTTTTTGATAAATTTGTTTTCTTTTTAGATATGTTTTATAATGCAGTTTTAGAACCTCCATTTATAATTTGACATTCGGAGTTCCAAATGTATAAATATTGTGCACTCTACCGCCTATTAGGCGTCCATCAGTGTATTAAAAACCACTGTCCCACTGGTAGAACTGCTTTAAAAGCTTTAAAATTGGGGATCGATAGATATGATTTTTAAGGCCGAGTACGAATAAAAGAAATGTCTTTAAATGTCATTACATGTCAAGAAAAATCCGGATTGTTCAAAAAGGTTCTAGAAGATAGTTTATTTGATTGGACGCCGGATTGCCAAAATGCCTTCACTGAATTGAAAAAGCGACTGACCACGGCACCCATCCTAGCCTACCCTCGAGAAAAAGGACAATTTATTTTGGACTACGATGCACCCCAACACGGCGTGTGCACCATGCTATTCCAAGAACAGGAGAAGAAAGAGAAAGTAATTGCGTATTTTAGTAACACCTTGGGAAAAGCTGAGAAGAACTATTGCCTCACTGGAAAAGAACTTTTAGCTGTTGTCAAAGCCCTTGAACACTTCCATATTTACCTTTTCAACAGTAGTTTTATCATTAGAAGTGATCATAGCGCCTTGCAGTGGCTGATGAATTTTAAAAAACATGAAATACAAGTTGCTAGATGGATAAAAAAGACTGCAACAATATAACTTCGAGGTGAAACATCGAAGAGGCCGTCTCCATAGCAATGCTGATATTCTTTCCCGGAGACAATGTTTATAACGACAATGCCGATACTGTAAAAGGCTCGAGGAACGAGAGGAGCCGGTTGAAAAAGTTAGTCTTCAGGCGACCACCATCAATCCAGAGGATCACGAAGACGGAGTTACCCTTGAAAGCCTGAGAAAGACTCAAAAGAAAGACAGGGACTTAAAGGTTCTCCGAGAATGGCTTAAAAATGGAGTCAGACCTATTTGGCAAGAGATAACCAGATATAGTGGGACTATCAAAGGATACTGGACTCAGTGGGATTCCCTTTATCTTCACGATGGCCTATTGCACCGAACATGAAAAAGCCCTGATGGAGTACATGTAGTCCCTCAAGAGGTACTGCCTAAATCACATGTCAGAAATGTGTTAAAGAAGCTTTATAGCAGCCGTTCAGAAGGAAATTTTGGTACTAAAAGGACGCTATCACGATTTCGGGAAAGTCTTTACTGGGTCAATTGCCAACGGGACATAGAAAATTGGTGTAAGAAAAGTGATTTATGAAATGCAGAAAAAGGCCCTAAACAAAAAGCAGAGGTAAAATTTCATAGTACCTTTCCGGGGAGTCTTTTATCAAAGTGGCCCGAAATAGCAAATATTCCTGATTCAGGAAGCGTCGACAGTAGCAGAAGCATTCATATCAAGCGTCATAGCGAGACATGGAGTCCCTCTGGAATTGCATTCTGACTAAGGAAGAAATTTTAAATCCAAATTAATGATAGAAATGATGAAACTGTTAGGCATCAGAGAAACACGCACTACGCCTCTCCACCCACAGTCCGACGAAATGGTAGAAAAACACCACAGAACCATATGCCAGTATCTTTTAATGTTCGTATCTGAGAACCAGAAGGACTGGGACACTTTAATTCCTCTATTTCTGCTAGCCTGCCGAAGTTCTGAACATAAATCATCGACCAGTTATACTCCGTCTATGATGATTACTGGAAAAGAGATGAAGCTTCCCCATTATCTTATTGTTAAAAGGCAGCCTCCTGGTGAACAAGAGGGCCATACACCTCTCAAGTACATACAAAACTTCGAGTTGTTGTAACAGGAGACATGGCGGGCTACGCATGGAGTTGTCAGAGGTTGTAAATGAACCAACAATAAACCAGTTAAATAAATCTTTCTTTGAATCTTTCCTTTGAAGATAATACGAGTAAAGGAAAAAGATAGAATAGTCCAGAAATGTCTCGAAATGTTGAAATAAATTAAGATACTAAAAACCTGCGTAACAATACCATTTTATTAATTGGAACAAACTAACTTTTTGAATCGATCTGTATAAAATATGCATTATTTTAATTATTTAAGTTAAGGATATTTTATATTTGAAAACAATTAAAATGTAATTTTCAGTAATTTGTGACTCACCCTGTAACTAATAATAATAATAATAATAATAATAATTTAGGAGGGGTGAATTACTCAGTGGTATAGTCTTTGCCTGCGGATCCAAGGGTCCCAGGTTCGAATCCCACCGTTGGCCGGGATTTTTTCATTTAATTTAATTATTTAAAATTTATTCTGATGCCTTGGTAGGATTCCCCATTTGACCATTCACTGTTGGGTACTACTTAACAGTGCTGTTCCTAAAGTGGCGCTGGGAAACAGTAACAAAGCCTACACAGAACACGAGGCTAATAACCGTAGCAGTTGATGCCGATGACAAAAAAAATAATAATAATAATTTAGGTTATGGCTTTTTACTGGAAACATTCTATGATATCAATTATAATGGCAAATCTATGATACCGTTATTTTTCTGTCATCTCTAGTGTCCAATCTCTGGTCGGTGTTGACGATTCTGTGTTCTGTCACACCGATAACCATTTTTGACATTTATTGTAGAAGTTTAACATTGAATTTTTGACTCGTCTACTATTAATTTAATTGATTTTTTATTCGATTCTTCAAAGCCGTCTGATAAATTATGGTAAGCTTGGATATTAATATTTTTGGTGTTTAATGTTTTTCATGTAATGATTTACACTTAAATTTATTTGTTCACATTTATTTTTTTTTATTCGTGCGCTAAATAGCTTTAATGTTTGTAAAATCGTTTTTTTATAGTTGAAATTTTTTCTCATTCTCCTATTTTCATTTCCTCACTTTATGGTTCGATAACTATTTTTAACTTTGCAGTTTCAAGACTAATTTTGCATTGCGTAAAGATTTATTTTCTTGGACGTTAAATAAATGGTTTTGACGCTGGATTTGATAACCAGACCTACGTGATGTGACCTACTGACCGGAGTTAGTTACCTGATTGTTGAAGAGATATATGAAAATTGATTCTTTTGCGAGGCAGGCGAATTAGTTTAAATAAAGTTGAAAAAATACTGGTTTTATTTCCAATATTTTTTTGATATAGGTGTCCTGTATGGATAAGTCGCTGGTGTGAGGAAAATTTGGTCTTTTTTATATAAATAACTTGTGAGTTATAGTAGAAAACGAAGTGTTTTTATTGATCACACATGAGGTACAAAGAATGTCGAAAATAGAACTTCTTAACTAATACGTACACAATTAATTTGATCGTTGCCAATTTGAATTTATGAAGAGAATTAATATCTCGTTCCGAAAGCTTGTATATTTCTTTTATGACTGACTGGTTGTATTGGTTTATTTTTTTTTTGGTTTATTATTGATTTTTTCATAAGTGTTTTACATTTTTCTAGGACATTTTATTTTCCTATTTCCCTGCTATAGGAGTTATCCTCCTTCTCAGTATGGTCTACCCTGATTACAAAAGTAAGCTAGCTAACTATTCCCTAATGTGTCCTGTGCGCGTGTGGGACCTGTGCGGTATGATTGGAAAGGGTTTATCTAATGCTTAGGGGGGCTAATTTCAGCTTATCCTGGAGTTCAGCGGTGAGGTGGAGGTCTTGGGAGTCTGAGAGAAGTCTCAGATTAGGTTGTGGCATTTTTCTTTTCGATTTTCGAAAACGTGGAAGTTGGTTTGGGCGCCATGGGGTTCGTAGAGTGTCTTGTGGGTGTGTGTTGGTGCCTTTTAGCGTGCGAAAGACGTATTGTTTCCAGAGGGTTTGGAAACGTGTGAAGATGGGGAAGATATTTTCGAAAACTTCTCCGCTGGGGGAGCGAGAGGGGAGATATTGGCAACGTCTGAGTATACGTCTCTTGAGTGTAGTGAATTTGTGGGACAAGTGTGTGGGAAGTACGCCGTAGGGTACAGCTCTGTATTAAGCAATGGGTCGGATGAAGGAATTGTAAGTGTGAATAAGGTTGTGTGTGTTGCAACGCCCCATTCGTCCGCACAGAGCCCCAAGGAGACTGGCTCGTTTTCGCATCTTATCAAGATAGCGTTGGACATCCGAGGACCAGTTAAGTGTACGAGAAAATCGTACCCACAAATAGTTAACTTCAGTCTGTTGAGCGAGCCTGATTCCCCCCAGTAGATTTACATTTACGAGTTGAGGGTTCTGGGAGGTTCTTTGAAAATTTAAAGACGAAAATTTAAAGACGATAAATTGTGTTTTCTGCGGATTTAATGAGACCCTCCATTTGCTACACCAGTGAGAGTACTGGTTTAACAGATTTTGGGTTCGAGTATCTAGTTGGTTAAAATTTTTGGCTACCGAGATAAGAGCTGTATCGTCGGCGTATAGGAGGCATTTGGATGTAGGGTGGTTTGGGGGAGAATGTCGTAAGTGTAGATGAGGTAGAGGAGAGGGGCCAGAACGGAGCCCTGTGGAACACCCGCGAGTGGGGTGAATGTGTCTGATAGGGAGTTGTCCACTTTGACGGGGATTTTTCTGTCTGTAAGGTAGGAGTGTATGAGTTTGGAGATTTGGGGGGAGACCTATGTTCATAAGCTTTTTGACTAGTCCGGCATGCCAGACTTGGTCAAAGGCTTTTTAAACCTCTAAGAGAACGGCTGAAGAGATTTGTTGAGAGTTTACTGCAGTGACCGCAGTAGTGTGAAGGGAGGAGATTGCGTCCTGTGTGGAGTGGTGGGGTCTGAAACCATGTTGGGATTGTGGGATGATGTTTCTTTCTTCACAAAATTCCCAGAGTCTTTCCTTGAGCAGAAACTCGAAGAGTTTTCCTAGGACTGATATGAGAGAGATGGGTCTGTATGAATTTATGGATTTGGGGTCTTTGCCTGGTTTGGGAACCAAAATGGTGTTTGCGGATTTCCAGGCAAGTGGAAAATAGGATAGGGAGAAAGGCAAAAGTTTAGGATAAGGGTGAGGATGAGAAAGATGGTTTCAGGAAGATGCTTCAGCGTTCTTATGTGAATGAAATCAGGCCTGGAGGCCGTGTTTTTGCCTGCTTGGCAAGTATATTGGATATCTTGGAATGTGAATGGGGAGGTGAGGGGGTTTTCGACCTCCATAGGTGGGACTGGGGCGGCGAGTGTCTGAAGGACATATTGTTCGGTCTTATGTTTGAATTGTTCGTCAAAGTGGGGGTTGTCGGGGGTTCTGAAGGTGGCTTCAAGGTGGATTTTGTGAGCTTAGGCTTTTTCGTTGTGGGTTGAGTGGATTTGTCCGTCGATTTGAAGGTGGGAGTGAGATTTGGTTTTTAGACCCGTGATGATTCGGAATTTGTCTCAAAACTTGGAACCGTCTCTATGATCCAAATTAGAAGTGGTATTGATCCATAGTTGCTGTTTGTGTTAGTTGGTTTGGAGCCTGATCCGGGCGTTAAGGCAGTTCCATTAAGTTTTGATGACTGGGTCGTGGGTACGGACATATTGTCTATACAATCGTCGTTTTTGAGAGATGAGAGTTAGGATGAATTGAGGGAGGGCTTTTTGTGCCGTGTTTATGGAAGTGATTGGGGTGGATGTTTCGACGGCGTGGGTGATGGTGGTTTGGACTTCGTCAACCATTGAGTCGATGTCTTGCGGAAAATTGAGCGGGCGTTGCTCCGGAATGTTTGCAGAGATAGTTCTCTGAAATAGTGACCAATCTACTTTTTTGAGAATTCGGAAGGTATGTATTGTAGCTCTTGGTGGAATGGGTGCAAGGAGAGATGTATGTAACATCAAAGGAAGATGATCGGAGGTAATTGTTTTTCCAATGAAGCATCTATCAGCAACCAGTCCTGTACAGGAATCTGTCAAGAGGATGTGGTCTATGATAGATGATCTTTGGTGGGATGCAAAGGTCGGAAGTCGATTTGAGGCTCTGAATAGACGATCTATCTTTATATTATCTGGGGCTGAGTTGAGTGTCTGGTGCATAGTTGACGCACTAGATATGTTGTACCGTAGTGGGAGGTGGTTCTGGCGAATGAGGTGCTGCATGATATAATAAATACGTCACTTGGGGTGCGTTACCAATGAACCGGACACTCAAAGGTCCCTTTTTTAAGAATTTGCTTAATAAAAAGAGAGAGTGAAAGTGGAAGAGAGTTAATTGCGCTGAGAGAGATAGACTATAAAAACGTGTTTGTCAAGTACACTGATGGTTGGAAATGTTTGAGCAAAACTGGGCCGTATTTGCACATGCAGGAGGTTATTTGCCGTTATTTTAAAAAGTTATTTGTGATTTATGACTTAACATTAAGGTTAAAAGAAAAAGAAAATATTTGATAATTATCTAGTTTAATAAAGGTAGAAGTGAAATATTAATTTATTGATATTTTTCTGGTAAATTTAGAGAATTTAACCAAAAGTCATATGATTTGAGATAAGTTTTTATTTTATTTCTTGTAGCAATAATAAATACACAAATTTTAAAAGTAATTTTGTTATATGAAACTCTAGTAAATTAGGATTTGTTCTTTAACATTACTGTTTTAAACTCTGAATAAATGCTTTGAATGTGGTGAATCCCTAATTACTGAGTTATTTTAATCCTAATATCAAACCTACAACCCTACAACATTACACAGTAATGGATTATTCTAAAAAATATCCGTAGGGGCCAATTTCGCGGAAGCCCATTTCTGCATAAGCCGACTGCCTGGTACTTTAAACATTAATTTTACTTACCTCTGCTAACTTGTCGAATCTAGCGAATAGCTCGTTGAGCATTTTCACCAATTCTTGAGCTGAATAAGTCGAAGATATGGCCGTAAAACCGACGATGTCAGCGTACAAAATGCTAAAATAGAAATTTGTTTGTTTTGAATTAATTTTACGAACGATGAAACGATAAATATAAATATTATTATCACCCGCAGTCTGAAAATGTTCATTTACTTAAGAGAGAATGGATAAAGAAAAATAATCCCGAACACAAAACGGGAATATCCCATTTATTTATTCGAAAAATAAAAAGAAAACAAGTGGATATAAAATATTTGTCTCGGAATTGAAAACGAGGATATTAAAATTTGCAATTCAAAACGAGTTGGTTCTAAATATATTACCTGACATTTTCGTGCCTACTCATGTAGATCTTCTTAAATTGGCTGTCAGTCGAATCCAGGTCTTGCCTCATTTGAACAGCCACGTGTTCTGGCAGAACGGAGAGCAGCAACCGTTCCTGAAAATGACAATTAACAAATTGAAAAAGTTTGTAGAACGATAAAAAGAGGGAATACAAAAAAATTGTTTTTGGGGGCAACTGAAAGGCTTCCAAATAACCCATACTTAATGAATTTTCCGCCCTTTATAACCGAGATCATTTTATCAATTTTATCCATTATATTCTTGGCTCATGACCTACCAATCACTCTGTATATATTTTTAATATTTAACAGTCGTATGCTCCATAATATATTAAATCTACTAACGAATAAATAAGAAACTGAATCCAAGTTCGTCTTTATTAAAAATTAATAAAATCGCCCATCCTTAAAACAACACAATATAATTTGTTTTTTTTTTCAAATTTCCAACTTTCAAAAGAAGTGAATGCTAGGCTAAACACAGCAAATAAAAAGCGGGATTTGTTGCAGAAAATCTTGGGAAAATCTTTTAACCTAATGAATCAGATTGTGACGAAGTCACTAATTTCATTTTTATTTAATTCAAATTATTTATTTAAAATGTATATTTCAATTAATTCCCGCCTGAGGACATGTAGAAGGTCCCCCGTATTTCTTTTCCCAGGAATTACCGTTTTTAATAATTGAGAGTACCCTCATAGATTTAAATATTCCTATATTTGCCGAAATTCGAATGGGCATTTTGTAGAGTCGATTTCGTACCAATTATCTACCTTTATTTGTCAAGGTACTAGAAGGACATTTTTTTATTTTTAAATTGTAAACAGTCGGCTGTAGTAGTGGTATCCCCTACTTAGGTTTACAGAAAAGCATAAATTCAATGACATCTGGGAATTACACTCTTGATTGCCGATAGCCGACAGCCGAAAACTATTCGCCCTTCTATAGTGCCTAGTAAATACTCCGTGACTGCCGTGATTTCGAAAAAGATTATTGAATAACCCCGTTTATCTTCTAAGGTAGGAACCGTATATTATGTTTTTTATATTGACTTTTATATAATTAGTTGGGACACCTGTGCGACAAGTGAAAAACTTTGATTCATATCCAGGATATTTCATTTCATCCCTCAGTGAGAAACCGTTGGCAATTTTTATTTGAGGCTGGATATAGGCTAGACTCTAAGTGCTCTCCTTGTCAACGACTATATCCAATTTCTCTTAAAAACCGCCCAGTTAACATCGAAGTGAGAAGTTCAACATGTTCTCAATTTTTTTTATTATTTTGTTTTATTTTCTTTTTCGGAGGTTCGATCCGTTCCCAGATTAGAGTGCTCTCTCTCCTGATGACGTTATTTAATTTCCCAAAAAGACGTTTTAATAAGTGTTGTTAATTGCTGCAAAATTTCAGATGCAGATATGGATTCCATCATGGTTTATTTTATATTTTTGCATGAGCTGCCTGACTATGGATTTTGGGAGAACGTGTCATCAATTTTCAAATTTTTTTTAGATTTTAATTATCTCACTAAGTTATCTGTTATATGTGTTACTTACTGCTTTCTTAAGAGATTGGTGAATTTAAAACATTTTTATTTCACTTTTAACTACACTATACTTTATTTGAAAGTAAAACTCATATTAAAAATAAAAAAATAATAGAAAAGTTAACATAAAAATTAAATTGAAAAAATTTAGGACAACTCCCATAATTAAAAACTAAATTACTTCAAAGTAAATGCTCAAAGTGTTCCATTAACTTCCATACACGAATATAAATTATTCTCAAATCTTTGTCTGACGTTTTGGAGCATTTCTGGAGTTATTTGACAATATTCGGTAATAATACGTTCACGTAACTCTTCTAAGAAACCTGGCTGAGTGGAGTATATTTTAATTTTCAGATATCACCATAAAAAGTAATCTAAGGGGGGACAGATCAGGAGATCGTGGGGGCCATTCAATAAATCCTCTTCGTCCAATCCAATGTCTAGGAAAGTTTTCATTTAAGTACTGACGAACCGCTGCAGCAAAATGTGGAGGAGCCCCGTCCTGTTGAAATATTAGGTGATCTTCAAGGTATCGGTTATCGTTTTCTATTGTCTGTTAACAGTGGATCAACGGTGTTTTCGAGTAATTCCAAATATATATCCCCAGTTAAAGTACCTGGTAAAAATAATAGACCAATAATACGATCGCCAAATATTCCAGCCCAAACGTTTAACTTTTCTGGGTGTTGAGTATGCGTTTCATGAAATACTCTTGGATTGGAATCTGACCAATATCGACAATTATGTCGATTGACAGTCCCGTTAACATAAAAACTGCGTTCATCTGAAAAACAAATGTTATAAAGAAAATGTGGATCTTGTATAGCATGCTCGCTCATGATTTCACAAAATTGCAAGCGGCGATCAAAATCGTCTTCGTTAAGTTCTTGAACTAAATGCATTTTATAGGGATGGAATTTGTTGGCATTCAAAATTCTCCTGACATTACGGTCACTTACTCCAGATAATTCTGCAAGCTTTCTTGTACTAAGAGTTGGATCTGCAACAACTTGTCCTAAAACGGCTATTTCTACGGCTTCGTTTCTTACTGGATTTTGAATCTGCCATTTTCTATTTTGAACAGATCCTGTTTGTCGAAATTTTGAAATAAGTTCCAAAACGTACTTACGTTTAACCTGTTTGTTTGGGTGTCGCTCATTAAAAATTGTACAGGCAGTATTAGCACATTCGTTATTTTTTAAATAACATTCAACAATTTCTACTGTCTCCTGAATAGAATAAACCATTTTTATGTTTTACCCGCTAATAGACTTGAAGTATCAATGACGCTAAACCAAAAACAGAACTGGTAGTTATGGAAATAATAACCTATATTTTTATTTTACGAAAACATAGGCGTAGTAAGTTCAATTTTATTCCAAAGGTAATTATGCATTAAATTTTTAAATTTGGCTTTCACATGACAATACGCTTATTTGAACTGTCACATGTCACATAGTCAAATTCCTTATAAAATTACCTTTTCAATGATGTGTCACACTTAGTACTTTCCCTATTTCAATTTCATTGGTAATAGTGACAGAGGGGTGGGGAGGGATGTAGAATAGTTGAGGATATGATCGAAAGATGCCCCCTTTGAAATAAAAATCGACCTCTTTTTGCATTTTCTCAAAAAAAAATGTGTCTTCAATATATGCGATCTGTTTCGTTTTCGGTGCCTCACCCTGTATTGTGGATATTCCCTGGTATATTCGGAATAGAGATTTATATCGAAACCTTAAGGCAGAGACCTATTATAACTCACGTACTCAAACGAGTACACATTGCAAATTCATTTAGTGCTGTTATATAAGTTTAAATATACAGAAGTATCGCAATATACGAGTATGTTTCTTTTATAAATTAGAAGATGTCGCCACCTACTGTACATTCTACCCAGTATTGTGATGAATTTTGGCATATATGCATAATGTTTCCATGAGATTTTCTGCAGATATGCCAAATATTTGTTGAAACTATGTATGTTTGAAATTAAGTTTTTGGATTACATACAATTTAATGTGAGTAATACAAGTATGATAATGAATTTTACTGTTTTACATATAAAATGGGAGGGGGTAAAAAATGTTTCTATACTTATTTGAGTACAATAGGTATTAATATAATAATAATAATAATAATAACTTTATTGGCACAAAATTTACGTATAATAACAACATAAAACAATAAATATATTGGCAAATATATTATTAGACAGAAAATATAATATAATAATAACAATATTAGTAATTCTGTTGGGTTCTAATTAACAATGCCATTCCTAAAGTGGCACTGGGAAGGGTAGCAAACTCTACCCAGAACACGAGGCTAATAACCTAAGTAGTTAATGCCGATGACACCAAATTAAAAAATATTAATAACAATAAAAACACTAACAATAGTAAGTTGTTCATGTAATTTAATTATTTAAAATTAATTCTAATGCCTTGGTAGGATTTTCCACTCGACCATTCACTGTTGGGTTTTAATTAACAGTACTGTTCCTAAAGTAACGCTGGGAAACAGTGACAAAGCCTACACCGAACACGAGGCGAAATAACTATAGTAATTGAAGCCGATAAACAAGATATATAACATAGGTACCAAAAAAAAAAAATAAAACAGTAAAAAACATAATTAAAAACAATAAATTCGTTTTTAGTTTAATTGAACATTGTTAACAAATTTTTTCGCTGACTATAAGGAAGATACTTTTTTAACTCCACGTAATGAGAATAAACTATGTATATATTAAATAGTGTGGGTCCTAACACGATTTCTTGAGGTACTCCACCGTCAATCACTTTTTCATTGCTCAGTACATACATCATCTACTCTTACTGGTATTAAATAACTTTTAAATAAATGCAGAGTATAGCCTTTTATACCAATATCTTCTAGAGATTGCAAGAGTAAATGATGACTGACAGTGTCAAAAGCTTTTGACAAATTTATAAATATACATAGCAATGGCCTACCCTCATTTAAAGCTTCAGTAATTTTTGATGTTAAAGTATCGCATCTTCCATGGAGATGTTTTCCCTTAATCCAAACTGATGACTTAAAAGTAAGTAAGATGTAAGTAAGCCTCTTTTGTATAATTTTCACAAAAATTTGTGAAAGATGACTGAGAAGTGATAATGGACGGTAGTTTGTATTTTCGGTTATTTCTCCTTTCTTAAATACTAGTATGACAATTGATTTTTTAAAAGCAGAGGGGTATACATCAAGATCTACATATTTGTAAAAGTAACGTTGATCTATGATGCATGTTTTCAGTACAATAGAAATTAAGAGGAAACCGGACACACACAAAACTGCGATTACTTCTAGATTTGTTATTTTTTATTCGATATTTATGAAAATTCAGATAGCAATTCGGAAGTAATAATTGTTTCCGTGACAGTCCTTGATTTTTTTGTAAACCTTCGAAACGTATTTTTTTTTAACTATTTAATCGACTTTTGGGAAAAATGTTTTCTCCTCAAAACTGTACTAAACCTGCAATATTTTGCCGATTTTGTTTTTTTTTTATATATCAAGTGTAATTTAAATGAGAAGTATTCCCACCTTTTTGTATTAAAACTCCGTAAGGTGCTGCCACCGCTTATTTTAACCTGTTCGCTTATTCTCAGTTGCACATTGTGATCGAAGGGTTACCAGAGGCGCGCGTCAAATTAGTGAACATGGGTAGAAGAAGTTTTGATAAAGGACATTTAAAGTTTTGTGCTAAAAGGAAAAGTCGTCGAAATATAATGAAAGCGTGAGTATTTTATTTATAAAAGCAATATTTAGTTATAATTTTCTTCTTGAAAAGTAAAATATAATTTATATTCCAGCTATTATGAAAATCGGAGATTACAAAACATTGTTCAGCCTTTAACTGAATTGCAGAATGTTGAGGAAACCTGTGCTGGGTAAGTCGTAAAATAAAAGTTTATCTAAAAATTTTAGTGCCGTTTTTTAAAATTTAAATTCATATAAAAGAATCAACTATTGTGTAATTAAAAAAAATAGTTTGACATTTCAATATTTTCCTATAAACTTTAATAGAAAAAAAGCTTCATTATAATATTATTAATTATGTTTATTCCTTCTTTCAATACAAAATTAGAAAAAGAAAAAAAATACACATTCCATTTTAAAAGTACAAAAAACGAGGATATTATAATATGTGTATATTAGAAAAACATAAGATACAAGTGATTATAGGATGATTTAAATGGTTCTATATAAGTTATAAAAAAATATTACTAATTTTAATTTTTGAATGAGGCTAAATATATATCAATACTTCTAGTTTCTTGTCTACCCGTCATTACAATATATTTTTTAAAAATAGATTTAATCATATTTGAATTGAGTGTTTGCAAATATATTCTATAAATGTCTCGTAAATTATAATATATTTTGAATGCTAGGTGAGTATAACATCTGAGGTAAACATTGTTTTCTACATATCTTCAGTATTTTTTTTATATCTTGTAGAGTGACTGGCTAATTATGTTTAAAATATTTTTTTTTACTACTAACATGAGAAATCACCATTATTTACTCCATTCCTCTAATGAGAAGTAATATTTCTCTCACTAGGTAAATAATGATAATAAAAAAAAACCTAGGTAAATAATGAAACTAAATTTCATTAGTTTCATTTTGTTAATTTGACAACTAAACTCCCAGACTACTTGATATTTTGAAATATTTGAAAAATAAGTAGGAAATAACTAAAGCTGGGTTTATCAAATCTAATCAAATCAAATATGATAATATATATCAGTGTAAACAGTAAAAATATATATTAACTAGGAAATTCAACACCGGCTTTAAAAATTATTAATTAATAACAATAAATCCATGTCATTAAAATATCAAAAATGCAATGGGATATTTCCTAGAATCATACCAAAATTTGACACATGCCAAATTTTTACATAAATAAAGCCAGTCTGATTAGAAACACGCTCCAGTCTGCTTGATATTTCGAAATATTTAACAAATTGTTAGGAAATTACTTATGTCAAAATTAAAATTGCTAATACATTAATGTTAGTAGTAAAAAAAATTCTATATATACCTCGGCTGAGAAAGCTATTATTTACCTCGCACATTATATCCCTCGGCGTTACGCGCCTCAGGATATAAAAGTGCTCGGTAAATAATAGCTCACTTCTCACCCTAGGTATATAATGTACTATTATTTTAAGCAGGCAAATTATTATTTATTGCATAAAGAGCTGTCTTATATCCAAAATACCAATTTCAAAAAATAATAAGTCAGATGGAAAAATGATTTTTTTTACTATAAATGATTCCTAATATTTTTTCTGTAGAATATCTAATTGTTTTAAATGACAGTATACAGCTTCGCCCCAACTTAGTATAGCATAATTCAGTCGCGATTCCACTAAAGAATAATAATAAAATTTTTAGGTGTAATAATATTATATTAATAATATAGTTTTTATTAAGACATTCGGGGTGACGGGTTTGGTTACAGAAACAATGTAATTAGGATTATTAATAAAGGGATAAAATTTAAATTCACAGCGAAATAGATTATATTAAGCTGGTCTATCTGAAGTCTCCTAGAAAAAAGCCATACTTACCTACCGGTAAAAACCCCTAATGTGTTTGGCCAATATTAAAAACAATTAGGAATTTTGTATTTCGATTTGATTGGTACTTAAATTTTAATAATGAAAATTACTTATTACTTGTTAATCCCCAGGTGGTAGACTAGTTCGGACATGACCTACAGGATGTTTTTTTTTTTGAGTGCAGCATGAGGGATAAATTACAAAGAGTTGATATTTTGTATAAAAAATTATAATTTAACGTAGACAACTGTATATTCTGAACACAACAAGCACTATATCACACACTAAATTAATGAAAAATAAAATTATAATATGGTAACCAGCATAGCACATGTCAATGTTTTTGTTATTCAAAAAACGGGATATAGTTTTTATAAAAAGTCAAAGTAGTTAATTTATAAACACAATTGTTTTAATGTTTTAAATATCCCTTAATTAATCCAAGGACAAATAATTCTAATATTCTTATACTTATTGTCCCTTTAAGGCCTTTCCCCATCTATTTCAATCTAGAATAATAGTTGTAATGCCTATTTCAGGTACAATAAAGCCTCCAGCTTCAATACAGGTGGGCTTTGAAACTCACCCTGATTAAGAAAGACATTTATGCACATTCCAAAAATCTCCATACCCAGGAAAATCTAAAACAAAACAAAAATAAAGGTGCTGTGTGTAGGTATCTAAAAATTAAAAATTAACACGAATCATAACTTTTTAAATTCTTACATTTTTCTTGCAATAAAAGGTATAAAAATTTCAATAAAAATAGAAAACATTTGATTTATGATACTAATAGGTGAACTTTGCAAAAATTAACAAGTTGACCTAAATATCATATTAATTTTTGCACATATTTGGGTATTATTTGATAAATATAATAATGAATATCACCCAAAAATTGAACAATAACTTTTTAAGCACAAATCATTCGCCTTTTTTCATCATGGTCTTTATGAGTAAAACTATGATGAGGTTCTATCTCGGGTTCAACAATATCTGTTTGTAAATTGGCTTCACACATTTCGCTCACAACTCCTTTAATTTTTTTAATCACAAATGTTTAAAATGTGGATCTATTTATCTCTGATAGTAATAATAGCAGGAAAAATATAAAATTTCTGGTTAGTTTTGTGAGAAAAATATTTACTTCTGCAATTAAAATTTAAATGAATCAGAATTTCTTAAGAACCTCACTATAGTTAAATTAGTTAAATCTAACTTACACTAAATTAATACAATTTACTCACCTACATTTGAAGAAATATCACCTGCATTTGAAAATGAAAATAACACATCACTTACTGGAAAATAATATCAGGCGGACATATTTATGGCAACATAACCTAATTTATTTTCAGAGCCAGATTTACACCATCTCATAATATTTAAATTTAGCTTTAACGTGCTTTAACTTTACATTTATTAACGATTATCCCTGTATTTGATCACACATTATATTATAGTGAAATTTAAAGGGGTAAATCAGTAAAATTATTGATTTCTTTGTCATTACTTTTGAAAACATATTTTTTTATGGGTGTAAAATGGGTTTGAATTTAGTGATAGCAGCGCGCTAAGCGCTTACGGTTCAACTACCAACAAGGAAACAAGTCCCGCCATTTATTCAAACCTTCTCTTTTTATTTTTTCTATGGGTTTCCTCTTAAGTTTTCGGCTAAATCAGAATTTTTTGTCTTAATGAAGTTATGGTCAATACAGGTTCTGCTATTGCCTTGTATCCTAGTAGGTTCGTTTATTGTACTAGTGTACTCAAATTCATTTAAAGTATTTAGATCATATTTTAGTAAGTCAATATTGATATCACCTAAAAATAAGCATACATCTGCGTTGCTATCATAATATTTTTGAAAATACTTATTCAAATTTGTAGTTAATTCCTGGAAACTAGATTTTGGTGACACATAGTCTCAATCAAATATGTGTAAGTAAAAAAATAATTTCTTCGCAGATTTTTTTCTGTAATTTTAATGTAGTCTAACCAATTCGAAGCCATACGTACATTTTGGGGAAAGAGATATGAGAGTTTACCATTAGCTATTACTGATCTAATTTCATCAGATATACAAAATGAAGTCGACGTAGTCCTAACTCCTCTAGATGCCGATCCGCAAACAAATGAAGAGACTTTAGATGAAGACAACATTCAGGAAAATATCAATTTCATGTGGCCGACAAATGTCGTCAACAAAAGTCCCTCTGATATTAGCATTCCAAGTAGAAAAAAAGGTAATGATTGTATGGAAATCGCCCGACATGATTTCGCAAGATTATTAGTTGATAGAATTTTTTTTCTAGTTATTGTACGAATAAGGAAGTATTTATTCATATTTTTTAAAAACTAATCTGTTTTTGATAAAAAAACAAAACATAATCATCATTTGTTTGTCTCCAAAACATATGTAAAAACAATTATTTATTGATTTACTTTTGCTAACGAGATAATATAGTCAGTTACTAGAGCCTAGATGCGGACGTACGAATTCCATTTGTAGCTGCTGCTATGTTGAGAAATAGATTTCAAGAGATAAAACGGTATGTACATCTTTTGAATAATACTAATTTATACATAAATGACAAAATGGCCAGACATTTATACAGAGGGGTATTTTTCTTTAGGATATGTGTATTGATAAATCAATGCGAGAATACTTTGGGATAAGCAAACAATTTATTAAAGGAAAATCAGTTAGGTTTAGGTTTTAAATTTTTTATTTACAACTTAAGTAATATCTACAATTCTCACACAATAAAAACAATTCGACACTAGGCCTAAGCTTCGTGCGGGCCCGAGGACCATGGCAGACATATCTGCCTGTTAATACCGTAGTGGGATTTCTATTATGTTGTGCGGTTCTCACTCCTTACCGTTTCGGTATTATTGAAAATTTTTGATTGAAATTGAAATCGACAATTGAGAAGTATTTTTAGTTGTGTCTTGTCTTAGTTTTGGTTATTGTCCCCTGGAAAAAGCTAGTAAAAAACAGGGTTGTCCTTGTATGTGCGTTGGTCTTTTGTGGTCTTTGGTTGTTGTCACAATCCACTGGCTTGTTGAGCGATGAAACTTCCGCCCGGGCACCGATCGAAAGTGTATAAGGCTTTCGGTCTGTATCCCAGCGGCCAATTCAGCGCGCAGTCCGCCGTTCGACCAGATTTGAGTATCTGATCGGTGTGAATTGTTGTTAGTTTATTTGTCGCTGTGGTGGGTTCTGTTACTGTCTTCGTCTGAAAATGTTTAGTCTTGCGTGGATGCACCCGTGTTTTCTACGCACGTTGTCTCCTCTGTAAATGTTAGTGATGCTCTCCTTTACATGATCAGGGAGGCATCGCGCGTAGAAATTGTCTGCTGTCGTCAGTATGAATTGTTTTATGTACAGTATGTCTGTCTCTGTGTGCATGTCTGCAATTCGTGCATAACGATCTGTAGTTTATTGTAATGAACGTTGGCCATCGAGCAGAACACTGGACACCCATATGTGAGGATTGGTCTGTGGATGGTTTTGAAAAGGAGAAGTTTATTTTGCAGTGAAAGTCTGCTTCTACGGTTTAGAATGGGGTAGAGCATGCGGGTGGCTGCAATGCTCTTACCTACCCTATCCTGTATGTGTGCTCTGAACGTTAATCCCTTATCTAGTTGAAATCCCAGATATTTAAGGGTAGTTTTAGTTTCTATTATGTCTTCACCGACTCTTAGGGGTGTGATAATTCCCTGGGTCCTACGTTTTGATAAAAGGAGACATTCTGTCTTCGTAGGGTTAATTTTCATTTTATTTTCAACCAGGTAAGGGATTAAGGAAAATCAGTTAGGTTTGACTACAAAAACTGGCTCTTATGTAGTTCAACTGAATACTGTTACTCTTTTTATACCTATTGAGGGCTTAAAAATACTTGTAAACAAAAAATTTACTACTAGTAGGGTTTAGAGTCATTTTCAATATGACAGATAGTTTGACTGTAACTTAGGACCATACCCAATACTTTGACAACTACTTCAGCAATTATGATTTAAAGACATATTTAAAAACTAAAAAACTACGGGCAGCAGAAGTAGTTCGAGCAAACAGAATTAAAAACTGCTCGTTGTTACCTCCTAATTAATTTATGAAAGTGAGGATATTACCAATATCAATACGATAAGAAAGGGGGACTGTTTGTTATTTGTCGAGGAAAATACAGTTATAGTCTCGCAAGGAGCTCAAACACTCTTTGTGGGACCTGAGCCATTCTGAAGTATCAGCAGTAACGCAATATTAGGAGAGAATAAAAAAGAATTGGCAATAGAAGAACCGATAATTGAAATAATCTCTTGGGACTAAGAAATGCAAAACCTTCAGATCTAATGTGATTTAATAGTAAAAGTTTCTAAAAAACAAAGAATTGTGAAAACATAACACCAAAGAAATAGTAATCTAATTTATGTTACAATAAAATTTCTGATATACCGATTTAGATCAGGATCGATATAAGGCAAATCCATTTTTATGGTTTAAAAACATTTATCGACTAATATCTAATTACAACTTTAGCTGCCCAATATCTTATCCACAAATTAAATCCCCCAAGAAAAATCACTGCTACTTCTTTACTGTTTTTTCTTACTTGGGGTTTGTTAAGTTTCCACCAATATTTTTCATCAAAATTGAAACAATTTGTCTCACTTTACGTTTCCTAATGTTTCGTAACATCTAGATATTTCATAAGTTTTCCTGCCACAAAATATTACAAAGAATTTTTATTCATAATAATTTAGGAAAGGAGCAAAAGTTTGTATGTAAAGAAACACTTATTAACACAAAAACCGTAATCTGCTGTAGGTTAAATAGAAAGGAACAGATACAAGTCAATAAAGATAAGAATATAAATATTTGCATTTATTTATTTATGATTTGCTTCAGTTTAAAATTAAATGTCAACTGTATAATAATGAAGTAATTACCTATTCAATATGTCGACATTTGAAAATATCTGCGAAACAGCGCGATTAAAAATTCTACTCATAAAAATAAAAATCATCTATTAACCGGCGGGTCCTTTTTGCCCACAAATCTCTGTTTTCTACCTGTGTAAGTAAAGGGGTGCGTTAATCTTACTGGTATTTTGCCCACAGTAGCATTCAGGTACCTAAACCCGCAAATTACATCCGCCCACAAATAGGTACCTACCTGATTATTAATAATTCTAATAGGTACTTACTTTGGGTTTCAGTCAGTTTTTATACGTTGATAATTGTAATTCGAGTGTTTATAAACAATAATTATTTCTATAATGTCAGCTACATTGATTAAAAGCACACGCGGGAAAGATGTACTCCTTTTGGAGAATTTTACGTTTGCCAAAGATAGAGAAATGAAAAGTGGAGAAGTTTCTTGGAGATGCTCCCAAAGAAAAACAAATGCTTGTAATGCCACTGTATTTACAATTGGTCCTGAACTTTTAGTATCCAGAGGCAACCTAATTCATAGCCATGAAGCAAATGAACCGAAATTAAACAGGAAAATTATTTCTAATTCGTGTAAGAGAAAAGCAGTTGATGATATTTCGGAAAAACCTTCTAAAATTATCCGTAAAGTACTTGCTACTAATTTACCAGAGTCACTAACTACAATTGATGTGTCCTACATAAGAAAAACTATATACAACAGTCGTCGCAAAATACTACCAGGTCCATTACCTACAAATATACAAGAAGTGCATGATGCAGTTGACTTATATTCTAATACATTTAAAACCAGTAAAGGTGAACATTTTCTTTTAATAAATAGCAGAGAAAATAATATTATTGTATTTACATGTGAGACAAATATTCGTACTTTGTGTAAAATGATCGTCTTGTATATGGATGGAACATTTTCGTATTGTACAAAGTTTTTCCTACAATTATTTACCATTCATGGGCTGTGTAATGGACACTATGTGCCCCTGGTATATTGTTTATTACCAAACAAATCTACCGATATATACAAACATTTGTTTTCGTTATTGCATTATAAAATTTTGGAAACTTACAGTATTGCTTTAAATCCATCTAAAGTGTTCGTTGATTTTGAAATAGCAATTCATAAGACGTTAATTTATATGTGGCCTAATACTGTAATCAATGGCTGCCGATTTCATCTACATCAAGCGTGGTATCGTAAAATTCAGTCTCTGGGATTAATGACTGAATATACAACTAACAGTGATACCGGAAAATGGCTTAAAACATCATTTGGGTTGACATATTTAAACGCCGATGAAGTTGGAGACTGTTTTGTGTTTGACTTAATGGCAAGTAAACCAGAAAATGCCGTTCTCGATAGGTATGCCGATTACCTATTAGAAACATATATTGAAGAAAATTCTACATTTCCTCCAAGTATATGGGCAGAAAAAACAGCTTCAATTACAAGAACTACAAATGCCTGTGAGTCGTTTCATTCAAGGTTTAATTCTTCATTCTACTGTACACATCCTTCTGTATATATTTTTATAGAAAAGCTTAAAGACTTTCAAATCGACACGTATGTCACAATACAAAGCTTAAGTATACCTAAGAAAATCAAAGACAAAAGTGTAAATCAAAAAATTCAGTGTTTAGAAAAATTTATACAGCGATTTGATCTGCAGCAAATCAGCAGATTAGAGTATATAAAATTTGTATCAGATTTATCCCTCCCAGTTGAAAAATATGTAAATAAAATATAAATATATAAAAAATATAATATAACTTATGTATACTTACTTTTTTATAATAATAAAAATTAGTGTTTAATATAATTTTTAGTTTAATTAATAATGTGTTTTTACTTTTCGATAATATATAAAAAATAATAAATGAAAGATATATCTATTATGATTTATTCAGTTAGAAATAAATTTGGGCAAAATACCAACAGGATTAAGATGACCTTTTACTTGCTGTGGGCAAATTACCTATAGGATTAGCAGCTTTAAATATTTTGTGGGCAAATTACCTCCGCCCCTATTAACAACTACTTTAGTGTTTTTTTTATAATTTGAAGACGAAACAGTTAAAAATGTGGTAAGAGTATTGTTGTATAGCGGTTCTAATATGAATAGAAAGAATGGGGACGATTATAAAAAGTATGTTGTAAAAAACGATGTAGAATACAACAGCTAAAAAATTAAAAGTTTCATTTTATTTTGACCCCCTTCGATGATTATGTGTTTAAGAAAGTCTGTAATGTACGTGATTCAAGACTTAAGAAGTTACCAAACAATTTAGAAAAAAGCAAAAAAAATTTGTAGCATTTTACACAAGATACATTATTGCTTCTAAAAAAATGCGCATCTTATTTGGCTTTACCTCTATCCATTATTATGACATCTTCCTTTACATCTCACACACTTCCTTCAATGTGGAAAAATGCTTCAGTGACACCTAATTTTAAAAAGGGTGACAAACTCAGTCCATCCAACTATCGTTCAATGAGCTTCGTCTCAATTGCCTTTAAAATAATGGAATCCATCTTAACCAATTATATGTCTGATTTTCTCAAGAGTCATGACGTCTAGCCAAAAGGACAACACGGTTTTATCAAAGGCCGATCCACATTTACAAACTTAATGACCTGTTTAAACGATTGGCCTACGTCTGTGGATAATAAAGAGCCTTTCGATGTCTTATATCTTGATTTCGCTAAAGCCTTTGATCGTGCTCCCAAAAAGAGATTGCTTTATAAGTTGAAAAAAGCTGGCATTCGCGGCTCTTTACTTTTCTGGGTGATTTTTTTGTCAAATCGCATTTTTTAAGTAAAAGTTGGACAAATGTTCTCGTCAGAGTATCCAGTTCTGAGTGGTGTCCCTCAAAGCTCTGTCATAGGGCCATTACTATTTTTGGTATACGCTGCAGATCTAGGCAAAGACTTAAATTCTAATATTTAGTGTTACGCTGATGACACTAAGCTATATTCTAATCCTGTGACAGATTATACCCAGCTACAAAAAGACTTTGAAACTATTTCTAACTGGTGTGACACCTGGATGCTTCCTTTAAACACGGAAAAATGTCGTCCTGCATATAGAAAAAAATAACTCGTGACTGAACTATTATCTAAACGGTAGGGCGTTAGAGACTGTGAACTGCTATAACGACCTGGGACTCATTGTAAACTTATCATTAACGTAGTCAGAGCACATATCAGCGATTTGTAAACGTTCGAACTCAATGCTCTACCTAAGTATATTATCTCTCGATTCAAACGGGACAAACAACATTTAACTTAATTATGGTACCATCCACTTCTAGTCAAAGAAGTGGTGATGCAGCCGAAGAATTATCAGTGACCAGAAGGGGTAGTAGTAGTAGTAGTAGTAGTAGTAGTAGTAGTAGTAATAGTAGTAGTAGTAGAATGTTCTTCTAGCAGAAGTGATCACGCAGCCGAAAAATCGTCAATGACTAGAAGGGGTAGTAGTAGAGTGTGAGAAAAGAAGAATAAGAGATGTATGAAATGTTTTGTAGTATAAGGAGAACATAAATTTTAGAAAGTAATGAGTGGACCATATTTTAAACTTTTAACATTTTTGTTAATAGGTGGGTACCGGGTGGTAGATACTGATGATATCAGCCTAGCTGAGCCTTTATTCAACAGTAGAGCCTGGTCTAACGAAATGAAACAAATGTATTCTAAATATTGCAATTATTTTTATTTCTTATAATATATGATAATAATATTAATAATAATTAAATGTGATAACGTCGTACCCCATGTTTAATTTAATGCAGTTCCAGTCATCGAGTCACCAAATGTCTTTACAGACGAGAATAAGATATAACCAACAGAAGAGCGCGGGATGTCAATTGGCGCATCGTTTGAAAAAAGTATGGATTCTTTTAACTTGGTCCAGTTGGAAGTCCTGTTTCACCAAATATCTTGTATATAAATAATATATAATATATAAATATAAAATAACATTTTAAATAAAATTCTAAGTAAAGTGGAAACAATAATGACATTGTTCAGACACACAAAGGTGAACTTATTTTCATGAACGAAAGATGGTACTAGGTAAATAATTCGGGAAAATTGAGTCCTAATAAAACTAAAGAAAAAGAAGAAGAAAAAGAATAGGAACCTAATTTTTATTTTGGTTTTTCTTTGTTTTATGTTAAATACTTGTTTGATACGTAGCTTAGGATTTGCCTACTGAAACCCGAGAATAATAACCTTACAAACATTTTAAAAGATTATTTTAACGGGGAAACATTATCCATTTTCTTTAATGTGGTCAAATTACTGATACCATAAAACATAAAATCATAAAATGTGGTAACTATTTTGTTTTTGTTATTCTATTTGAAATTATTCAAACATTAAGATCTTCAAAAATTTAGATGCAATTTTATAGTTAATTGTTGAACAATGTGACAGTAGAGTAAGAAAAAATAGTTTTATTACCATTGTCGGGAAAATAAATACTCTACACGTATGAAATAAATATCCCTCCAAATGGAGTAAATCGCTCGCTTACCTGTTCTGCGCTTTGCTCCTCTATAACCAGCTTAACCTCAAGTGATTGTCTCGTTTCTAAGAAGGCTCGTCGCTGTTGTTTGTCTTCTACTAGAAAAGACGTGAGGCCCATTAAGTTAGCTGTCATCAGCAGAATGCAATTGGACGTGTGCTGAAACAAAAACTAATTTAAGACAGCAGAACGCATTTTTACTATTTTCGTATTATAAATTATCGATAAAACTATTTAAAAATTTTCTACACGATCCGACAGAAAAATTTTTAGTCTTGTCGAAGTAGTCAAATTTGATGGGTGACTGCTAAAGTTTTGGTAGAAAAAAAGAAAGTTTTCGAATTTTTTTATTTCCTACTCTTCTTGACATATAAAAACTCTGTTTGTGATACATCTTATATCAGTAAACAAATTATTCTACTTAAGGTTTCTGCTTTATTTTTTTAAGCAAAGTTTTTCCTGGAAAGGCGTTCGATCCAAATTTGCCTCTAATTTCCCGGGAAATATGTTAAAAGTATCGGGAAAATTCCCATGTCAGATTGTCAAGCATATCGAGTAGTATACACAATTTTTTGTGTGTGTGAAAAGTCGGAAAACTGGGCAAACTCGGAAAAGAAACAAAAAATGCGTTTTCTCTAAACAAAAGGAAACTTCTCTAAACGGATAAATCCGCTGTCAAAGAAGTTGGTCCCTCTGGAAAATGTGTAGAAAAGCACTTTACTGAAGGAGCATTTAAATTTTTTCGACATGATTTGACACAGAAAATTTAATGACAGACAACACGTAGGTATTAAGGTTCTTTCTATTATTTATTCGAATTCCACATTGACAAATAATTATAGAGGTGAAATTTCTTCTTGTTAATGAAAGATTAGGTTCCAATCGTTTTGCCCATTATCTTTTTCCTAATCTATCTGATGTCGATACTATGAGAGATTTAAATTTTATAATAAGTATGTTACATTTTCTACCAGTTTTGAGGTTAAAGAATGCAATTTATAAAAGACTTTTCACATGAAATCTTATTTATCCCAGCATAAATACATACCTACTGAAGTGGTAGTAACTAAAGTAATGAAAATATTTGTTTTATAAATGCAGTTAGTTTTATTAAAAGGAAATTATACTGTCAATATACGCAAATATCGCCCTTTAGTTTATGGATTAGTTGGTGCTGCTGTCACGCACAGAGGGAATAACAAAGCAAAATTGGTTCTGCTTTCTATTGGAAACTGTCCTAAATTAACATTCACATACTTATAGATGTTTCACCAGGGTTTGAGCAGTAGTGTAAATATTCAGACAGTAATTGAAGGTTGTAGTTATGGTTAAAAAATTGTGTCGAAGTCACTGTTTAGTTTACGTTAATTTCGGCCTTAGCGATCTCAAGAATACGCGTAATTTTTATTTATTAAAAATTTCTGTTTTTAAACATTTGCGAGAACCCCTGTAGTTAAAAATATATTATTCGTTGAATTTTAATTCCAATCAAGCTTTAAACGCTTAAATTCAAGTAAATTATCTGGTCATTTTCGCAGCTGTCAAGAAGACAAATAAAGATTTTTGGCTACTTTATTCCAAACAACTCGTAAACCGAACTAGCCCTATCGTAAGGTATAAAGCCGAGATCACACCGAGGTCGTGCGTAATTTTCGAGTTAATACCGTTAATACTGTTAATTCGTTAATACCGTTAAACTTTTAATACCATTAATATGCCTAAATACCCTTAATATCCTTACTACTTAAAACCAATTAACGTTAATACCGTCAATAACGTTAATATCCTTAATACCGTTAATACCATTATTACCCTTAATATCGTTATTACCTTTTATCCCGTTAATACCATTGATATCGTTAATATCGTTTATACCGTAAATACCGTTAATCCCGGTAATACCATTGATATCGTTAATATCATTAATATCGTCAATATCGTTAATATCGTTAACATGGTTAATATCGTTAATATCGTTGATATCGTTAATGCCGTTTTTTAATTTGAATCTTTTTACTGCGGGAACTGAGTCCATTCGACAAAGTTAATACCGTTAATACTGTTAATATCGTTAATACCTTTAATACCGTTAATATCGATAACACCGCTAATCCCGTTAATACTGTCGTTTTTTTTTATTTTCACTTCCTTTTAAAAAACTGGAAACTTTATTATTAGTTTTTACTATTAGGATTTATTTTGTTATTCTCTTGGTCGACCGTCGCTTGTTAAATATTAGCAAAGAAAGCATTTTTATATCTCAAGAAAATTATTCTTTACTAGTGTTGATGTACCATTTTGTTATTTCTTAAGTTTTGTAAGGAAGGCCAGGTCAGTGATCGCATTCATTTGAAAATAATTCTTTAAAGGGAAACCGTTAATTAAAATAGATATATAGTAACCAATTTTATTTTTTCAGAAAATCCGACCATAATCCCGGGGCTATTACCAGTTCAGCTGAATGAAGATACACCATTTTTTTAAATAATTTATGCAAGAAATATTATTGGTTGATATCAATGCCGATTGAAATTATTTTAGAACAATGATTTTTCCTAATACTTCCGTCACATTAAGTATACTGTTAATTATCTTTAATTATAAAAACTCTGACTACAACCGTGTATCATAGATTTATTTTATTTATTGTCGCATTGCTTTATTACAACGTATTGGTATACAGGGTGTGTCCTAAAAATTATTTAAAATTGCGGATTTAATTCTTTTATTTTTTATTTATTCCATAAAGCATTAATTTTGTAAATATTTTTGTTAGGTTAATTATACTGGTAATTAACCTGAAGGTTACACTGCTGATTAAAATGACTGTCGGTATATCCGTTTTGATAATTTATTTCTTTATATTTTTATTTACTTCTACGAAGTTTTAATTTGGTAAATATATTTTGTTTGGGTTAATTATACTATTAATTATTAACTTAGAGCTTATTATTTTTGTGCAATTGATTTAAAATAAAGACTAAAAAATAACAGGTCCATACCTTCAACTATGGAATACAATGGTGTAGATTACGAGAATAATGAAGATATTTGTAATGCTTTTGCGGATTATTTTCGCATGTCTTTTCCTAAAAATAGCACACTTCTCCAAACAACAATGAACAGCACATCTCCGTTTCCAAATCAAATGTTATCTTCAATTAGAATTACAGAAGAGGTAGTACTTGAATCAATTCGACATATAAAAGCAAATATGACCACCGACCCTGATGACATTCCCGCTTTTCTTATTCGTGACTGTCAGTTTGTACTTGCTCAACCTTTAACACAAATGTTTAAATTGATAATTAAGACTTCTACCTTTCCGGATAAATGGAAAATTTCAAAAATTACTCCTGTGTTCAAAAAAGGGAGTAGGACAGACGTTAACAATTATAGGCTGTCATATCTGCTCCTAAAAGTAAAACGAACGCTACATACATGTCAATTGTCATTGTAAGTTGTCATCTGTCACTTCACTTCCATTTTTCCGTTATTCAAAATGTATGAATAAAATATAGTTCTGAATCCGACTACATCTATTATTATATTCAAGTAAAAACCTACGATACCTACATACACAACAGATTGGCGACGAGGCAGGTCGAATTCACACATTATTATACAAAATATTACAGCTACGAGTTGGATGTGCAAATTTGTTGGATATAACCTAAAAAAAATTTTCCGTGCCTGCAGGCCGGTTGCTACAGCATTAATAAAAACAAGGTTATCTCTTTGGAATAATTATTACCCAGACCCAGTTGCAGTCCAACATTCGGTGCAAACCATTTTTTCAATTGAACATTACGACACTTCGAAAAAGTTTGATCGGTGGAGAATGCGCCTGGAAAGTGCATTCAAAGTATTTGCCGTTCCACAAGATAAAAAGGCACCGTATCTCCTACATTACATGGGACCCGATGCGTATGATGTATTGTGCGATAAGTTGTCTCCTGACAACCCAGATGATAAGACATACAATGAATTGGTGGATATCATGAAGGCCCATTATAATCCTGAGCCTCTAGAGATTGCAGAGAATTTTAGGTTTTCCCAGAGGAAGCAGCATGAGGGGGAAACAGTCACAGAGTATTTAACGGCACTCCAAGGGATAGCCACTACATGCAAATTTGGGGACTATCTTAAAAAGGCTTTACGAAACCAGTTCGTGTTTGGTTTAAGAAACGAACGCATACAGAGTAGACTCCTGGAGTCTGCAGATCTTACAGTGGACCGAGCAGTGGAGATTGCCATAAGTATGGAAACTTCAGCTAGAGAATATATACATGCAAATAAATGGCAATTTGGTAAAGTTACAGAAAAGCTGGGTAAGTTACATTATTTAATTCAATTAGATGATGGTCGTTGTTGGAAAAGACACATCGATCAGTTAAGGTCAATTGGGGAGAATACACCTCATATGTTTGTCCAACCTGAACCATCTATCATGCCTAGTCTTTTTGAGAGTGTAAATAAAGAAAAGGTAACTGAATCCCCAGGTCTGATTCAAACTGATACTAAACTTCTACCTGATGAGTCAGCATCAGAAACAACAGTACAAACTGAAACCGATTCATCAGACTTAACATTATCTCATGATCAACCAGGGACCTCCAATACAGATCCTGCTGCATTCACTCCTTTTTCAGGTGAGGCCTTACGTCGTTCTAAACGTCAGATTAAGCCTCCAAATAAATTAGATTTGTGAACTTTAGGATCTTGTTTTTCATAAGGAAGGGGAGAGTTGTCATATCTGCTCCTAAAAGTAAAACGAACGCTACATACATGTCAATTGTCATTGTAAGTTGTCATCTGTCACTTCACTTCCATTTTTCCGTTATTCAAAATGTATGAATAAAATATAGTTCTGAATCCGACTACATCTATTATTATATTCAAGTAAAAACCTACGATACCTACATACACAACATAGGCCAATATCCATTATCTCCAATTTTAGTAAGGTATTTGAAATTACTTTAAAGCACCATCTATATGAACATGTAAATTCTATAATTACACGGCTTCATAAAGGGCAAATCTACTGTTACCAATCTAGCTGTAAAAACCAAAAATTATTAGTGAAGTAATAGACAACGGAGGACAGGTCGACATAATCTATACTGATTTTATTAAAGCATTTGATAGGCTCAATCACTCTGTTTTATTAAATAAGCTTGACTTCATGAATATTTCGAATGCACTTATTCTCCTTTTTAAATCTTACTTGACCGAGCGGTCACAATATACCCAAGTTAATGGACACAAATCAACCTCATTTTTTCAAAACATCTGGTGTGCCACAAGGTTCTATATTGGGTCCGCTATGCTTCATTATCTTTATTAATGACATAACTTCAAAAGTTAATAGCACATGTTTGCTTTATGCTTGATATTGATTTCAAATATTGATACTGTAGCCGACTGTTCTTCGCTGCAACGTGATCTTGATATAATTTCCGAATGGTGTTCTAATAATAGTTTAATGCTAAATGCTGGTAAATGCAATGCAATCTCATACACTCGTAGACAAAGTCCTATCCGTTATGACTATAACTTAGATGGTAGTACTCTTAATAGACCTGATACGTTTAACGACCTTTGCGGATCACATAAGTCACACTACTGCATCTGCTTACAAAATTTTGGGCTTTATTTTACGATCGATAAAAGATTTTAATAATGTGGAGACCTGCAAGCTTGTGTTCTGTGCTCTCACCAAGTCCAAGTTGGAATACGCCTCGGTTATATGGTCTCCCAATACTAATGTTCAGATTTTAGCGTTAGAACGAGTTCAGCGTCGATTTTTAAAAAGTTTGCACTGTCGTTTTTATATTACGTATCCAGTAAGAGGATTTCCCCAGGATCAACTATTAGTATTATTTAAAATGCCAAGTTTACACACGAGAAGGATTATATCAGCCATTATATTTATTCATAACTTAGGACATAATCGCATCAAATGTTCAACATTATTAAGTCAACTTAATTTTTACATCCCTAGACTCGCTGCAAGGCATGTTCAAACCTTTTCACTTCCGATTCCTAGAACTAATGTGCTGTGTCGGTCACCATTATTCAGTATGCTATCAGAGGTAAATAACTACATTATTTTCGTAATTGTAAATATTTTTTGTTAGGTTACTCTTTGCACTCATGTTTTTGTTTCGTAACTATGTTTTTAATTTGCGCTCAATTGATTTTCTACATATATTTTTATTTTCCCCTATTTGCACTGATTTGTGTGGGTAGCTTTTTTCTCTCACCGAGAGTTTTTTCAAGGTACCCACACAATTTCAGTTCAATTATTATGTATTTATATTATTCATGTCATTGATGTAAATTATGTAAATTATTTTCTTGTTTTTTTTTATTTTTTTTTTTTAGTTTCTAAGTTTTTTGTATTACTACTCATCCTGTAAGTGGCTATTGGCCATTGGATGTTTAAATAAATAAATAAATAAAATAAAATTATTTGGGTTTCGTATTGCTCTACCGTGTTTAACCCCACACTTGATCCAGCTTTTCCTGGATTGGCGGTTGAAATTTCAATTACTCCGCCAGTTTTATAAAACTTAATTTGTCTTTGAATTCCAGCTACACTTGTTTCTCAATACGTGTTTTAAATACAGGGTGTTCCATCTCAGACGACCCACCCCGTATATTTCTTATCTCATAGTAATTGGAAAAATTTCCCGAACCATGTCGGATGATTTTCTTTGGGGGTCATCTTTTGACGTATATTTGAGGCTTGAACGAGCAACCCCCAATGAGGGGGCGCTTCAACCCCTCAAAATTGAATAGCGAAGAGGGGTTGAGTGATACTTTATTTGTAAGGTCTTGGAAGCCTCTTTACAACGGTGTATGAAAAAAATCACATTCTTAAAAAAAATTAATTGTTTTATCATGCTTACAATCAAAAAAATCAAAACTGCGTTTTTAAATCAAATGTTCAAATTGTCCTCTATTGACTTCCATACAATAATAAATTCTCAATAAATAAAAAAAAATTCTTATCTTGCCTTAATTTCTTCGTTCTTAGAAGGTGTTTATCACGTTTCTTCGATCATTTCATGTATTACGAATCAATCTGTTGAGTTACTACTTTGCTGATTTGCTTACAATTTTAAAAATAATTATGTTGCATACATTGCAAGACCGTGTTGAGCTGGTTAGCCTGTATTACCAAAATCAAAATGGTGCCCTAGCGGCTGCAAGGATATTTAACCGAAACCATCCTGAACGTAGCGTTCGCCATAAGTACGTAATGGAATTGATTTCAAAATTTGTTAATACGGGTCCAGTAATAGCCGCGTCCACATTGAGCGAATGGCCTCGCGAGGCAAATGCTCGCTTAGTGTAGACGTGCCTCGCCCTTAATTTGAGGACGTGCTGCCTCACCCGAGGCGACCTCGCCCCGAGCCGAATGCTGTCGGTAACGTGGACGTGCTCAAAAGAGTTTCAATTCAGAAATATGAATTTCCTCGCATAAGAAGGCTTCCGCGCGAAGCCAACTAATTTTTTCTGGAACCAAATTCAACCGAGGCAGGCTCGCGAGGTAAAGGCCCGAGGCTTCCTCGCGAGGCGATTCGATCAATGTGGACGCGGCTATTGGATAAAAAAATGGCACCCATTGGAATTGTGAATAATGAAGGAGCATCTGTGGCGGTATTGGGCCATGTCCAACTTATGCCAAACACGCAATCTGTTCGACAACTTTCTGCAGTTTCCGGTATTGGCCAATCTAACGTTTTCAGAATTTTACATAAACACAAGTTCTATCCGTACATAATTAAATTAATTCATGAATTAAATGATGATGATTTGGATCGACGGCAAGGGTTTTGCGAAATTATGGCCGAGAGTATTAACAATAACCCAGATTTCTTGTACAACGTTTGCTTTTCTGATGAATGCACTTTTTCACTTAATGGAGAGGTTAACCGGCATAACTGTAGAATTTGGAGCAATACAAATCCTCATGTATTTCGAGATGCTCACACTCTGACCTGAACCCTCTGGACTTCTTCTTGTGGGGACATCTTAAGTCCAAGATTTTTGTGACTCAGCCTGAAAATTTGGACGAACTACGCCAACGAATTGTAAATGAGTGTCGTCAAATAACTCCAATTATGCTGGACCATGTTAGAGACGGTTTTTAGTCAAGATTTTATTATTGTATGGAAGTCAATGGAGGACAATTTGAATATTTGATTTAAAAACGCAGTTTTGATTTTTTTGGTTGTAAGCATGATAAAACAATTAATTTTTGTTAAGAATGTGATTTTTTTCATACACCGTTGTAAAGAGGCTTCCAAGACCTTACAAATGAAGTATCACTCAACCCTTCTTCCCTAATCAATTTTGAGGGGTTGAAGCGCCCCCTCATAGGGGATTGCTCGTTCAAGCCTCAAATATACGTCAGAAGATGTCCTCCAAAGAAAATCATTCGACATGTTTCGGGAAATTTTTCCAATTAATATGGGATAAGAAATATACGGGGTCTGAGATGGAACACCCTGTATAAGTTGGTTGCCCACTGATGTTGATGCAACCTATCTCTTCTGTAAAGAATTGTTTTCAACTGATATAAAAAAGAAACTGTGGAAACTATATGTTATATAATAGATAAAAATAAACCTTGTTTTTTTTGTATCTTAATTAACAATATTAATAATATTTGTAATTTTTTTAAGTTGTAGGCTTTTTGGAATTTTGCGTTCCTGTACTTTTATTTTTTAGATTATTGGACTTTAAGTTTTCAGGTTTTAGGTTTTTAAGGTTTTTTAATTTTTTTAACTTATTTAAATTTTAGGTTTATTAAAGTGTTTTTAGGTTTTCAAGTTTTTATTTTTTTTTAGATTTTTTAGGTTTTTTTGGGTTTTTTAGTTTGTTTTTGGTTATAATTAACCATGTAGGGTTAAAAAAGTTGATCAATTTTCAAAAATATTAAATTTTGGTTCTATTAAAGTCCTAATTTTTGTAGGTTCATTTTTGAGACAATAAAATCTTTAACAATAAAATCTTTAACAATTCTCATGTTCTATTTTAAATAGAATAGAACCAACATAGGGTAAGAAACACACACAATAGACCTGCTGCATTGCTAGTACTACATGTTTCATAACGACAAAATCATTTTTCGTGCACAAAGTCATATTTCCAGTTCATAATATTTCTCCGAACATCAATAAAACCGAATAGCTACATTTCTTGGATCTCGAACTGACATAAAGTTCGTTTACGACCTGTTCCGGGTTATCTAAATATTTGATACTTTTGCGATTCGGAGAATAAAGGTTAGTAATCAAAAAAACGTTTTATCTACTATACGGATTTGGAATTTAAATACACATATTTCTAGAAAGCAAGAAGGGAAATATAAAATTTTAGCCAAAGTCAAAATAATAGATTCTACATCCAAAGTGGAAATGATGACCATATCAGAAGATATCATTATTTGGTCAGGATTAAGTTTCAATACTTAAATATACAGGGTGGCCCGGTTTGTATCGTCAAGATTTTACAAGATGATACAGTAAACGCCAAATCTAAAGGACGCGCATTTATAATGCTACGAACACGCCTACCGATGAATAAAATTGGTAGCTTACCTAGAAAGTTGTAAACCAGGGGCTCGTATATTTTAAGACATAAAATAAATGGAAAAATAGTGAATGATACTTGTTCATACATATTGCTTAGTGTTATTATTAGTACATATAGTCAATTAAAAAATCATTATTTTTAAGTAAGCTGTTCTACCGCTTTCCGTTCGGTACTTATATAAAATTCTGTTACGGTCAGGAAATTATCCTTATTCAAATAAATTAAATTGTGGTAAAATTGTATATTGGTCAAACGGGCCGTACTTTCGAAAAAAAAAAGCTATTTAAAACATTACAATAGTTATACTAAATACAAAAATAATTATACAAAACATATTTTTATCTGACAATCAATCGTTTATGCAAAAATTGTTTCACATTTTGAGAATAAAGGCATTAAATTAAACCATTTAGAAACACTTGAAATAAATAGATTTAAAAATTCAAATATCCTCTTAAGTGATCAATTAGATATTAATAACTGAGCTTAATTAAATCTCTTTACCTGTTCTTAGTTTTCTGTGAGATAATCCCGGTAATGATATCTTATTGGAAATTTATTAATATATTTCTCTTAAGAGCGATATCCATGCAACACCTAACAGCAAATTCAGATTTAGAACACACTGACAACTTTCAGTGCATCTGAACCCACTTTGGCAACGTTGTTCTATTCCCAGGCTTACGCTCCCTTCAATTTATTACTTATAAACTATAGATGATTTAAAATATTAAAAATGCCGATAAATCGCAGGTCCGGTCTAACAAAGAGTATTTCTGTTTTGTTTTCTCGTTTAAAATATCTTTTAAAGGTATAACCTGGTGTAACATTTTCGAAAAATTTTTTTTATAACTAATTTATTTATTTACGAAATATATTTTTAAATATACATATGTACCTATTTCTACATTTTCTGATATACAGGGTGTTTGTTGGTAAGTGTGAATGATTTTAGGGAATGTTTGCCGTAGTTATTTTATAAAAAAAACATAGATCGAAAAAGTCAGTGGCGCAGTACTTTTTTATTAAAAAAGTGGCATTCTCGCACAAACGCCACTGGTACAAGTAGAAATATTTGGAACACCCCAAAAAATACACATTTGCCCCTTCAAAGTTTTTTTGCAAATTTAAAGTAAATATCTTTAAAATTATTAAAAATAATTAATAAAATTTAATAAATTAAAATTTAAACATTCTGTATCTCGGAAACGAAGCATATTTCGACCTACTTTTATAGGAACTTTTTTTAACAAAATAACTTTGATAACAATTTGCAAAAATCGTTCGTACTTATTTACAAATACCCTGTATAAAAATACGTTTTTTAAATAATAACCCATTTGATACTAGTTTGTGCAACAACAGTGGACAATCCACTGGAGTTGTACAGTATGTTTTTTTCTGCGACCCACTAACGAAAATCTACAAATTTAAAGTATTATTTTAGGAAAAGACAAAATAATTAATTTTAAAATAATTTATGACTTTACTAATTTGTGAAATAAAATAAACATGAAAAAATATTTCATTTAATTAGTCCCCAGCCCAGATTTGAACTCGGGCCTCTCGCGTGAAAGACAGATGCCGTATCATCATTTTCACCTCCACATTTAAAATTTTAGTTCTAAAAGTAGTAATTAAATTAGTTTCATATAGGTAGTTTAATTCAAATTTAGGATTTTTTAAATTGTGGTCTAAATTAAAATTATTTATGAATCCTACGCAAAAATAACTCATTTTAATGTATATTTAATCTCAATTCCTAAAAAATATACTGACAAGTAGTTTGACAGAATTGTCACTTATTTAAAATTTTAAAAATAATAGTTGTTGGGTGTCCAATATATAAACTGTGATTGGTGGATTTCATTTTTTTGCAGTGTTCTCACTACCCAGAATGGATATGAAATATATTCGTTGAGTTGAACGCAATAGTATATTTTTTCGTTTTGTAGTCTGTGCGTGAATAGTAGTTTGTGCAACAAAATTGGATATGATGGCCATATCGCACGAAGACGAAGTTTCAGAACGACGCCGTAGACGGAGTGCTTAATCGTCTGAGTGCGATACAGACAATCCACTCGAGTTGTACAGTATATTTTTTCTACGACACCCTAACGAAATTCTACAAATTTAAAAAAGTAATTTATTAAGACAAAATAAATAATTTTAAAATAATGTATGACTTTTAATAATTTATAAAATAAAATAAACATACAAAATGATTTAATTTAATTAGTCCCCAGCCATGATTGGAACTCGGGTCTCTCGCTTGGAGACAAACTCCGTGCCGTCGCCACACTTGCCATTATAGTTCTAATACTTGTAATTAAATTAGTTTTATATGGTTTGATTAAAATTTAAGATTTGTTTATAAATTTGGACGAAATAAAAATAGAAATTCTATTACTTATCGATTATACATAAGAAATATTCATTTTTACGTATATTTAATCTCAATAATTCAAAAATATACTGACAGTTAGTTTGACTACATAAAATTTAAAAAATAATAGTAGCCGGGTGACCAATATATAATCTGATTGGTGGATTTAACTGTTTTGCAGTGTTCTTACTAGGTAGAATGAATATGAAATATATTCGTTCAGTTGAACGCAATGGAATACTTTTTTGTTTTGTAGTATGTGCGTAGATTAGCTAATATTCATGTGGGTATAGAAAAAAGCATATCCATGTGGATGTAGAAAATAGTAGTTTGTGTAACATGAGTGAATATAAATTAAATTGATTTTATATAGTTTAATTAAAATTTATAATTATTTATTTCTAAATATAGATCAAATAAAACTAGAAATGCTATTATTTATCGATTCTACACAAGTATAACTCATTTTACGCAATAGCATATTTTTTCGTTTTGTAGTCTGTACGTAGATACGCTATCCATTTGGGTGTAGAAAAAATTGTTTTCTAGTACTAAAAATATTTAAAAATAATATTGAGTAAAATGATTTATTATTAGTAAAAAAAGGAATAAAAATAATCATTTTTATTGACTATTGGTCGGATTTCTACTCGGATTTCTACTCAAATTTCTAATATCTAAACCTCTAGTGAAACGTGGATCTAAGATCTCGGGTAGTATACAATCTAAATAAAATTGCTTTAGTTTGTTTTCCATATACACCAAAATCTATCATCTTTTTTATTTTTTCTACTAACATACTTAAAGGTATTAAAATAAATAAAAAAAAAAAATATTTCGTTTAGTTACGTTAAGTTGCCCCTGAACAATTATTGCATTTTCGCATTATCATTAATAATTGCAAATTTTATTATGTTGTCAACCATTGCTTTTTTCGGAGTCAGTTTTGAAGCAGTGACAGGATATTTAATTTCGATAATACTGTCTGTTCCTAATAAACTGTCGGAACCTAAAAACCATATTCAGAATCCACAAATAAACCACATTTATTGGATATCCGCTTTAAATTTGTAAATATTGCTTTAAAGCTAAAGGTTTTTTTTTTATTCAATACTTAGTATATTAATTTCCCATATATTTTAACTTTAATGCTTAAAAGGGGTGCTAATGTTTGTCTTTTTCTAAGTAATCTAGCACGATATTTTATAGATTTCCGTCGAAACGGAAATATAATTTTTGGCGTTTCCGAAAGTTTTCCCATTTTTATCACAAATTATTATAACTCAGCTTACACATAAAAGTTCATATAAACACATTGACTAAATACGAAACAAAAACACCTACACTTGAACTAAAAAGAATAAAGTTTTTTATTATTTTATTTTTATCCCAATTTTCCGGTACTGCATGCACCGCCAACGTCCGCCGCCTTGTTGCCAAATCAATTAATATGGATTGGAATCTTGACAGATTTTCTCATATTTCCTAATTCAAGGTTTTCAAAAAATATACGCTTTGGACAAAAAAGTGTATTGGAAAGAATTAGCTGATTTTTATATAACAATTCCCGGTAAAGACTCCTTTTTGCAATAATTTTCATAATTTGTATAGAAATAATTAAAAAATTAGTTTTTCTGAATTCGGGCTCTATAGCGGAGTTCTCTATCATTTGCTTAGTAGGTATACCAAATTTTATAAAAAAATATTTAAAACAGAGAAAGAGAACCTTGAAGTCGTTTTAAGCCTGTTTCTAACCATGGATATCGCTCTTAAGTCCTACTTTAACTAATTAGTTTATTTTGTAAATATATTAGAAATGTAAATGAGTTACATTTGAAGAAGAAGTTGTACTTAGAAACAATTGTCGTGCAATTTTTAATTTTTATTTCTTTAAATAAAGGTGTGAAAATCTACCATGTTCGGTTTTTCTCATTTTAATAATATGGATTTCCATCAAGTAAAGGCCGCAACTATCAAGAAATTAAAATGAAATGGTATTAAATACTTACCACTTATATAGCCTATAAGTAAATACAAACAACGTAAACAGTAAATCACAAATAAATAATGTTCATATGTCTTCGTCAGATTCTTCGTTGGAAGAAGACTCGTCACTGTCGTCACTGGAATCCTCATTAGGATTAATGACGATAGTATTAATTTCCGAACATAAATTAGTTTGTAGTTCTCTTTCAAAATATTTATCTTCTACCTTTATAACATGATCGCATCTCTTTTTCCATTCCTCCATACCGATTTTGTTAAATTCTTCTTCTGCTAATTGTTTTACGTCTTCTAATTTAAAGGTAACATTCCTTTGACTGACATTATTCTTAACAGTTGCCCAAATCAATTCGATAGGGTTCAAGTCGGGGTGATATGGTGGTAACCGTAAAGCGGTGTGGCCGTATTCTCGACACAACTCATCAAATGCATATGTTACATGTCGGTCCTTATGAGATTTAATCAGTTCATATAACTCTGGTTTCAAACTTGTTGGATTAAAAGGTATGTTGTATTTTGTCAACCATTCGATCACATCATTCTTCAAAGAATTGGAATTAGGTGCTCGATTTGTCTGTACATTGTGATAACTAGCATTATCACAAACAAATACTGAATTAAGTGGAAGATTAGGTATTAACTTCTCTCTTAACCATTTGCCGTAATTTTTCGAATTCATTTCGGAATGATAATCTCCAGACTTGGTCCCTGATTTGAATATCAACAAACTATTTTTGATAAAACCCATTTCTCCCCCACCGTGAACTATAATAAGCCTTTGGCCTTTAGAAATAACAGAAAATAAACCTTTTGTTGAATCGTCTGTCCAATTCTTGGAAGAAGTAACCCCGCTGTGTATATATGTTTCATCTAAATAAACGATTGAACTATTTTGACTTCTAAACTATTTTATCTGTCTCAAATATTTTACTCTTAAAGTTCTTATTTTCATTTTTTCCACCAAAACTTTACGATTATTTTGTGTTTTTCTCCATTTAAATTGTAATTTTTTAAGGACTCTTCTTAATGAAGTTTCTGATATGCGGATATCTAAATCTTCCTTAATTTTATTATTTAATCTTTTAACAGTAACACGAGACTTTTCTGTTATATGAAAATCGTAAATTATTCTTCGAATGTCCCTCAATTGATATTCAGGGAGATTCGTAGCGGTTGATTTTTTGATGAAGTTTTTCCTAGGTGTGGAAAATGTAAATTTTCCAGTTGTTTCCATTGACTGTTTACCTTCCTTTAAAATTATTTTAACGGTAATATAAGAAACACCTGTAAAAACGTAATATTATATTAATGTAATTATTAGGAAACAAACATTTTTAGAAACAGAAGATAAATTTTAAAAATTTAAATATAAAATATTAATCAAAAATAAAATGCATAGATATGTGTGTAAAATACAAAAAAATATGGAAAACTACGCAAAATTAATTGCAAATAAACTACATAGTATGTTTACCTGTTGCCTGTGCAGTTTGAAGTTTGATATCATCTAAACTAACTCCTTCCATTTTTGTTGCGTCAAAATATTTAAAAACATTGTACCTATATTTCTTCACGTTAATAACAGATCTGGGTTTTTTTTCAAACACAATAGAAGACATTATCAAAAATAAAACCAGTCACTTTAATCAAAACACAGAAAGAAGAAACAAACAATGATCCAGTTGTTACGCTACTGACCGTAAGCAAGGACAAGGTTCAAATTGTGAATGGGCGTGGCGATTTTTAAGTAAACGAACTTGAGCATTTGCGCTGGTTCTTTAGATTTGGCGTTTACAATAGTTTATTTATAAATAAAGGTACTTTGTCCAATAAACTATGATACAATTTTGATTTATTTTTGATGTACAGGGTTCAAGTATTCAGAGACATGCCAAATTGTTTGTTTTAATTTTTTGCTTGAAAACAAAATAAGATACGAAAAAACTTTTAATAGTCAGTTTCTTACTACAAGGGGACGAAAATCAAGATATTTAAGAGAAAAATAATCGTGAATTAAAAGGAGTAATATTATTAGGCTCATCTAGTACCTACACCTAAAGAAGATATTAAAAAAAGAAAAAGACGGCTAAACACAAAAGACAAGTGATTTAGCAGAACTCAAAATAGATACAAAAAAGTTTATTTTTAGAGAAAATAATAAGAAAAAGTAAGATTAAAAATAAAATAAAAATAATGTTATTGCCTAACAGATTATTCCATTTACAGGACAAAATACATGAGATAAATGTCAAACATAATATGACAGAAAATAATGTTTATCAACTAACAGGAAGAAAAAAAAAATATTAAAATTTATTTAATTAATCAAAAATGGTACAACAATAGTGTTATGTAATATTTTATAAAGAAATGTCACATTGGAAAATACCCTTCTGTTTTCTAAAGAAGGTATGCTAAACCTCAAAAGCAGCAGAAATTGTTCAATACATCGAATGGGATATTTAAAAAAAGGTATAGTCCAGGGCATTTAGAACAAAATTGACTGGAATAGCGGAAATTTTTAAGGACAGCAGATATCGAGATGCGGTTTTCTGCATTGTCTTCAGGAAGGTCCCAGGAAAAAAGTCTATATCGTCTGGTTTAGTTATTTTTTGAAAAATACCTTCTGGGCCGGAAAATGCATTTTCCAATTGCATCATTACTTGCACCATTATAGGACATCGTTACTCGGGGGTTTTAGGGGCTGCCGAACTCGATTCTGGCATTAGAATTACCCGTGGGTGGCTCTGTGGAGGGTGCGTGGGGGGTGAATTGGGAAGAAATAATAGCGTGCATGAAAATCGCTCCAAACTCGTTACTCAGGGGTTTTCGGGGATGCCTAATTCAATTCTGGCATTGTAATTACCTGGAGGCACTCGTGGGCGCTCGAGGGCGGCTCTGCGGGGATATCCGGGGGGTCATTCTGGGGCATAAATTGCGTAGTTCATGGAAAGCGCTCCAAACTCGTTACTCAGGGGTTTTTGGGGATGCTGAATATAATTCTAGCATTGGATTTCCCCGGGGGCGCTCGAAGGTGGCTCTGTGGGGTTGCGACTGAGCTCGTCCAAAGCTAACGAGCAAAAATGTATGCTGAAGCCACCAATTCTAAAAAAGTCGACCTTGTATGCATAATCTCGACTGCTAATGCGTTAACGGAGCATATCAAGCGTGTCTATTTCCAAGTCCAGGCTTGGTATGGTTCACAAGGTCAGGACGAGACCTTAGATCCGTTGGAAGGAAGGCGGGAATTGGTGGATGGAGAGCTCAGTCCTGTCACCATGACCCAGGAAGCCGGTCCCGAGGAAATTTTAAACAAAATTTCTTGTTCTTGTGAAACCGACTGTAACACGAGGTGCGGATGCGCCGAAGTGGGTTGGAGTGCTCACTTGCATGCAAGCATTGCGATGGCAATTGCTCAAACCAAAAAGGCACTTCCAACGGGGTCAAGAATAGTGACGAAGAAGAAGATGAAGAAGGGGAAGAAGAAGAGTTTGAACAAGATGTTTAGTATTTAAGTTAAAAATTTAAGTTTATAATGAATAATTCAACATTAATATAAACTCCTATTTGTTATTTGAATAAAGTATTATTTTCATAATTTGTGATTTTTCACATTCTCCTTTACCATTTCCCACAGAGCCACCCCCGAGCGCCCCTGGGAAGTCTAATACCAGAATTGAATTCGGCATCCCCGAAAACCCCCGAGTAACGATTATTTGGTGATTTTCCTGGACATTGCCATTTCCCCCCAATCACCCCCAGGCAACCCCACAGAGCCACCCCCGAGCGCCTCCGGGGAAATCTAATGCTAGAATTTAATTCGGCATCCCCGAAAACCCCAGAGTAACGAGTTTGGAGCGCTTCCCATGAACTATGTAATTTTCCCCCTAGAATGACCCACTCGGATACCCCCGCAGAGACGTCCCAGAGCGCCCCCGGGTAATTCCAATGCCAGAATTAAATTCGGCATCCCAGAAAACCCCCGAGTAACGAGTTTGGAGCGATTTTCATGAACGCTGCCATTTCTCCCCCAATTCACCCTCCGCGCACCCACACAGAGCCGGGTAATTCTAATGCCAGAATCGAGTGCGGCAGCCCCGAAAATCCCCGAGTAACGATTTTCGAGCAATTTTTCCGAGTTTCCAGTCGTTCCTATAATGGTGCAAGTAATGATGCAATTGGAAAATGCATTTTCCGGCCCAGAAGGCATTTTTCAAAAAATGGCTAAACCAGACGATATAAACTTTTTTCCTGGGATCTTCCTAAATACAATGGACTAGTACGTCGATGATTTTTAATGAATATTGTAAATAGGGTTACAAATAAGAGATGCATATTATAGCTTAGAACGAACCAAAGAAAAGTAAAGGATCTCCAAGCTTTGAGAGTTTGAAGAAGGAGTATCACGAATTAAGAACCCTAAGCTTTTCGACGCAGAAGGAACGGTATTATCAATATGATCCGAAAAATAACTTTTTGGCCGAATAATATATATAAATCTTTAATTTATGCACAAGTTGATAAAGGTAGGTCGTTAAATAAATAATCAAACTCCACCTTATTAATATTTCTAGTATAAGAACAGACTTTACATTTAGACTCATTTATAATTGTGTTCATTACACCAATTTTCAACGATGCCCAGTCGGGTCTGTAAAAAGTGGCTTCAATTGATGAAATTGAGGTAAATAGTCATCAGCGAACAGCACGTCATTGTATGTTAAGTTTATTGCCGTCAATAATAAATATATTAAATAATAAAGGTCCAGATTAAAGCCCTGTAAAACTCCAGATGTTGCTGTGAAAGGTGAGGATGAAAATCCGTTATAAAAGACAATTAAAACGATGGATTATGTAAGAAGAAAATAATCTCAAAAGCGACTGATCAAACACTAAGATTTCCAACATACTTACAAGAATATTATAATCTATTCGATCAAAAGCCTTTGACTTTTCTGATCGAGTACATCTGATGTATATGTTTGACACAGTCGATCTCCTGCTCATGAAACCATGTTGATTAATAGAGATAATGGTTTTTACTTGTGGTATAAATCTGTTATATACGGACATCTTAAAAACGTTGACAAAGTTAGACAAGATGGAAATTGGTCGATAATTTTCGAGATCATCATTTTTTCCTGATTTTAAAATAGGGCAAACTGTTGCCAATTTCCAACTTTCCATAAATAAAGATTGTTGAAGAATAGTGTTAAAAATAATTTTTAACGTTTAGCAAGTACGTGATCACAATCTCTTAAAAGGAAACTAGGAATACCATCAGAACTTGCTGTCATTTTATTTTTTATTTTGTAAAGTTAGGTAAAGTAATGTGTTCGTTTGTCATTTCTAAAGCTTGATTTAATGGAACAGAGGTAGGATTGATGACTGTCTAAAAAAATCAGCAAAGCATTGTACAATCTCTTGCAGTATTTCTAAGATTCTGTCATTCGAATGTAATATATTTGGTATTCTGAATGAACCTCTTTTGCTATGGAAGAAATTCCAAAAGCTTTTTGGGTTATTACTTATATTCGATAGACCGAACATTGACTTTGCAAGCTATTTTAAAATGCAATTTAATATACTTCCTAATCCTAGAATAATTTTGATAATGAGAATCCTTGTTAGTATTAGTATAGTAATATTTAGGGTTTAGAACAAGTATCATCAATCCGGCCTGTGACACTAGCTTATTGTTGTTATTGTTCTTGCGATACTAGGTTATGTTGTTCAAGCTTACAAATTAAGAATCCTTTAAATGTTTCAAAAACGAAAGGAGATAGGTACAGGAAACATTCCAGAAACTTTACTTTATTTTTCCGGGAATTAAAAGACACCATCAAATATAACTTTGATATAAATTCCTATTTTTGGGTTACCCTGTATAATCCAAATTATTTTTAATTTGTAGTGTTAATAGCCCTGCATATCCTTATTAAGAAAAAAATTCAAATTTTAAGTCGTTTTCCCTACAGAGACCGACGCGTATAGGATATGCCACCCTGTATATCTCCAGTCCTCGATCATACTATTTCTTTTTTCTACACCCGTATTATAATAATGCACTTATATGCCCATAATCCGTTTCATAATGATACCCATTATGATACAGATTTTTCATTACGATACAGATTTTTAATCAATAGAAACCTACAATTTTTCAATCAAGCATGCTGTTTGACGTTTGTCCTAGGTTCCTATGTAATTATTTTAGTTGTCAAAACGTATTAAATTTTCGTAGGTAGCTAAACTTCGATAATTATAATATTAAAATGTCTGATATTAGCGATATAGAAGACTCCTCCACACATATCGGAGAAAGCAGAAAATACAGTACAAAATATTTTACCGCAAAAATCTAGGGAAATACCAATACCTGAAGTAATACCATTAATTACAATTTTGTAGAATTTTTTATAGAAATACGAGTAATTACTGTTATTGTGTTCAATACCAATATAAATATAATATTTATAGGTCTTGATTATTTATCGGGTGTAGAAAAAATAGCGTATGCAACTCTCATGTAATGGTTATTAAAACACTCGCATAAACCATACGAAACTCGCCTTTGGCTCGTTTCGTATCCCGGTTAATGCTCGTGTATTAATAACCATCATTACATGATCGTTGCATAATATACTATTAACGAATTTCTTATCATCCAAAAACCTCTATTATATCAACTCTGTTTTTATATTCCAAACTAAACAACCTTGTAAGTCCACAACAGTATATATCCAGAGTGATAAGCCTTGAATTATTTATGGAATTCTCCCTAAGTTTGGAAGTTTAAGGCTAAGTATTTGAACAGGATTAATATTTGATAGCAACCTCTAACGGAATGAATAAAAAACAGTTTTATCAAATTCTATATAATAGAAATTGAATTGAACTTATTGTTTGTTTAATAGTAATTCGTTATTTTGGAAATATAAATATTTAAAGGTTAATCGAAGAAACTGATTTTTTAACAAAATATTTCGTGTCTTATATTAACAGTAGTTTGTAAGATTTGATTTTTTGACAGTTTGGTATATTTACAAGATGAGTTATGTGTATGTATGAAGACTGGTCTTCATACGTGTATGTTAATTAATTAGTGCTGGTATCTCGTCATATACAGGGTGGACCAAGCTTGTGGAAAAGTTCGATATCTTCCTTGTTGAAAGAGATATTAAAAAAGTGTATTAAGAAAATTATGGACATGTTTGAGTTTAACATTTTAAAATTATTGGGAGGTATACAGGGTGTTGCATAGCTCGTGTACGAACAAAACATATGTGTTTTTTAATGATAACCCCAGTATATTATTTTAGATTCTGTTTACTCATCTTTTTTTCCATTCTTCTTATATATGGTTTGTCTATGTTATATAGGGTACTTTTCAAGGAATTGACATTTTTGTGAGAGAATCGTACATAATTCAACGTCCAGCAGCCAATTACACACTTTAGAAAAAAAAAAATTATCCACACGAATTTTATAATATGATGTATTATACTTTTTTTTAGTTATATTTTTATTATCTATTTATTTGTATACAGGGAGACTCAATACTCAGACCCTTGATTTTCTGGTTTTATTTAAATGGGACACTTTATATTTTATATCACCAGTAAAATCATCTGTTCCAAGTCTTTCATTTTTATAAAGCATTCCTATACTTAAAGTTGATATTTATCGATATTTTTTAACAATAATAAATATTATGTGTTATTTTTTATCTAGTCGCCAATGCATTTAATATACCTGTCACCGTCCAGTTGACAATTTTGACATTTTAAAAATCAAGAGCAACTGCCTGTGTGTTAATGTTTTAAGTAAATTACTAATAATAAGATGAACAATACCAATTTTTCTATCCTAGAAATGGTGGATATGATTTATATACTAGGTGCAACAAGAATTCTTTACTTGCCTCTAGAGTGTACCACCAACGATATCCGGAACGCCGGAAACCAAATAAAAAGGCGTTTGAAAAACTAATCGTTTTATTCGTACTGGTACTGTATCATACGAGCAAAAACAAGTAACAAAAACTGCTATCACTGAAGAGAATGAAATGAAAGTATTGTTGAGTATTTATGATGATCCGCATATTAGTAAACGAAATATTTCAAGACAACAGCAAGTCAGTTACGGAACTGTTCAAAAAATCCTATCGAAACATAAAATACATCCTTTCCATATCCAGTTACATCAAGAACTTCTTGAACGGGATTGAGAAAATAGAGCAATATTTTGTGAATGGTCCCAACAAAAAATTTATCAACAAAGAAATTTCTTTGATTTTGTGCTCTTTGATGAATCGACTTTTCGTAAAAATGGAGGTATAATTTTCACTATTATTCTACAACGAACCCACACATTATAGTCACTCATAGCCAAATGAGGTGGGCATTAAATGTTTGGGGTGGCATTGTGGCTGATTATGTGATAGGGCCACACTTTTTTGAAAAACGAGTAAATGGTGCAGTATATTTGGATTTCCTTGAAAATCATTTGCCCTTCACATTCGTCAACAAATGTGGTTTGTACACGATGGTGCACCAGTACATCACATTGTAGTAATTCATAATTATTTAAATAATCACTTTCCAAGACGGTGGATCGGAAGAGGGGGACCGATAGGGTGACCAGCGAGATCACCGGATTTGACAAAAATTGATTTTTTTCTGTGGAGTTATGTAAAAAACAAAGTATATAATGTGCTTGCAACGACAAAAGAGGACATGAAAACTCGAATCAGAAATGTATTTCAAAGTATTGATGTTTAAATGCTGAGAAATGTGAGTCAGTCATTTGAAATTCGATTACAAAACTGTATTGATGTTATGGGAGGTCACTTTGAACAACTTTTATAATTATGTTTTAATTGGTTTGTTTGTTTTTGAGTTTTTTTATATTCACACATATTATTTATTATTGTTTATAAAGAGTATTTTATGAAAAACTAGTTTAATTTATCGAAATAACCATAATTTTTATTTATTGTTAAAATATCGATAAATATTAACTTTAGGTATAGGGAATGCTTAATAAAAATGAAAGGCTTGGAACAGATGATTTTACTCTAAATATTGAGTCTCCCTGTATACGAGTAAACAGATAATAAAAATACAACTAAAAAAAGTATAATACATCATGTTATAAAATTCGTGTGAGTAAACAAATTTTTTTTTCTACAGTGTGTAATTGGCTGCTGGACGTTGAATTATATACAATTCTCTCACAAAAATGTCAATTCCATAAAAAGTACCCTATATAACATAAACAAACCATATATTAGAAGAATGGAAAAAAGATGAGTAAACAGAATCTAAAATAATATACTGGGGTTATCATTAAAAAAACATATGTTTGGTTCGTATACGAGCTATGCAACACCCTGTATATCTCCTAATAATTTTAAAATGTTAACCTCAAACCTGGCCATAATTTTCTTAATACACTTTTTAATATCTCTTTTAACAAGGAAGATATCGAACTTTTCCACAAAATTGGTCCACCCTGTATATACAAAGAATATAGTTAAAACTGTTTACATATATAATACATGCAAGTGCCAATAATAAACCACATCAACATCTCTTCCCATTTCTATGGTCTAATATTGTAATCACTCTTCAAAAAATCAGAAACCACGTCTTGAACCTAAATGCTATAGACCAATAATCTTAACGTGCCCAATGAGTAAGTTACCAGAAAAATTATTAATTCTAGACTTATATGGACTTTTTACCATTTAGTCTCTAGAATCAACAATATATTGGATCTACAAAGCGTAACACATGAATCTCTAAAAACAAGAAAAACTTGTAAAGCAATATTTTTCGACTTAAAGAGAGCTTTTAACACCTTCTGGAATATCCTTGCTTTCTTCAAAATTTTTAAGATCCATGGATCATTTTGTGTAAAAGTAAATAATTTATTTTCGGAAAATCAAAACGAAAACAACGGAACCTCCTAAGGTTTAACAATCAGTCCTAAACTGTTTCTAGTTTCTATAAATGACATATATTTAAAAGTTGAAATGACTTTTAAAAGAAAGTTAATTTGCTGTTGAGATGGTTATCTATATTATAGAAAAAAAGTGAATATAATTTTCTACAACTTTTTTGGCGAAATTGGAACAATAGTCTTTTGATATCTATAGGATTTAACTTTTTCTTGACAAAAAACATTGGAACTCTACTCTCCAAGAACACTTACAACTTAGGTGAAGCTGTTGCTTATGGAACAGCAGTTCAAGCTGATGTACTTGGTGGTGAAAAAGATTTAAAGATCCAAGATATACTTTTGTTTTAAAACCAACCTCAAATAAAAGACACTCACTAAATTTAAGAAACATCAAAAGATCATCAATAAAAACAACAAACAACAATGACTCTGGATTGTAACACTGAGGAACTTCTGAATTTATTTAAAATACAACTCATCCTATAAATATCTTTTTTTTGCAAAAAATCATTAAGTAACCTATTTAAAGTTTATTTGATACTTTCCTAACTTCATTAAGGGAACCTACTAATCTACCCTGTCGAATGCCTCTGAAAAAATCTGTAAATATAGCATTTAGTTGACTATTATTTTTAGAAGCTTCATATACCGGGTGTCCAAATTAAAGTGTTACAGTTAAATACCGCCGAAAATATGCATTTTAGAAAAAAAAGTTTTATAGTTTTTTCGGGGAAACATTTTGTCTAAATTAATTTTTTTATAGCAGACCATAATATGGCTATATCGAGGTTTATTTTGTTTTTTTTTTAAATTGGAACCCCAGTTTTTTTTTACATATTCTTAAAGTTCATAAAAAAATAAGAAACTTTTGAGGAAAATATTTTTTTTATTGGACTAAAAAGTTGGCCATATTATGGCTAGCTATAAAAAACGATTTTAGCCAAAAATTTTTCCCCACAAAACTATAAAACTTTCGTCTAAAACATTTTTTTTTATAAAAGGCGGTATATAGTTGTAACGCTTTAATTTGAACACCCGGTACATACAGATTTAGCTTAGATTTTATTTTTTGTTATTGCGAATTAACAAGAGGAATAGTGACAGCTTCATAAAAATGAACACGCGCTTCGTCCCAATTTGTAAAAAATTGATTAGTGGGGAGTCGTTCCTCCCAGCACACCCAAGGTGTGAATTTGATTTTATTAAGTTCAGTTATTTAAAATACGCGTTGTGGTGTACACCTAAATGTAGCAGTTACAGGAATATTTTACAATAATTTATATGAAACAAAATATATTATTTTCCTACGACCACTTAGGAAAGTGACACATATCACACTATATAATCCTATGGAAAGTGCCCTATATCACACGCGTATGAATAAGAATTTACTTTCCACCCGTGTACGAATATGCTACTTTCCGCATCAACTGTCACAAAATGTCAAATGCATCATTTCTATTTTAATCTATGTAATGTCCATATTAATGCTAAAATCGATATGATTGTTAAACTATTGAAATTGTTGTAAATTAGATCCTAGATATTTATCTTTATTAGCTCAGATGGTAGAATAACAAACTTTATTAACTTTGCCATTTGAGACATGGCGAGCGACCGCGTTCATATCCTTGCGGGGGCAGATTTTTTATTTGTTTTTTTTTTATTTTTTAGTTTTTTTTTGTTTAGAAAATATGAAAATTGAATAAATACGATTAATGTTGATTATTTTTTTAAATACATTTTAATCATTATAATAATAACCTGGTTTTACATTTTTGATGAAATTATTTTGCAGTCGTAGGAAAAATATTGTACATCACTTGTGTGAAAAGTGATTTTCCACACTCGTGTGATAGTCGTGTGAAAAATATCACTTTCCACACTCGTAATGTAATATACTATTTATCTTTTAAAATAAAATCTTATCTCCCAACTTATTTATTTGATCTCTTTTCTGCCATAATGGACATGAAAAGTAAGACAATAAATAAGTCTACTTAGAATTCAAAAAAATTAATTAAAATTAATAAATATTTTTTTCAAATAAAAAACAATTAAAGCAAGAATGGTATAAACAAACCACCAGCTTAGGCTAAACAAAAATCCATTCTTATACTAATGAGTTGCTTGGGTCTCTCTTGTCTTATTTGGCCTTTGAGGCTCAACTTGTCCGATTATCATACATAATTAAACCCCTTAAGACCAAACATATCTGACGACTATGGCGGAGGAGCTTTCGATGACTATTCCAGAAAAAACGGGAAAACTGGTGAACATTCTAGGACCTTCGCCATACTTTTAAATTTGTATATAAATATTGGTGGAGGATCAAGCGGAAGTCATTAGTAGATAGACAGTGGTGAATATAAATAGTGAACGATTCAAAGACATTCGAAATAAATATAAATTAGAATAGTAGTGTTATAAAATAAATAAGTGTTTAAATAAATTATTAATAAAGAAACTGTTTTAAAATAAACAAACATCACAATATTTATTATCCTGCGACCAATAGCGTAAAACGGGTGTCTTATGTTTTCTATGAAGAGTAAAAGAAGACTCATTTGTAAATAAAATATTATTTTCATCATTATCTGACAAAACTGCATCTGTTTAAAATGGTCGTCAGCAAAAATTTCTTGAGTGATTTGTGCTTTAAAACAGGAATACCTCGTTCCCTTTTAAAACAATTCGTACCCGTCTCTCTTTTAAGTCACCTTCAGTGGCAATTTGTCTACTTGAAGACGGTGTAGCTTCAACTAATGCATAGACTTGTGTTGTCCTAATTAATTTTGACGTGGTGACACTTTATTGCAATTATTAACGCAATGAAAATTATCAAATTTTATTATAATTACACGACCTGTATTATCCATAGGAACTGGCCTATTTCTAAATGCAACTGAAAATAAATTTATTATATTTTGAATTAAATGACCCCCTTAGTATTTGTATTTTTTCACGATTGGTATAGATAACGTTAGGCATATTACAGTTCATCAAATTTCTAGAGGTGTTCGACGCCCAGACAGAGAACGCGCTACGTGTGACTAAGATAGCTATTGTACAGTCTGCTAAACAAGTTATTTTAAATAGTTTTTAATATTTTTAGGTAATTAAATTTTTAAAGTGTGGAATAGTTTAGGGATTAAATTGGTCTGATTGGACTTTCTTAGAACGTTTTTAAAAGCAGCTAAAGATAGTATGTAGAATTGAAAATAATTATTATGCCATAAAAGGTGTTTTGAAATTCCTTCAACTTTTGAAATTGAGTCAGAAAATATAAATTTTATAGGATAGCGGAAAATACCTATAATTTTTTTGTAGGCCTTTGTAAATCGTGGAAATAGTTTATATTTTATTTCTACCTTATTAAGGAAAATGGTACCTATTCTTAATAACGGTTGTTTCTGAAACATTACTAAAATTTTCGAAATTTTGTTTTTCTACAAAATAATAAACTATACTATTTAGAAAAAAATTTATTTCTCTTATAATTTTATAAAAAATAACAGGGGAATATTTACATTTCTTGATCTATTAAACAAAACGATAAATTATCTCGACGAATGATACCATGTTCTAGTACGGAAGCTAGCTTTACATTTTTGTTGGTGGTTTCATGGGTATCATATCAATTTTTTGTAATTGTAGTTTACACGTACATATACCTCTTAACACTTGTTTGCTTTATTAAAAAAGTGTGTTGTTGTGATTTACGTCGGTGATGAAAATTCCGATATCTCACGGTTATCGATTCTTTTTTTCTCTCCAGAAATGCGGACGTCAGTGTTTTTAGATACTCCTGTGGCTGCAGCAACACGATCATTTACATTTTTAAATGGTATTGAAGGTGAATTAAAGTTTCCTTCTCTTCTCATAAACTCTATAACATTGGCTATTATTTCGCGAGATTGACTGTTAATCACGCGGCCTCTTAATTTGCTATTAAACTCCATACTTAGGTTCTATTAAACTGTAATGAGCAAAAAACACAAACGAAAATAAAAGAAATGTTTTAGCGAAATTTACATCTGACATTTACGTCTGAATGAAATAGTGAAATACTTGATGCGCAGAGTGTACTTTCATTGCGTAAATCCGTCGGGATGCCTGTCAGTAGTGCTTTCTCTGTCTAGCCGTCGAAAGCCTCTAGAAATTTGATGAACTGTAATACTTAGTTATTTTAAAACAAAAACCAAAATTTTTTGTTTTGCCTTCACGCGCTATGGACTCGATTTGGTAGGCTAAATTTGTTTCCTCTTTGTTATTCTCGCTTCATATGAATAGTCTTATCTCTATTGCTCTTCATAGTTTTGCCCTATACCCAAGAAAAATTTAAAAATACTCTGTGTTTTGTTTGTAAATAGGAAATATTTGTAAACAAAACCATGTTGGGATTCACTAATAGCTAATATATTTTTTTGTATAATATAAAGTAATTATACATTGAATATTAATTTTATTATAAATAAAGGATAGCCGAAATATAGGGATAAGCTCTCGTACATGAAAATCAGCTTATTCCAACTTATAAAAGGCTTATTAAACTCTCTACCTCCCCACGTGTTTCGCAGGTCATAAATTAGGTGAAAAACCTTATTGGAAAACCATCGCACTTATACCTACCCTCAAGCAAATACATTTTTAGGATGATTTACAGTCTTATCTGAAACTCGAATCAATATCGCGTGAACTTTCGACCTTCTTCAGAATCTTCTCTAATTAAGAGAGTCATCTTGGTGTGTTGTAGTCGTTGTTACTAATTAACCGCGTCTATGTTGTACATCGTTCCTAGTTTTTTTTTATTCAGTGGGCTTTTGTCTGTATAACTATTTTTTTTTATTACCACTAACTTGTTAAATCTCCGTTATTTAATGCGAGCTTTTATATACAGTGATCCATCAAATATCTCTGGCTCCATTAGAGATATCAAATAGCTATTTGTGTATTAAGAGCTAAAAATGCTACTTCGTCGCCTGAGATAAAAAGTTGCCGCGCGACGTGCAGCGGAGTGCGGCATTTTATTGTAAGCAGCAAATAGCTTTCCGCTCGAATTACACACAAGATTTTTCTACGATCACACGATATTAAAAGTATATAGTTTTATTTTGCCGAATTCAAATCTTACTACGTTAATTTAACAGACACGGCTAACTTGACTAGCAAACGAATAGTATGTTGTGTATATTGTGTTGCCTGCTTACTCTAGGATTAATTTTATGATACGTATAAAAAATATTTGTTAGTAAGTAGGTACATCTTAAAAATAACTTACAAGATCATCGGTTAGAATAATTAAATCGCAAATGAATGGCTCACACACTGTTTTAAGTTTTATTTAATTTTACAAACAAAAAAAATCAAATTTAAAACAAAAATAAATAATAACTGGTGAGGATTGAACTCACAACTATGAGGTTCAAAAACATACGCGCTAGGCTCTACACCAACAAGACATGTTAAATATAAGTAAATTATAAGTTAATTATTTTTAATATTTTAATTATCATTTAAATATTAAGCAAAATGAGTTTTAGGAATTAAATGTTTAACTAAAAGCTTCAGATTAGTCTACATTTTCTTTTAATATACCGATTAGCTTTATAATAATAACTTTTCTAATGACATTTTCTAATGAAAATGGGCGTATGCAATAAAGTAACTTTCCGCCTATATGCGGCAATAATGTCAAACTATGACAATTCATAAAAAAGTCAACTTTCTAGTTATATTTAAATGTGCAAAAGCCATCTTTGGATAGTGATCGTAGAAAAAAACATTTACAGAACAGTAAGTAGCACGAAATATGTTTCTTAATAATTTTCGAATAAACTTTCAGACTGGAACAAACTTATGTGTATTCAAACGGATCACGCTGTACTTTATTTAACATTTGAATTAGGGCACTCGAAATATTGTCAAATATAATTTTAAGCATAATATATTCCTGAAATTCTCGCCAAGCAGTTGAAGGTTGACATAATTCCACTACCCTAGTTTCCTGTAAGGGACTTATTTAAATAGGTTTTAACCTGAGGCACCCTACTATCATCAGTTAGTTAAAAGGAATATATTGGGATAATATATGTATATTTGTTTACTTTCTATTGAATCCCTTGAAAAAGACATGTTCGCAGTATTATTTAGTTTTGTTACTGGTCCATAATACGGATATCCAGGAAAATGAAGTTCGAACAGTGATATGTTTGGAATAGTTTTAAGGACGCCCTTTCCCTTTTCCCTGGTACTTTATCGTTTACCATGTATATATACAGGGTATCGCAATAAAAGAACGCTAGACCATGCGGGTTGTTCAACAAACTCAGACGTTGCCCATAAGCAAATACTAAAAAAAAAAACTTTTTTCTAATTTTGGCATATAAAGTAACATTTTAATCGCAGCAATTGTCAAAATAATCTACTTCACGCAACCAGTTGCATAATGTTGAACACGAAAAAATTCATAAAGTTACCAGTTGCGAAAAAAATTAGAATAAGCCTGTTTTGGTTTTAAAATCAATAAGTTATCATTATTGAAAGTTTATATGAAAGTAGGGCAGGTAGAACTGCATAAATTTAGAACCTAGTAATAATATTATTTTGTTCCTTATTTTCCAGTCTAAATCAGCACAAAATAATTAAAAAATATTACACGACAAAATAACTCACTTTTTTTGAAAATTAAATAACTTTAATAAACAATATAAACACATTGCAAGTCGTTGGGAATAAATAACTATTAATGATATTTTATTCGTGGTTCTAATTGTCAATAAAATATGCAGCTAACAGTATAAGAAAGTAATATTGGTTGCCTAAATGTCAGTAATGGTTAAACAAAACACAATTTTACTTAAATTTAAGTCAAAATTAAAATAGATATTTTATCAAACACGTTACGAAATGTCATTTTACCAACAAATATTCATTAATTACATAAAATATTGCATTTTGTAACTCGTTACATAGATAGCTATTAGTAAATATGGTAATTTATTACCGAATTTTGATATTATATGTGGACCCAACGTTTGCGGGAAAACGATAGCACTTCTCTAAGATTCGAATGACGCTATATTTAAAAATATTTACGTTTATTTAAAGTCATTTTACCAACCAAAGAACAAATTGCTTAAAGAAGATTTATCTAGTATGAAGGAGGTAAGTTGTTTTGAATTTAAAGGAAATAAAGCTAATTTAATATTTATATTTGATGATGTAGCATACGATAGGTAGCATAAAATTCGCGAATATTGTCAATACAAAGACATCGATGTTCATTATTTCTGTCAAACATACGCGAAAGTCCCAAAGCAGTTGGTGCGTGATAACTGCAACATAATTGTTTTAATTAAACAATTTGAAATTAAAATGAGGTATATATTCGATGAACATCAATCACCCTTCATGTCCTTTGATGATTTAAAAAAGGTATAATACGAATATTGGAACTATAGATACGGTACTCTTGTAATTGCAAAATCTATTCTAAAGGTTTTGACGTTCAACGATGAATATGCAATACTTAAACGAAAAATTTCTGAACTTTTACTTTTCATTCGAAAAAAGTAGATCTGAAATGACGTAGCACAAAGAAAGATAAATCTATTGATATATTATTTAAACCAATTGCTTAACCGTTATAGGAGATTGTGCCCTATTCTCGATAAACAAAAAAAATGGAAAATGTTGAAAAAAAGATAAAAATAAGTAAGCAATACATGTAATTATGTGATTTTGTTCACTTTTAAATACTGAAAATATGTCATATCCATATAGTTTTGAACATGCACAGTGTAGGAAAAGTATTCATACAGGTATATCGTTTGTTATGTTAAAATTACCAAAAATGAACATAATGGTTTTGCCATCCAACTATAGAATTATTATTTTTTTTAAATTCATTTGACATTCTTTTTCACCCTGCGTAAAATTCTGTCACAGAACACTTGTATGCGTTTTACGGTGTGTTTACGCTTTTGGTACATTAATAGAAAATGAACGTGAGTGACGTTCGACCTGCCAACTACAGTCAATTTAGCGAACTTTATAAAAAGGACAGTAATTTGAAATTTGATCATAGCCGATTCGCCTCCTTATATATAGTCTTCATAATTTAAACTAATGCCCTTTTGTGTTTGACGCTTTCCCTTTTTCTTCACTGGAAATGACAGTTAAATGACAATTTACGTTGAATGTCGTTTACTGTATTTAAATCCATGTAATATTATTGGTCTACGATCTTTTGTCTTTGTTTACCTTGTATATTATTTTACGTCAACGCTGGTTGTCATCTTGGATCTCTTAGCCAAGTCGCAAACCACTTATCCAAGTTGCAATTCTCATCACTGATAGGTGGTGCTATCTTGCGCTGACTTTTGAAAGTAGTTTCCTCATAGTGGTCTAGTAGATCTACACAATCTTTCTGCAGCTCCATTCTTGACTACTCGCAAATTTCAAGGTCACTCGTAAAGTCTGACATTACGAATGAAATAGCAAATTGTGTATTCATTATTATACGCAACACATTTGAGTACTCGCATAAAACTGCGAGTGGGTATTATCAATCGCAAACTACTTGCGTGTGCGTTTAATGAATTGACTTGTGTCAAATGTCTCTAGTTTTTAATTTAAGAGATATTTTTTTGAATGGATACTCGTATTAGACTAACTAAAACCTTGAAGATACGATTATTCCATGGTTATACCAGTGCAGAGACATAGTTCGTTTCAGAATAATAACTCATTTTATATACTAAATGAACATAAGTTTGTTAAGGTGATTACAGTACCCCGTATAATTTTCGAACAAGCATATCTCAAAAAGTAATCAAGCTATTATTGCCTAATTTATTTTGCCAAAATTTTAACTTTTAAAAAAAATTACTTTTTGAGATATGCTTGTCCGAAAATTATAAGGGATGCTGTACTCACCTTTATAGTAGGTTTATGATTTTGTAGGTTTTAGTAGCTTTAGGGTTTTTTGCGCAAGGAAGCAGTAATATGGACATTAGTAGAAGTTTATTTGTATCAGTTTCCCATGCATCAATGTACCGATGCCCGAAGAAATCAGCAGATTGTTTTTAACAAAGAAATTTCAAAAACTAAATGAATAATGAAATCTGTGTCATTCCATAATACAAAATATTAGTATCATGCTATCAGCGTGTAACTTTAATATAATTGTAACGTTGCCAAAGTGAGAATGTAGAACATTTGCAAGTAAGCAAATTTTTCAACATCCCCTTATAGATGGTTACTACCATCGATCTAGTATGTTTCTGCACCTGAAAGATACATCTTCTTATCTGTGCTATCTTTTTTCGGACTACCTATCCGTTTGAAGTCCAGAAGCTGCCTTCTCCATTGCCACTATGTCTCCCGACTTCTATAGTTAAATCCGCTGCCCTCTTGACTATCACTACGTCACAAACTTATAAAGTTAAATCCGCTGCCAGTTAATTTTGATCACTGTTAGATCAGATTCTAATCGAAGAAATTTTAAAAAATTCCTCACAAATCAATTATTTTTATCCTGTAATTTGTTAATTTCATCTTTAAACCCAACTGTTTATATATTAATTACCATAACGTAACTTGTACTTCTTATACTCATTGATAGATTGACTATATTTAATTTTTATGCATGAAGATGGCCATGTATGTCGAAACTAGCCTCGTCACATATAAATAATATTTTGTTCTTTATATTATTATTATAGTTATTGTTACGCTTCGCATAAATTCATATTTTTCCTAAATTTCATAAAATATTTAAATAACATCCTGTACATAAAACTTTGTTTAAGTATGTCGACAATTTGTTTTAAATCGCAATAATGCGCAAGGTTGATTATTTAAAAATTATTAAACATTAGTTTGATAACAATAAACTAACTATGAAAAAGTTATAAAGGTAATGTCGAGGGGATGCACAGGGCTTTTTCCACAGGGAAGAATCATCCCAATAGGAGACCTTCCTTGTAGAAGTTTCCCAGTAGCAGCTCCAACTCAGAATCTCCATAGTTCAAATTAAAAGTCTTTCTTTTGTATATTAAATAGTCAGGCAAGATTTGTGACATGTATCCCAAATATTAGTGGAGGTGGTAAGTTTTTTTTTGTACTTGTTATTACATTGAGCCCATATTTGTATATCGAGCTGTGCCCTATTTTGTATCCTTATTTTAATCATAATATTTGTTTTGAGAAAACATTGTGTTTCCTTCAGCCCTTATACAGAGACGAGTGAGGTTCTAACATTAAGAGTAGAACCCTTATTTAGTTAACGGCTACGAAGCCAAGTTTACATAAACAGTGTTTACATGATTGAGGTCTGAATTTATATATTTTGCTTGATAACCCCCGGGACACAGATAGTCTCATAATTATTAAAGAGCACGTAAATCATGACATTTTTTTATTAAGAACACCCTTATCGTGACATGGTGGCTAGCTTCATTCCCGAGGTTTTCTTCTTCTAAGAACCCTCAAGTACCATAATTTTTTTTTGAGCATATTATAAAATATTCTGATGTGTTCTTGTTTTTAGCGGTATTCTATGTTTTCAGCACATGTCCCCATTTTTTTTTGTCATTAGATTAGAGGATCTCATTTGCTGATATTTTTTTGTCTCATTTATTCCTTGCATTGAGTATAGTGACTGTATTTTTATATAATTAATAGTTTTTGTCTCTTTGGGCGCATAGTGGTTTTCAAAAAAGAAATATAGATTTTTTTTTTATTTTTTTGATCAATCGCCAAAATGCATATATTTTTATACACAAGTATGGACAAAAGATTCCTAAGTTTAATTGATATGACCATAGACCATAGAAAACAGATTCAATTTTGTTTACCAAAAATTAGACAGGCTGACTATAAGTCAATATCCCCTTGTATACAAATAATTAACATAACGTCTCTATTACCGTTATTTTCTTTGATCAAATTAATCGGTGATATTGGCTCCGACCTTTAACGCCAATTTTTTTTATCATTCTCCCCAAGCTCAAACTTAATCCACTTCGAGTAAGTAACCCTGAACACACATTTGCCTTCCAGCTGTTTCCAAATTATTAATTCATCGAAATCGATGGATGTGCTTTCTTGACGTCTCAATATTTCAGCTCCAAGTTTAAAAAATGAATAAGGCACTCAAGTATTTGTAAATATGGTGCAGGTGTTGAATGTATTATAAGCGCGTTCACCAAAATATTAGTCTGAAAATCTAATTTATGTATAAAAAAGGTGTGTAAGAACTTAAAATAATGAAACAATATCCGGGAAGCACCAGATAAAGAAAATTAAATTTTTAATTAAGGTAATATTTTATTTAGATCACATAGTTATTTATTTTAGGTAGCTTTATAATTCGGTATTTCTTGAGTCTATAGAATGAATGAAATAGTTTGTGAAATGTCCCTACAAGATATAGAAGATTTGGAATGTAAGATTTTATTTCGAGGGATGCCAAATTGGAATTTATTACCTTTTTAGGACTATAGTTTAACGATATCGCGTTCGGAATACAAATAAAATCCCATACAAAATTTAAATCATTTATTTGACGTTGGAAAATGACAGGAATACGGAAAAAAATTCTAGGGATGCTAAACTGGTGGTTCTCTGGTAACTTAACGGTAATGAGGCTCCTAGAGACAAACTTGTAGCATAAAATGAAAAATTTCAAAACTTTTCTAGGGTTAAATACAGTGTAGCCTATATTAAAATTGAAATAGAATACAAAATTTTCAATTTAAAATTAATTTTTTTCTCAGGTAAATGCCCAACACCCCATACATCCAAAAATATTCTTAACGCCTTTTATTTAAAATCCATATAACTTGATACTACAGTGTTGTCATTTTTTCAAAATTGGAATGCTGGTTTTTTCAATTTTTCTTCAAATTATTATATTATAAAAAAACTGTAATGTATTATAGTACTAAAACTTTAGTAAAAAGTACAGTGATATCTAAAAAGCTTTTAAAACTTTTATTTAGTTGGCACAGAATTTATTTTCTAGCTGCATTTTCCTCTAGGGTATGACGAGTTTTCCAACTCTACGATTGAAGGAATTTACACGAGACCATGTCGGAATTTTTCCTTGTTTGAAGTACGAAACTTCTTTCGTCCTGTCAGGATAATGTAAATGCTCCGTTTGAGCTGATATTATTTGTTTTATCTACCGTATTTTTTTTTTTTTTTATTTAGAGAACAGCTTTAAAATTATATAAAAGGAAATAGTGGATCTAGTCTTTGATATGCAAATCAACTTCTAAAAATAACAGTAATCTGAAAACCAATTTTATAATTTTTCTTATTCTATGTATATAATTTGGTTATTTTCTGTACTATACAGGACGTTTGCTCTTCTAATTTTATTGATGGCTATTTATATATTTTACCTTTTTATTGGTACGTGTGAGATATATTAACTTTTGTTTTTCCATTGCCAAGGTTGCATTCATAGTTTTGCCTCTTATGAGTAGTTATTGTTGATATTACCTATTAGTTTTAGCAATCCCTATATATTATATAGATAATCAAGTTATCGGTGTTGATGACATATTATGTTTTTAATAAATTGTCAAAAATAAAACTGAAGCATATAATCCTTATTTTGTTTATGCCCAAACTATCTAACTTGAATAGGTTATGGGCACAGTAATAGTGGTGTTACTGATGCTAATCTTGTGCACAGGAGTATTTTCTAGATGTGTCACTGGAAGTACAATGGCTTCAGCTGCTAATTTTAAACTGTTTGATGAAACTGGCTTTACTACATGAGAGTTCAGAGTAAGGTTAGTCTTAGGACAACACAATGTCTTAGCATTTCTGGAAGAATCTGCAGAATCGGTAAAAAATCAAGTTAAATTTATAAAGAGAGAGATCAAAGCACGGAATATTATAGTGCAGTAGGTGACTGAAGATATGTTGTAGATGCTAAGAGATGCCAAAAATGCCAAAAAAAATGTATGAAATTCTTAAAAATACTTACTTAAAAAAAGGTTTTTCTGCACAAGTAGAACTCCAGCAAAAGTAAGAAAATATGCAGTATCAAACTGGCTTACTTAGAGAATTTATCTCAAATTTTCAAAAGATCGAATCAGAATTAAAAAGCTGTAGTGGAACTATTCCATAACTTAATATTACAACTACTAGCTTCAATGTTAAAGTCATACCAAGCCGTTGCTTTAACTAGAGGCTATATTCACTCAAAATTCAAAAGATGACTTTCTAGTTTGTGAAAAATATATTACTGCAAGAAAAAGTCGCCAGCTGAAAGCAAGCTAACCATTGAAATTCCGTAGGCTGAGTACTCAATCATCTGAGTGCGATATGAACAAATCACTCGAGTTATACAGTACCTCTTTCAACAATGTGGTCACCTTAAGATGGATCAAAGGTTACGCCACATCCAAAGGTAACCGTCTTGCTGATTCACTAGCCAAGAAAGCAGCCAACCAAATGCTTTTTGGACCTGGCCCTTCTATTGGCCTGACAAAATTGGTAGTGACAGATCTAGTCAAAGAATATTCCCTTGTGAAATTCAAGAAAAGATAAGATGAAACAAGAAACTGCAGAGTTGCTAGGGAGCTCTTCAAGTTATCCTGACAACACTGCAGCAAACAAATACTTGACTATGACTAGAGGGAATCTGTGCCTGGTCACAGAAATTCTGACTGGTCATTGCCAAGTACGGAAGCATCTCCATATCATGGGGCTGTCAGAATCTGCACTCTGCAGAGGGTGCGAACAAGAAGATGAGACCATCGAGCATATCCTTTACAATTGCTCGACGCTCTCATTTATTAGAAGATTTGTGTTCGGCGAGTATCGGCTAACACCGGCCGATATAAGAGAAGCCCCTCTTGGCGACGTTGTCAACTACATTAAATCTGTAGGCTGGATCACGAGCTAGGAGGTGCCTATCATCTTAGGAGGATGCACAATGGGCCTAATGAGGCCTCAGTGCCGTGGTGGCAACCCACCCTCCACACGTTACAGATACAGAGACAGTACCTCTTTTCTACGACTCTAATCTCTAATCTAAAAATTTAAAATTTTCTTTTAAGTTAATAAGGTAAAATAACTAATTTAAAAATAATTTATGACTAATTTATAAAATAAACAAGATAAAAAAAAGAAAATAAGAGTTAATTTAATTTACCTAATACCATACTACCCAAACCAAAATACCAATATAGAGTTATATTTTTTCTTTTAATTTTAAGTTCAACTCTTAAAAATAATCTTAGTTTAATAAACATTCCCTATTTGTCATTTTTTAAAAATGTAGTGTTGTTGAAAATAATTAACTATTAAATATTCGGCATTAATTACAAAATGTAAGTTTTATCAGTAAATTTTACCTTAATTAACAATTTTTGAAATAAATATGTTTTTTAATGGTTTTGTTAAAATAAAACTATTAGTAGATGTTTGAAATTTATTGATTCATTGAAACTATCGATAATAGGTTTAAAAATCTGATGTGTCCAACACATGACTTTCCTATCTAGTTATTACAGGCTTTTTCCGGTTATTTTGTACAACCTCCATAAATTTTTAGAGGATAAAATAAATATATACATTTTCCACATACATCTACCTCGAAATATTTTTCTATAGATGTTCATTGTAAATGAAAATACTGAAAAATTTAAATTTAGCACTTTTCCTACAATTTTTCCATTACGGTCCATTTTATAAAAATCATGTATAAACAAAAATTATAGAGATCGATATCGCAAACAACTTTTATTTCAACAATTTTCATAAAAATCAGAATTTTGCACATTTTGTCAAATTGCTCGAAACGGACCATTTCAGGAAATTTTTACATAAAACAAAAATTATAGATAATAATATAAGAAATAACTTTTATTTAAACAATTTTTTTCTTCAAACATAAATAACAGATATATTCCATAAAATATAGAAACGGCCCCCCATAAAGTACCCCCCCCCCCAGATGTTTCGACTTTGTCCAAAATCTAATCATTTCACGTCAGGCCGAAATAAAACTTAAGTTTAAAATTTAATGTTTTTTCTTTATCCGTTTTGAGTTTTCTTCAAATTTCGAAATTTACACATTTTCTCAAATATCTCTAATACGGTTTATTTTAGAGAAATTACGTATAGGATAAAAATTATAGAGAATTATATTACAAACAACTTTTGTTAAAACAATTTTTATAAAAAAATATTTTTTTACATTTTGTCAAATTTCTCGAATACGGACCATTTTAGGAAAATTTTGTATAAAACAAAAATTTTAGATAATAATATAAAAAGTAACTTTTATTTAAAGAATTTTCTTCCCCAAACGTAAATAACAGATATATTCCATAAAATATAAAAATGACCACCTATAAAGTACCCCCCCAGATGTTCCGACACTGCCCAAAATCTAATCAGCACATTGCACGCTGAAACAAAACTTAAGTTTGAAATTTGGTGATTTCTGTGTATCGGTTCATGAGTTATGCGACACACAGACACACACAGACACACAGACAGACAGACAGACAGACAGACAGACAGACAGACAGACAGACAGACAGACAGACAGACAGACAGACAGACAGACAGACAGACAGACAGACAGACAGACAGACAGACAGACAGACAGACAGACAGACAGACAGACAGACAGACAGACAGACAGACAGACAGACAGACAGACAGACAGACAGACAGACAGACAGACAGACAGACAGACAGACAGACAGACAGACAGACAGACAGACAGACAGACAGACAGACAGATAGGAAAGTAAAAATGGTAGATATGGGTATAGAAAGCATCATAGAACTTTTACAGTAAATAAAATTTCCTTCATATTGGTACCCTAAAATACAGAGTGTTCCATTTAAAGTAACGCAGTAATTAAATAAAATATTTTATTTTAATAGAACTTTAAATTGCAAACACCCCGTATATTTTTTAAATATTTTAATAATTTAGATATTTTGTAAGGGACGGTCAAAAATTCATTAATTAATTATTACTAAAGAGTAAATATTTAATTTCAAAATCACTATAATTTTCAAAAATGTCAAATAAATCAGAAATGATCAAAGATAGGTATCGCTCCGTACATGACAGCAGCGCCAATCCATTTTTGCACTAATGGACTATTTTTGCCTGTACTAAAAATACAATTTTTAATATAATTTGTAATTAAAAAGTATATATTATGTTAGTTTTAATAAAAGTATATGGATTGGTAAAACATAAAGTTATTATTATATATTTTTATCACTTCAACTAAAAAGAATTAAGTATTAAATAAAAATCAATTACAGAATAAAGGCAGGCAACAGTAATTAAATAATAGCGTGAAGTTGAAATGTATAAACAGAAGAATTGCTATTTATATTTTTATTTTTGTTCGAAAGAAAACATAAAATTAAATATTAAAACTGGTTTCCTATCAGTAAGTCACAAAATTGCATTCCAGTCACATACAATAATCAAAGGCCGATGAAGAACATCGTAAAATGATATTTATTGTTTATTTAAAACCTTTCAAGTTTCTGATGTCTATTATTTCCAGTATTACTGTTATTATTACAAAAGAAAGGTATTTTTTCTTCTTATTGTACACATATCCATTTATTTCTTTGATTTAATTTCCATTTTGCTACTGAAAATTTTTTTTGCTACAATTTTTACAAGTTTCAATACAGCAACTCCGGTTGCTTATTGTATTGTTTTTACCTACTGAAAAAAAAAAAGTAAAATGTATACGTGTATTTGATGCCAAAATTACAAAATATCGCCCTAAAATGCACGAATTATCCGCAGCTAGCGTTAGTATCGCTTTTGCTTCCCCTACCATGACTTCGCACTGAGCGAATAGGAAATTTAAAAGTTGAACTTAAAATTTAAAGAAAATATAGGGTGTCCCATTTAAAAAATATTCCGTTATATTGGTATTCCGGTTTGGGACATCCTGTATATATGAAACTAAATTTAATTTATAGACTCCGTTAAGTTGCATATTTGTGCCAAAGGAATTTTTAATACCGTTTGTACTTTACCCACCAGGCTTCATCTCGTTCAGCGTGGCGCACCCTGTATATAGTGTAGGTAATCGAGTTGTCGGTGTTGATTACATTATTTTGTTAATAAATTGTAAGAAATAAAGCTGAAACAATAACGTTTGCTTATTTTACGCATTCATGCACTTTTTTGCATCTAGGGACCCTCATCAAGCTGGTATCAAAATATAAAAATTAGTTTTTTGTTTCTTAGTTTTATCAAATTTTAATTTTTATTTTAAATAATAAGTTCCATATGTATTTTATCGAACGTCATTTCTTCGTTTTATTATTATTATTTGTAGTGTCTTTATGGCATACTTTATATGACATTAACATGTAATTAGGGCAAACATTGGTAATAAATAATAAATATTTTACCTTCATTTATTTGTTGTTGGATCGATCGAGCAACTAAGAAATATTTATTTATAACGATAGATATAAAATAAAAACAAATATCGATTATCAAGTTTTCTTAGATTAATAGTCCAATCAAATAGACCTTTATATCAAAATTTTGGAGGAAATACAGGAATTATTGATATAAGTCACTTTAGAATATTTGAAAACGATATGTAAAAAGATTTTGTTTTTCAGGCACCGGAAAATGTTAAAAAACAAGAAAATAAAGTGTTTTTTTAAGGTTATTTAAAAACGGTAGGTGATATCAAAAAAAGTTCTTAATAAAAATTGTAAAGCATAAAGTTAGGGTGGTTAGAAATTAAGAGGCGATATACCGGGTGTTCAAATTAAAGTGTTACATTTAATTACCGCCGAAAATATGCATTAAAAAAAAAAAGTTTCAGACAAAAGTTTTATAGTTTTTTGGGGGAAACATTTTGGATAAATTTATTTTGTTATAGCTGACCATAATATGGCCATATCGAGGTGAACTTTATTTTTTTAAATTGGAACCCCATTTTATTTTTACATATTCTTAAAGTACATAAAAAAAATAAGAAACTTTTAAGGGAAATATTTTTTATTTGACTTTTACGTTTTGAGTAACAGCTATTTGAAAATTATGCTAGGCGAAAAAACTAAGTTGGCCATATTATGGTTAGCTATAAAAAATGATTTTAGCCAAAAAAAATTCCCCACAAAACTATAAAACTTTTGTCTGAAACGTTTTTTTTATAAAAGGCGGTATATAGCTGTAACACTTTAATTTGAACACCCGGTATATGACTGCGAGCTGAAAATTCAATGATGTTATAGTTTCTTTTTATGATTTACTCAGAAAATTTTACATTTCTTTAAGGAAAAAATATTTTTTTTGTTTTTTTTTAAGTTACAAGAATTTTAATTTAGAAATTTTTAATATATTATACGAATTTATATGGTAAAATAAATTTTGAAATAAACTTATTAGCTTGACTGACATGAAAAATATGTGAACTAATAAAAACGACATTCCGACAGTTTGATCCCCACTTGAAGTTCCAATAAATAAATTAAAACAAATAAAAAATAAAAATAAAGATAATAAAAAATTAATAAATTAAAAAAAATATAAAAATACGTAAATAAAAATAAATAAAAATATATAAAAATATATAAAAATAAACTAAAAAAAATAAAAATAATTACAAATAGTTAAAAAAATTAAATAAAATAAATGGAAAGATAAATATTATAAAAGAAAGTAAATAAAAATAAATAAAAAAAAATAAAAACAAATATATAAAAAGAAATAAAAATAAAAAATATTCATTTTATTTATTTTATTTATTTAACTATAAAAAATAAAATGACAAATATTTTAACAAATTAAATAAAAATAGGTAAATTAATAAAAATAAAAATTAATAAAAATAAATAAAATTAAACAAAAATAAATAAAAATATATAAAAATAAATAAAAATAGATAAAAATAAAAATAAATAAAAATAATTTATTTTTATATTTATTTTTGTTTAATTTTATTTATTTTTTATTTTTTAACTATTTGGTATTATTTTTATTTATTTAAATTTTTTGTTTATTATTTAATTATTTTTATTTATATTTTTATATTTATTTAGTTTTTTTATTACAATTATTTTTATTTCGTTTAGTTTATTTTTATATATTTTTTTTATTTATATTTTATTTATTTGTATTTATTTTTATTTATTTTCTTTTACTTTTATGTTTTTATATATTTTTGTTTAATTTTATTTATATATTTATTTTTATTTACTTATTTTTTTTAATATACCTATTTTTATTTATTAATTTATTTTTCTTTTTTTTATTTTTATTTATTTTTATTATTTTTATTTAGTTGTTTTTTTTTTTTATTTTTTTTTATTTATTTATTGGAACTTCAAGTGGGGATCCAATTGTCGGGATGTCATTTTTATTAGTTTACATATTTTTCATGTCAGTCAAGCTAATAAGTTTACTTCAAAATTTATTTTACCATATAAATTCGTATAATATATTGAACATTTCTAAATTAAAATTGTTATAGCTTAAAAAAACAAAAAAAAATTCGTAAAAGAAATGCATAATTTTCTGAGTAAATAATAAAAAAAACTAACAAAATCATTGAATTTTTAGCTCGCTATGCTTTTTCTAAGTCATATATATTTCCTCTTAATTTCTAACCACCCTAACTCTGTTAGTTTTTTAATATGTCAAATATTATTTTTATGTAAAACTTTATGCTTTACAATTTTTATTAAGAACTTTTTTTGATATCATCTACCGTTTTTAAATAACTTTAAAAAAACACTTATTTTCTTGTTTTTTGACATTTGTCGATGCCTGAAAAACAAAATTTTTTTTACATATCGTTTTCAAATACTCTAAGGTGACTTATATCAGAAATTCGTGTATTTCCTTCAAAATTTTAATTTAAAGGTCTATTTTATTGGAATATAAAAGAGTAAAACCAACAAATACATTAAATAAACTTACTTTTATAAAATTTTACTATCAAATTTTATAATAAAATAAAAATCATCTAAATATTTAACCGTCGTCGGTCAAAAATAGCGACAGACGTGTCGTCGGGATTTCCATGGTCGATTTTCATTATGATTGCCGATTGGAATGGGTGATTGATTTCCGCAAAGTTCTGGCGATCGGGCATTTAATTAATTCCGAATCGATAGTTCGAAGCTGCTCCATTATTATAAAATTCTGTCTGTTATTCCAGACTAATCCCGCTTTCGACTTTTCTACTACCATTTCGAGGATTATTCCACGGAAATAATCCAGATCGAGGCGTTTTATCACGTTTTTGTCCTACTGCTGCTGTTGTTTTTTTCTATTTTTTTTTGCTGATGTCGATTGTTAGTTTTCGATTGCTTTTTTAGGCTCGGAAAATAGCAAAAATATTATTATTGGATTTTTCTCTTCTGTAATTGGATTTCTATTTATATCCCTTATTGGCGGGATTTTCAAATTTTGTTGTAAGATGAATAAAAAAACAAGAGAAAGTTATCTTAACCACTGTTGCATGTATGCTACAATACCCACTTAGGTTAATATTTTTTATTGTTTTTGTTAACTGATATCCGACTCATTGTAGCACATATGTTACGGTAATAAGTTACCTGAATTCACAATGTAGGAAATATAACACCAATTTTTAACCGACTTCAAAAGAGGAGATTTTCAATTCGTTGGAATATTTTTTTATGCATGTTCAGCGATAATTCTTTACAACGTTGTCCGATTTCTCTGATTCCTTATTTGTTAGAAAGAGAGTACCTCAGGGGTGGTCCCATATAAATGGTCAAGATCTAATGATGGGTTCCATAAGAAAACAATAAACTCTTCATTTTTTAAGTATTTTCAGAGATAATTCTTTACCACATTATCCGATTTCTATGATTATTTTTTTCGTATAACTTTTAACCAATTAGAACGTTCAATTTAGTTAAGTTACCTCGTATAATTTCGATAATACCTGATTATACATAGAGTAGCTCCACCAATCAAAAATATTTACAATAATTTCATTTCCGTAGTAACCACATCGACAACAATACACTAACTAACAGGACCGTCAAATTTTGACGTTTATCAATATTTATTTTGATTGTACCAATATGTATTTAAATTAATAAATTGTTGATATTTACTTAATTTACTTAAAAAATAATCGTATCAAATACAATACGTACTTCAAAATAAATACGGTTATACATCTCAAACTTCCTGCATAATTACAAATCGTGTCAGTTTGACAGAACAATCCTCCCGCTTCGCGGTCGGATTATTTAAACTGTCAAACTGACACTCTTTATAATTATGCAACAAGTTATCGATGTATAACCTGATTATTTTGAAGTACTTATAGTATTACTACTGAATATTTTGTTTTGTTACAAATAGGATACCTCAGGGGTAGTTAAATATACAATTGGTCAGGATCTGATTGTATATAAGAAAATCAAAAATCTTAATTTGCAAGGGCATCTGCATCATTTTGAAGTCAGTTTTTTAAAATTACTTTCATTTTATTGAAAATGTCTAGGCACAAAAGTCCATTGATGTAGGTACAATATTGTTATGTGAGCCATTTCATTATTCAGTCATGCTCTAACCCTCCAAGTCCCTCTCTGTCTTATTTGGCCTTTGAGGCTCAACTTGTCCGATTATTATACATAATTAACCCCCTTAAGACCAATTTGATTTCGATGACTATTCGAGAAAAGACGGGATAATATTTCTGGTCTGTTCCAAATATTTCTAGTTTGGTGGAGGAGCTTCTAGACTCCACCAAAGTTTGGACATTTGTATATAAATATTGGTGGAAGAACACAGTGCAATCAGTTATTATATGGACAGTGAATATAAATAGCGAACAGTTTAGAGACATTCGAAATATATATAAATTAGAATAATAGTGTTATAAATAAATAAGTGTTTAAATAAATTATTAATAAATAAACTGTTATTTTAAAGTAAACAAACATCACAATATTATTGATATGGAAATTTCTGGAGGAAGACGTCAGAAAGTTAGAATTGGAGATAGTAATACCAGGGTGGGGTATAGAAAATTTTATAATGTAGTAGTTAAAATGTATGTTTTTGTATTTGAAAAATGATTATTGTTTATCAGAAGGAAAATAAAACGTAAAATGGATTTTTTTTAAAAGGTAGAAGGGTTGGAATAGTTGAAATAATAAATTGTTGGATCTCAGAGTTGACAAGATAGACTGCATTTAAATATAATAAATCAAAAAAAAAAAGATAAGGATAACTTAATTTCAAAAGTATAAAGAAAGAACAGAGCAACAGACATAAACACGTTGTCAGAGAGGAAGATCAGCATGTAGCAGGTAGCAGAATAACAGAGCAGAGACAATGGAGAAAAGCATACAAGTAGAGAAAAGCATACAGGTAGAGACAAGTAAACGACGAAGTAAATGGTAAAAAGTATACACTGTTGGTGGATGCTGAAGCAACTAGGACCATTATACGACCAACAACCATAAATAACCGTAACAGAATTCTACCAAGACTGCGACTGCGGACCACATTTGAAAGTGCCAACATCCATATGGAAATCCAGGTTCAATTGGGAATTGGTACAGAAAAGTTCACGCATACTGTTATTGTCGGTGATATCGAAGAAAATGTTATTCTTGGATGTAATGAACTTACACGGTTTCCAGTTAGATTTTAAGAACCGAGTGATCAAAGTTGATATCTAAGAGGTATTCCTGCATCCATATGGGGACAGTACCGTGCCAGTTGCTGCACAGGAAGATACGATGGTACCTGGCAGAAGTGAAATCATTATAGTAGCATGACTTCAAGAAACTATGGAAGAAGGAACACCTTGAAACCACGGTGAAGAGATTTGACGAGAAATTCTGAGCAGAAAGGCGTTAGTCATGACTGCTAAAAAGATTCCAGTGCGTCTTACAAACGTTAATGATCACCCAATTACCATCAAGAAAGAGACCAGAATCGGAACTTGTGTACCAGTAATTTGTCAGACAACAACTTCTGATAATTCCAACGACAAATTCGAGTAAATGAATGCAGTTGCTGGTCAATCTCTGAATCAGTTAGAGAAAACGGAAACAAAGGAATTTCTTCGACATATCGTGACATTTTTGTGCCAAAAGGAGAAAACCGGAAGAACGTCTGTTGTAAAGCACAAAATTAACACTGGTGAAGCCAGGCCGATTCGTCAATCAGCTCGAAGATTATCAAAGGCTTAGAGAAAGAAAGCTGAAAGGATTGTTCAGGAAATAAAGGAAGTCAGGGTGATAGAACCTTCTACCAACCTGTGGGACACTCCGGTACTCCTGGTCCAGAAAAAGAATGGAACTACGACATTCTGTGTGGATTACCGTCAGGTGAACAATGTAACCAAGAAAGACAGTTACCCTCTGCCTCGAATCGACGATACCTTGGACACATTGGCCGGAAGTAAACTATTCTCTACCTTAGAATTGAAGTCTGGATACTGGCAGGCGGAAATGGACCCAGTAGATAAAGAAAAGACAGCTTTTACTACCGGATCTGGCAATTCAATGTTATGCCATTTGGACTATGTAATACCTCCGCGACATTTAAAAGACTGATGGAAAAGGTATTGAGAGGGTTATTCTGGACAACAGGCCTGGTGTATTTAGACAACATCATAGTCTTGGGGATACCCTTTAATGAACATCTAAAGAACTTAGAAGATTTTTTTAACAGACTTCAAGCTGCCCAACCAATACTAAACCCCAATAAATGCAAACTATTTTAAAATAAATTTAATTACCTGGGTCATATAGTCAGCAAGGATGGCGTGGCTGCAGATAAGAAAAATGTCACTCCTATTATCAGGACGGTGGTGTAGTTTATGTGTCTTTATGTGACTGCTGGGCTTCGAATCCCAGACCAGACCATGTGGATTTTTAATTAAATTGCATGGTTCTGTATAGGATTTGATGTATGCCGTAATAATAGAAATTCAATTTCTATTGATATGACATGCAGATTATAAAAAATCGCCATACATTACCGTCTCGATGATGGTGGGTGAGGTTTTCCGGGTTTTCCTCACCTGTAAGTCAAATGGCACCATCAATCATCTTTAAGTCGCCCCGGAGCGCCACGGCAAATAATAATAATAGCCGTTAAAATTCACTCGTAAGGGGGTGAATTAGGGAGAGTATTATTATTATTATTATTATTATTATTATTATTATTATTATTATTATTATTATTATTATTATTATTATTATTATTATTATTATTATTTTTTTTTTTTTTTTTTTTTTTTTTTTTTTTTTTTTCCACCGGAATTTACGCCGGGTGTGTCTCAACGACAGTCGGCCTCAACAGCAAGACTTTCGTTGGGTGTCACTATTCTAGAAATGACCTAACAATGTTTGTCGCATCCAGGATTACAGACTTTTGCATTATTCGATAGGTTGCCTCAGGAATATCAATGTCTTTAAGAGAGCTACTTAGTTTTTTAGGAATTAGCCCCATACAGGACAGAACAACTGGAACAATCTTGACTTCGTTAAGGTTCCACATTTCTTTTATTTCTGTCTTTAGCTCAGCATATTTGTTAAGTTTTTCATTATATTTTATTTCTATGTTAGAGTTGTTTGGGATCGATATATCAATAAGCAGAGCTTCCTTAGATTGTTTTTTAATGATTGTGATGTCCGGCCTGTTGTGTCGTACTGTTACGTCCGTCATGATAGTTTTGTCCCAGTAGATCTTAACATACTGATTTTCTATAACTGGAGGGGGCTTGTATTTGTAGTATGGCTCACTATTTTGAGGGTCAAGGTTAAGTTCTTTCAGTATTTCTAAGTATACTATTGTGGCAACTTTGTTGTATTATTATTATTATTATTATTATTATTATTATTATTATTATTATTATTATTATTATTAATTATTATTATTATTATTATTATTATTATTATTATTATTATTATTATTATTATTATTATTATTATTATTATTATTATTATTATTATTATTATTATTATTATTATTATTATTATTATTATTATTATTATTATTATTATTATTATTATTATTATTATTATTATTATTATTATTATTATTATTATTATTATTAATTATTATTATTATTATTATTATTATTATTATTATTATTATTATATTAGAAAATGGCCACAACCAACTGATAAATATCAATTAAGAAGTTTTCTTGGGCTATATACGTACTATCAAAGATTCATCAAGAAGTCTGCAGATATTGCTAAATCATTAACACGACTCACAGAAAAAGTTTAAGAATTTTGCTTTAACGAAGACTGCCAAACCTTTAAAACATTAAAGAAGCATTTAACAACAGCGCCCTCTACCAGAGGGAGAATTTATTTTGGATACTGATGCCAGTTTTGTGAGAATTGGAGAAGTGCTTTCACAAATTCAAGGGAGAAAAGAATGAGTACTGGGTTATTTTAGTAAAATGCTGTCTAACTAAACCTGAGCAAAATTACTGCGTCACGAGAAGAGAACCCCTGGTAGTTGTGAAATGCGTGAAACACTTCTACCAATACCTATATAAAAGGAAATTCTTAATCTGTACCGATCATACAGCCCTTAAGTGTTTGATGCAGTTCAACAACCCGGAGGGTCAAATCGCCAGACGGATTGAACAACTTCAAGAGTACGACTTCAAGATCAAACATAGAGCCAAAATAAGCTATAGAAATGCCGATTCTCCTCTTAGAAGACCGTGACCAGTTGACTGCTCTCACTGCAACAGAGCAGAATCCAAAGAAAGCGAACTAGTAAGAACAACGATGAGTAAGTCCCTGCCAAACTTAGGGAAGAACAAGAGAAAGATCCCGTTTTAAAGAAGATGCGACTGTGGAAAGAGGAAAATCGTCGACCTACCTGGCAAGAAATATCAAATCTCTCTCCATTAGTTAAATCATATTGGGCTCAGTGGGACTTCTTTATCCTGGAAAAAGGTTTATTTAAGCGAGTACTAAAGCATGATGATGGTTCCGCAAACAGAAGAAAACTGGTAATTTTAAAGACTAGATTAGCCAAAGTACTTTGTCAGTTACACGACAGTCCAGTTTGTGAATGTGAAAGTTAGTATTATTTGTAAGATTCTAATGAATAATTCTGTTGTTGAGTTCAATAGATCAATCGATAAAAATTTTAAAGTATAATGTAAATTTAATAAATTAATAAACTGATAGTTACACTGTCTCTTGGGAAAGTGACATATATGTGAAAATCAATTTGGGGATTTGATATGGATATTTCTGGAGGATGGCGCCAGAAATTAGAATTGGAGATAGCAATATCGTGGAGGGTTATAGAAAATTATATTATGTAAGTAGTTGAGAGATGTTTTTGTTTTTCTAAAAAATTACCTATATTGATTGTCAGCGGAAAAAACAGTGAACAAGCAGCGGAAGGAAACAAGAATTTTTTTATTTTTGTAATTAATTTATTATCATATTTTAGATCATTGAACTCATTCCGAATATAAAATCTAAAATACCTCATATTATTTGTGTTTTCACAAGGTGAATATAAGATTAAATAAATAT
>OV651813.1:9230587-9345587 GCA_927349885.1 Psylliodes chrysocephalus
CTAAACATTTATGGAGGTGCTGCAATAGGTTGTACAAAATAACCGGAAAAAGCATGTAATAACTAGATAGGAAAGTCATGTGTTGGACACATCAGATTTTTAAATCTGTCATTAAGTAGACTTTAAAAATTGTAGGCATATATCTATAATGTGTGACACAGCAAAATTATTTGAACAAGATATTTATTATTAGGTAGAAAACTTTTTAAAATAAATATCGTTTAGATACGGTGTATACTAGAGTGTGTCATTTTTAAGCGATATTTTTTTTTTTCGCTGTTATACCAGAAAATCTGATACTTTATTCAATTTCTCATTTAAATAACACAAAAAACAATTTTTTTTCGTTTTAATTGGATTTTTCGCTTTTCTTATAGCTTTTGAAGTAAAATAAATTCTTTACAAAAATATCTCTTTGGCCCAAGACAGTACAACCAGTAGTTTCGGAGGTATAGCGTTTCAAATATAAACTTTTATAAAAATTTCATTTAATTTTTAATTTATTACTTTTACATGAATAATTTAATTATATTATACATTTTAGAGCATTAACATTTTTATTTTAAGTATCGACTCGTTTTAATATAGTAATAAAATTCAAATTAATATGAACTAATTATTACTACTTCAAAATAGTAACACTCATGTATGGAAATCATAATTTCGCGCATATTTTTAAAATTTTCCTAGTTCGATATTTCATTAAGGTTAGCGCCTTTTTTCTATTTCTGTCGTTCTCTGTGTTTTCGCACTATAGTAACTGTCAACTGTCTGTCCTTTATTTTTCGGTTGTTCTTATCGATTGGCACTAGACATAGATCAACATTAATTAACCTCAATAATATTGATGTTTATGTTTTATATGTATGGTGTTGTTTTATATCACTGCTCAAATATATAGTTAGTTCTCTTGGCAATAAACATCAGTTGTGTTTACTATTTACTATTTGTGATTATTTCAGCTAGTAATTTTTATAAAAAAAAATTTCTGCTTGGACACGAATGCAAATGTCTATCTCATCGGAAACTTCCTAATAACCAGTACTAAGGTTATTGATGTATAATTATAAATCGCTAGGTAAATCACTTCAAAATAGTATAAACATTGTTATTGATGAAGTGAATACTATTTGGAGTAAGACCAAGATTGCTGTGATGAGGAATCCAAATAGTGCTGAGAAATTATAAAAGTTATATTAATTAAAATAAAAAGAACTGCACTTGTACAAAAACAGTTACCCTAAAAACTAAAGAAGAAAATTTTAAGCTTTTACCTATTTCAAAAGTTATTTGATGTAGCAAGTCGAAACAAGAATATCCGCTTAACAAGTGAGCAACAAACATTTTTGGTGAATGAACAAAACAACAAATGTCGTAGTATTATACCGTTTGATTTAGAGGAAACCGACTTTGAATCTGAGCAATATTTGGAAGGTACCTTTCTGTAATTTTATTTTCGTGATATTTTACATAATTCTTTGTATTAATTTTTTGTAGAATTAAGCAATTCGATTTCAAATATTACTATTTCAAATAAATTACGCACTGATAGTTTTCATTATTTGCAACAAATCCCTTCTAATTTTGAATATGAACTGCCTATGACCTCCAAAGAACAGAAAATAAACCTTATGACATCTTTAGTAGGTATCTTCTGTGCTGGACTGAACTAATACATCACCAAGGAATGCAGCAATTATTTTTGCTGCTGTTACTTAAAGTTTGATATTCCTTTAGAGGATGTTAACATCTGTCCAAGTTCTATTTACAGGCATCGTAAGACAGACAGAAAAAATCTTGAAGAAAATTTTAAAAAAATTTCAAACCCAGTATTTTAATTTTTCATTGGGACGGATAACTTTTACTAGAAATGACGGGTTCAAAAAAAGTTAAAACACTTCCAGTAATTGTAACCGGTGTCGATTTTAAAAAAAATTTGGGAGTGCCAAAATTAAGGGACTCAGGTGCTTTAGATCAAAGTGAAGTGATTTTTGATTTGCTAGAAGATTGGAACCTTAGAAATGGAATTGGAGCTTTTGACACTACAAGTGTAAATACTGGTACATTATTTTTCAACTTGACATTTTCTTGTTTTTCAATTCTGTCTAAAAGGTTCTTATTTTTGTAGGTGAGACAAGAGGTGTGTGCAAATTAATAGAAGAAAAAAAAATGGAATAAGTTTAATAAATCTAGCTTGTCGGCACCATATTCATGAGTTAATTTTACGATGCGTTTTTGAGGTATACTGGCCAGTCACTTCAGGTCCAAATGTAATAGTATTCGATAGATTTCAACAGTCAGGGCCAAATATCAATAAAAAGAGTTATAAAACTGTATAAGATAATGAAATGGTAGCCTCGATTCTATGACAAAAAAAGATTTCATCCTGCTTTTTATGTCTCAACAGTTACAGGTATTTAAAATGATCGTTTCATCATTTTCAATAATTTTGCAGTTTAAGATACAGCGAAATAATCGAATAAATATTATTAAAGTAAAATTAAAAATTCATAGTTCGAGTTTTTATTTTAATTTACTTAAAATATAAAACTTTTCCATTTACAGGAAAATCAACCATGAGATGATTACCGTGAACTATTAGAATTATCATCAGTGTTTTTGGGAAATCGACCAACTGAAAATATGACTTACAAATCTCCTGGGCCAATACATCATGCGCTATGGCTTTCTAAAGCCATATATTGCTTAAAAATGTATCTGTTTCAAGAACAATGAACAATTTTCACTCAGCCAAGCAGAAGTTCTGGGACTACGCCATATTTGTTTTTTTATCGTTTTATACCTAAAAGCATGGTATTGTGCGCCTTCAGCAATCCAAGCTTCTCGACAGGGTTTAGAATTTATGAAAAATGTACTGAACTATAAAAAAATAAATAAAAATATTTCACCTATGGCCTATGGTATCTATCTGAACAACTTAATGTGTGTGGTTATTTGACGATAATGTTAGTGCACAAATCAAATTAAAATTGATTGAATCGGTTAAGAAAAACAAAAGTCAAGTTAAAAATTTTAAACGAATTAATGTAAAAAATGTTGATATATTTTTTTTGTGTCATCGGCTTCAACTGCTAAGGTTATTTCGCCTCGTGTTCTGTGTAGGCTTTGTTACTGTTTCCCAGCGCCACTTTAGGAACAGCACTGTTAATTAGAATCCGGCCAACGGTGGGATTCGAACCTGGGACCCTTGGATCCACAGGCAGAGACTCTACCACTGAGCCACCCACCCCCCAAAAATGTTGATATTAATTTATTTTTGAACAAACAATTGTATGATTTTGCATTTACAACAGTCTTTAATTATTTTTTAACCGACTTCAAAAAAGGAGGATATTCTCAAATCGTCGCGATATTTTTTTTTTATTGATATTCAGCAATAATTATTTAACACGGTGTCCGATTTCAATGATTCTTATTTTGTTAGAAAGGGGATACTTTAGGGGTGGTCCCATATATTTGGTCAAAATCTAATAATTGGGTTCATGAGAAAATCCTCAAACTCTTCATTTTTTATGTATGTTTAGCGATAATGCTTTACCACTTTGTCCGATTTTATGATTCTTTTTTTGTTAGTAAGGGGGTACCTCAGGAGTGGTACTATATAAATTTGGTTAAGATGTGGTGATGGCATCTGCACGTTTTTGAAGTCGGTTTTTTTAAATTTTTAATTTCTAATACTTGTTGAAAGGTTTAAGCTTCCAACTACTTTTTTAAATTTACATCCTGATCAGTGAAAATCTGACGAAAGTTAAAATACTTGTTTAAAATTTTTTAAAAACTTACACGTCGTTAGTGAAGCTGTGGAACTAGCGGTCCAACTGATGGACGCCTACAATCGAAGCTTAACTGCCGATGAAGAGCAGAAGCAGTACTTATTGCAAGTTCTATGTCTATGTACAGAAAAAATTTTTTTTATATTTTCTTATGACACCTGTAAATAGTATTTGAAGCCGGAGAAGCTAGCCGCGAGCTTAGTGTGCATCCACTTACTCGCAACAGTTAAGCAGTCGTGGATGGGTGACCGCTGGGAGGTTCCACCATGAGCCGTGTCATCATGGGATTCATCCGACTAGCGTTTAACCATCGACAACGTGGAATGAATGAGAAAGAATGAGGGTGTGAATGGGAAAGTAGTAGGACCTTCAAATGGTGGTACAATAAGCCGCAGGCTGCAGTGCTGCTAGACTACAGACGGGTTAGGGTGTAGCACGGGAGGTCTGAAGGGTGTTAAACTAAAAAAAAAAAATAGTAATTGAACAGAAGTTAACATCCTCTAAAGGAATACCCGAACTTTGAGTAATAGCAGCTAAAATAATTGGTGCATTACTTGGTGATGTATTAGTTCGATTCAGCGCAGAAGCTACTAAAGGAGTCATAAGGTTTATTTTCTGTTTTTTGGAGGTCATAGGCAGTTCATCTTCAAAATTAGAAGGGATTCGTTGCAAAGAATGAGAACTATCAGTGCGTGATTCATTTGAAATAGTAATATTTGAAACCGACTTACTTAATTCCACAAAAAAAAATAATACAGAAAATTATGTAACATATCACCAAAATAAAATTACAGAAAGGTACCTTCTGAAGATTGTTCAGATTCTTTCTTTTAAATCAAACGGTATAATACCACAGCTTATACAATACAGCTAAAACACTCTCTTGGCGGCAACGGTTTGCGTCGATTTCGTCGCGCATCGCTTAAGCTCCGCCTTCGAAGGGAAAAGACGGTTTTGGCGTTCAGAAGTGTACTTAGGTAAGGTGTTGAGTCGTGCGTATAATTTCGTTGATTGTATAATTTCGTAGATTTTGTTTGAGTTAAAGGTACTGTTATTATTTTGGTGACTCTTTAGCTGTGAGTAGAATGAATGAAAAAAAAAGACATCATTCTGTTTGTGCAGTCAAAAGCTATTTTAATAAGGGTTATACCTGCAAAAAAACATTCTTTAGTTTTCCCAAGGACCCAAACCGATAAGTACCACATTATAAGAAATTTTCATTGTTAAAAATATAATTTATACAGGGTGTCCCATTAGTGCGTTATTGTTCATTATTTTGTTGTAGACACGCAAGAAAGTTTTAAATAAAAGTTATATGGATTTGAAAAATACCTATATATTTTAAAAATATCTTTGGATATACAGGGTGTCACGTTTTTGCCTGGCAAATTAAAATGTATGTTTTTTAAATGGAACACCTTGTATTTTATTTTATGATGAAATTATTAACACCCTAAATTATTGTAAAGACGAATTGCTACAGAAAATTTTTATCAAGTATGTGTGTGGTTACCTTTTAATAAAAGCCTTGCGGATCCACTCCTGCGATACCTGTCTTAAATATAACAAAGATCACGTTGAAATAGATGATTTTTCTTTTTATTGCTTTTTAAATGCATATGATAACGCCAATTCAGATACATTTGGAAATCTGCAACTGTCAAATGATGAATTTGTAGAACTAATATTCAATATTGAAAAGATATTTTAAAATAATTTTGAAGAATTGGCTACAAAAAATAACATTTGTACCACACTTTTAGAATTAATTAACCCAATACCCTTTAGTCATCCATGCTAACGTTTTCCAAAAGAATAACTTATTTTATTGTATGTTTAATCTCAATAACTAAAAAATATACTGACAATTAGTTTGACAGAATTGTCATTTATTTAAAATTTTAAAAATAATAGCAGTCGGTTGATCAAAATATGAACGGTGATTGGCGAATTTATTTTTTTTGCAGTGTTCTCACTACCTAGAATGGATATGAATTATATTCGTTCAATTGAAGGCAATAGCATACTTTTTCGTTTTGTAATCTGTGCATGGATATTAGCCAATCTACGCACATACTACAAAACGAAAAAGTATGTTATTGTGTTCAACTACGAATATATTTCATATCCATTTTAGGTAGTAAGAACACTTTAACAAAATTAAATCTACAAATCACAGTTCATATTTTGGTCACCCAACTCCTAATATTTAAATTTTTTTAAATAAGTGACAATTCTGTTAAACTAATTGTCAATATATATTTTAGTTATTGATATTAAATATACATTAAAATTTTTGTGCAGACTCGATAAATAATAGCATTTTTGTTTCTATTGTGTCCACATTTAAAAAAAAATAAATTTTAATTAAACTACATGATACTAATTTAATTACGAGTATTAAAACTAAAGTCCTGAAAGTTTCGGTGAAGATGAAGACAGAGCATCTGCCTTCCACGCGAAAAGTCCGGGATCGAATCTAGGCCGAGGACTAATTAATTTTTCATGTTTATTTTATTTTATAAATTAGTCAACTTCGTAAATTATTTTAAAATTAGTTATTTTGTCTAAATAACCTAAAATAATTTTTTAAATTTGTAGATTTTCGTTAATGGGTCGTAGAAAAAATATACTGACCATATCGAGTAGATTGTTCTTATCACAATCAGACGATTAAGTTCTCCGCCTACGACGTCGTGCTCAAACTTCGTCTTTGTGTGATATGGCTATCATATCCACCCTTGTTGAACAAACTACAATTTATTTGTTTTCTTGGTTTAAGTTTTACATCAGAAATAGGAATTAAATTAATTTACTTTTCAAGTTTTCTTGTAAAAATCGATATTACTTTCTCCAAGTACAAATTTAGTACCTACCTAAAATAAGTACTAATTATGTTATATCTTGTAATATTGTAATTCAAATTTCACATTACTATAAAGTTTTAAAATTTCCTACTTCGGTATGGTCAGATAAAAATTGAATATATTATATTAATAAAAACTGTCAAAGTATAACTTCTACAAATCTGTATTTCAAATAATTAGAATACATCTAAATATAACCAATATTGTTAAAACAAAAGCACACATTCTTTATAATTCCAAAATACCATAGAGTTCCCAGACCTCAGTCGAAGCATTCGTTTATCTAGGTATAAACCCTTTGCGCGAAGAGTAACACTTGCCAGAGACACGGGGGTACCACTTGATTTGCATCCACGAGCGTGACACAATTCTTTAACAATTGAAGCCCTTGGTGTAAAATGGATCCAAGCCACAATTTGTCGTGAAGTGACTGTTTTAGCTCAAAACATTTGTTAACGAGGATTTTACTAGCCATATATAAATTATTTTACCTCTAATCCGAAAGATGTGCTATTTTTTGTAATATTTATATTTAAATAATTTTTTTAATTATATTTGAAAGATTTAAAACAAATTAAAAATGTAATTTCCCAAAACTTACTTAATATGGCATGTGACCCACCTTATTACGCCAAGGTTTTCAATTTTTTCAATAATAAAAAAATTGTTTAATTCGGGCCCGACTTTTCCCTTGAATCTAACAGAGATAGCACCATTCCGTCTTTCTTGGTTCTCGACCGCCAGATCAAAGACGCTGACACGGAGTTGTGGAGCTGTATTGTATAAGCTGTGATAATACTACGACGTTTGTTGTTTTGTTCATTCCCAAAAATGTTTGTTGCTCACTTGTTAAGCCGATATTCTTGTTTCGACTTAGATGAAAGTTTAAAAATTTCTTCTTTAGTTTTTTGGTTAACTGATTTTGTAGTATGCAGTTTTTTATATTTTAATCCTATGATAATATTACTTTTTTAATTTCTAAACACTATTTGGATTCTTCATCACAAGAATTTTGATCAATAACAATGTTTGTACTATTTTGAAGTGATTTACCTAGCGATTTATAATTATACAAAAAAACTTAGTATTTCCTGATTATTAGACATTTGCGTTCGGCGGCATATTTTTTTTATTTTCTATAAAGTATAAGATTTTCTGCGAAAAAAAAAATATCGCTCAAAAATGATATACCCTAATGTATGCATATTTTCAAAAATCATTTGACAAAATAGATGATGAAAAAATATTGTTAAAATTAAAGAGGTTCGGCATTTCTGATAAGTTTTTTACATTGAAAAAAAAAAAAATACTTGGAGAACAGATATACAATATAACATAGGTATTCATAGTTCAAGAAAATTATAATAATTAATTTCACATTACATAATTATTCTGTTAGAGGTAAGTATATACATTTATTATCTTTAAATAAGTAATTTTAAAATAATCTAAGTGTACTATTTTTGTACAAAAATTGCAGCCGATTAAATGTTATACGCCTTATTTTTCTTCTTAATTGTGACATTTTAACACATTATTGATACTCACATGTATTAATTCTATATTTTATATCACAGCAAAGGTAAGACACGCCCTTATATAGGTATGAGCAGTTCAATAATTATTTTTGTTTCATATATTTAAGGTGGCAGTTTAAATGTAATCTATTTAGACTTCTGAGCCATTATATATCTAAGACAGGAACCTCCTTTCGTAAGGTATTTTGGCTAAAACTTAACATTTATAACTGAATTGGTTTTTGATCATTTTATTACAATTTACCAAAATGTACGGTTTCTTTATAACTAAGAAATCCCGAAACACGTCAATTTCAAATTATAAAATGACATCTTCCGATGTGAAAATTTCACACTACCTTTAACCCCTTCGAGTAACATTTGCTACCCCCAAATTTGTAAATACCTTATTTAAAAGGTCATTTATTATTTATTCAAAAATGCTGTGATTTTTAAATATATTGCAAAAATTAACAGTAAAAAAATGAATTTATCTGATTGACGAAATTCGCTACCAACTCGCTAAATAATTAATAACTAATAAAATATCGTTAATAATAATAGGAAAGCAAGCAAAAACAATTTCAATTGCCTTTTTCGGCGAAATTAACAAACAAAACAAGAAAAGAAGTTATCAACCCTCTTCATAGTTGGGCACTCTTAATTAGTTTAAAACTTGATGTGTGATTGTAACCGCATGATATTAATTGCTGTCAGTGTTGTAGGTACGTGTCATTTGAATTGATTAACTACAGATTAGAAACATGGTTTATTTGACAGAATTGCATAAAGTAACAATTATGCAAATGGTTGGTTACGGAGACAAAACAGGAACACATCTCGAAGTTGTTCTTCTATTTCAAGAAAAATGCCCGATATATCGGTGTAGAATATTTAGTTCGTTGCTTGAAGATAAATGATGGGGCCATGTGACTTACAGGCGGGGAAAATTCGGAAAAGCCTACCTACCATCATAGAAAACGGTAGCGCATGACGATTTTTATAATCTGGATGTCATATCAACAGAAATCAAATTTTTGCTAATACGGCATCTATCAAATCCTATAAGGAACCATGCAAATAAATTCACATGATATTCCGTAGGATTCGAAGCCAACGTACCACAAAATTGGTTCGCAAATGAATGCAACGCCGCAGACACCTACGCTACCGTAGTCAATAAACTGTAACGTTTTTTTAGTCTTTAATTTCACATACTTTGATTTTCTTTTACTATACGGAGAATGGTCGCACTGCGCAGCTTTCTGAGTGCCTTTTAAAAGGAGATAGAAAACTCCGCCATTTTGAACCTTTATTACGTGTTGCCTACATCTTGGCGCAATATTTTTAATAGGTGCGTTTTAATCATCCGCTTCTGCTTCGGAATTGTCGTTTTCTTGTTTTAATCTGACAGGTTAAAACGACTAAACCGACAATTCCGGAAGCAGAAGCGGATGATTAAAACGCACCTGATATTTTGCTTGCTGCTGTCAGTGTCAGTGAATATTATTTTTGAAGTCACAGTTTATTGCTAAAGAATCAGTTAGCTCACTCGGACCAGTTGAAAGTTCCAAAATAACATCCACTCCAGGGATACAAATTCAGGATACGCAGAAGACTGCTGTTTTATTATAGGAGGTTGTCATATATTGTATTATCCGAGTTGCACAGTGTATAAACTGAAACATTGAGATCCAAAGTGCCGACGCAGAGTGAGCGATCTGATTCTTTAGCTGTAAACTGTGTCACAGGGTTCAAAATGGCCGCGCCCTATGTTGGGCGTGTAGGACCTCTCTCTTGCCTCGTATAGTAATCAAAGTATGTGCTTTAATTCACTCTGACTAAGGTTTTATTGATCAAACAATGTATCTGTTTGTTTATGTTAAATAAATTTTCGTTAATAAAAGGCAACCAATTATTTTATTTATTTGAGTGAAGACTTTAAAATCTTGTTGAAGATAAATCATTTATTTAAATTGACAAAAAAATAGTTTCTTTTACGAACTCTTACAAAAAGACATCTTTCGCCACAGGATACTTTCAGCGAAAACTTGATTTCCGTCACTAGTGAGAAAAAATCCCATAACGTTTACTTTCGTCTCTAGTGACGAAAGTAAGTTGTTACATATTTTCATATATCAGTCGCCTCGTATAATATTTTGGCAGCTTATAATTATTAATAATGAAATAAAAAGATGCTCATTAAATTCTATATGCGTTTTTACCTAAACTTTAATGAATTAAAGATAAAATAAAATGTATAAAAATAGTGCAAATTAAACCAATCTACATCTAGTTTCCTGGTTTTCATTTGTTTATTTGAAGTTTTATCACTTTTGAGAACAGTCAGTTTCAGTTCGTCCTAAATTTAACACATTTTCATGATGTCTGAGTCAGAAAGCGATTGTACTCCCCCAGAAATTATTTTTAAAGCTGAAGAAACCTCTTCAGATTTATTACCGGCCAAATCAAAAAAGAGATATGAAGAAATTTATATCAAATTTTTGGACTGGAGAGAAAAAAATAAAGTGAAATCATTTTCGGAAACTGTACTACTAGCATACTTTGGAGAAATATGTTCAAATTTTAAACCGTCGACGTTATGGTCCATTTATTCGATGCTAAGAACTACACTCTCTGTTAAAAATGTGTCGATATTAGTAAATATCCAAAGTTACGTTCGCTTTTGAAAAGAAAATCTGATGGTTTTAAAAGCCAAAAATCCAAAAATTTTTCGCCTGGAGACAAAGACTTTCCTAAAGAATGCACTTGACTATAAATGTTCAATAACAAAGGTAACGGAATTATTATTTTTATTATAACAAATACTTAATACATAACTACTAATATTTGTAGGTAGCATTAGTTTTTGGATTATCTGGCGCTTGTCGTTGCCACGAACTAAAAGATTTAACAATAAGCAATGTAAAGGATACTGGAAGTATTCTGTTAGTTAAAATCCGTAATACAAAAACAAAAGTTCCGCGTTCTTTTCATATTTCTGGACCCTTTTATGATATTTCTAAAAAATATATGAGCCTACGTCCCGCAAACATGGATCAAATTAATTCAAGATTCTTTATTAACTATCAGAATGGAAAGTGTAGCAGACAGGTTGTTGGAATTAATAAAATCAGTAAATTTCCTAACGAAATTGCTCAGTTTTTAACGCTTCCGAATCCTCAAGATTACACTGGGCACTGTTTCCGCAGAACATCTGCAACGCTATTAGTGGATGCAGGAGGTGACTTGCTTCTGTTAAAAAAGCACGGTGGTTGGAAATCTAGTAGTGTTGCGGAAGGATATGTTGATGAATCCACGAACAGTTAAAACCAAATACAAACCAAAATTTTATAATCTGTACAAAATAAGGAAACTACTAGTTCATCCGATTATGGCGCATCATCATCTGAAATGACATTTAACAGTAGAACAAATATGTCGGCATCTACCTCAATAAATAAAAAGCTTGAGTGTGATACCCCCATAATTTTGAACAATTGTTCAAATATAACAATAAATCAATATTTAAATAATAAATAATATTTCTGAAATATTTAATTGTTGGTTAATTTGTTATTATTCCTAACACAAAATAAAGCATTTGCTAACGTTTGTTTTTTTTTTTATTTTAGTAGGTAACTACATGACATAATAGAGTTCGTAGAAAAAGTATAGTGTTTCGTCACTCGTGAAACAATATACTATTATTCTATATCTATTTGAATCAAAAAAATATTAATTAGGAATATAATATGATGTTGTTAAGGGACATTTTAGCTAATAGCAGCTTGTTTACATAACAAACTATATTAAATTTTTAACTTAATTAATGAACAAGGCATTTCATTTAAGCCTATTAGGCCTGCTTTGATTCAAACCAATTTTGTTATTTAATTTGAAACTTTTTCCAAATTCTCAATTAAACTAAAATTTAAACTCAAAAATAATTTTTAAGAGTTATACAATTTTTAAATGTTCCTATTAATGTTCATGAAAGACAATATATATTTCTCACTAGTAATACCACTAGAGGTCAAATTATTTCCGGAAATTTTCTAAAAATATTCATGAGCGAGAAAAAATTTCCTGATATTAATTTGACCTCGCGTGGTATTCGGTAAGAAAATTCCACGCCGAATTATGGTTGAAAATTAAATATTTTTAAAATTTATTTTTCGTTTCTCAACAATGCAAATTATTTTCTCCAAGTCATCAGTGAAACATAAAAGGTGTTGTCGCCTTGATTGTTGAGTTGTCATGGTAACTAAATGAGACCCTAACCTCGAATATAATTTCAGTTTTGAAGTTGTCAAGCGGCCCGACGTAAAAAAATGTTTCGCTGCAATTATTTAGGCCTTCAAATTGCTTATTTCTACTCATTGTAGTTGCATGGGAATACCATTTGAAAATAGAAAATAGTATATTCTTTAATTTTACGTAAGTTTTGAATAACTACAAGTGGTAGAAAATTGTTTTTCTGCGTTTTTATTAACATGCGTTATGAGCGCTTGCTTTAAAATGGTATGAAATTCATAACCAGCGTCAGCAAGCATCAATCGTAGGAGGCTGTGATCATTGTATTTTGACAGTTCAAAACATTAAATAACTCGCGTTTTGTTGCGATAAAGAATATTGCACAGCAAGTAAAACCAACAAAATTACCTATTTGTTTAAAAATGAATCGATTTGAAAATCATACGCTATGCAAAATATGCAAAATCATTGCACCATAAATTACTTACTTGGATTAATAGAGGATTGTGGCTCCAACTTGAAAAACGAAAATTTGTTCCGAATTGTCCACGAATATTTGCACCTAAACTACGCAAAATTCAAAGTGCTGAATGGTAAAAAGGTGAATAAATTAGTGTCTAAATATTATATATATTTTATTAGACATAGACACATAATTCAAAGCATCCAAAGTCCTGCATTTTCGCCATTAAGAAGAAAAGAAGTGGCCGAAGAATATAGAAAACACCTTAGCATTGTAACTAAAATGTATCAAAACTAAACCTATTATGTGAACAAATAAAAAATGTCAAATGTCTGTCAAAAATGGTCTGTTATTGTAAACGTCAAAAAATTTCCCGTATAATTCGCTGTTGGGTACCCCACGAGAAAAAAATTTCCACGAAAATACCTCCGTTGCCATGATGATCTGTCAAAAACACGTATTTTGATTGGTTCAAAATTACAGGTGTGGAATTTTCAATTATATACATTATATCTTATTTGAATTTACACCTTGTTAGTTCGCTAACCAATCACCTGCAGCAGAAGAAACTTATTTTATTTTATCTTATCTCTTTAACAAGAGTAATGCACTACCATTTGGGATGTCCTGTGGGTGAATATAGTCTAGGTTTCATGGAGGAGGAGGATGAGGAACAAGAAGAAAAAGTAGAAGCCGAAGAAGAAGAAGAAGAAGAAGAAGAAGAAGAAGAAGAAGAAGAAGAAGAAGAAGAAGAAGAAGAAGAAGAAGAAGAAGAAGAAGAAGAAGAAGAAAAATAAAAAGAAGAATAAGAAGAAATAAATAAAAGTAGAAGTAAAAAAACACCAATCCATCATCATCATAATAGTAATGAAGAGTTTCCCATTGACTCAAATTTAAAAGATCTCTAAAATTTCCGGAAAATAGTCCTATCCGTTTTATGCAAAATACCTTCTAAATTATTTCAAACGAGAAATAAACACGATAAAGCGTAATATTAAACGTAATATAGCGCGTCTGCTGTTTGTTGAAGCATAAATGTGACAAGTTCTTGTTTTCTGCTCGAAGGCGTACAAGGTGACGTGGGAACGACGTATGGACGCGTTAGCCAGAGGGATAATATTTTATTAGTGCCAATTTTCGCAGCTGTTGGCGTTGCAGGATTGCACGTTGAGCACAAATCCGATTTTCTTAAAGGTCAAAAAGAAAAGAAGGTAAAACTGTATTTTAATAATAATAACTCATCATGAATAAAATTAACATAATCCATTTCCTATAATGATTAAGTTACTTTTTTCAAATTAATTTTGTTTTAACATTATATACAGGGTGGTCCTTAAGTAATTGTACATAGAAGTATAGTAGATTATTGACTTTAAAATATTACGATATGAGCCAACTTGCCTTCATTAAAATTTGATAATAAGACTGTTAAAGATGAAAATAGGTTGAGGTAGAGTGAAAAATATATTTAAAGTGTGCAAGTATTATATTTAAAAAAGTTGATTAGACGCTTTCGGCAATTATACCTCTATCGGGATTCTAAAAAGATGGTTAGAAGTTTCAACAAGAGCGGTTAGTCTTGGTCCGAGTAACCGATATTTCGGTCAATAATGGACCATACCATAAGTGATAAGTTAACATATTAAAAGGTTGACAGATATGTTATAAATTTAAAAATGAAATTGACCAGTGGCAGGAAATTTTGAATTTAATTTTTTTTATTAATAATGGTTAGTTTCTTCCATTCGTCCCTGTTCTTGGCTTTTTCTTTTCAGTTCATGGTCCTTTTTTCCTTAATTTCTTCTATGATCGATTCCCTTTATTTCCTTCTAGGCCTTCCCCTCTCTTTTTTCCCTTCCGGTGTTGTCCAAGCTAGTCTTTTTACTGTCCTTGAGTCCTCCATTCTTTCTAAGTGACCCAACCATTGTAACCTTTTTGACTGTATTATTTCGTATATGTTGGGTTAGTTAAATAGTTCGTAAATTTTTTTGTTCGTCTTTCACATCCTTCTTCTGTCATTTTGTCCCCATATATTTTTCTTAGTATCTTTCGTTCCCATATTTCAATCTTGGTGTGTTCTTTCTTATTTAGTGTCCATGTCTCACTGCCGTATATCATTGTAGGTCTGATTATTGTTTTGTACACACATTTCTCATGAAAATTCTTAAGATTTTAGTAAATTATGTAAAGCTCCTGCGCATCTATTGCTCTTTGCTAGACGGAGATCTATTTCAGCTTATCCTTTGCATTAATTTGTAATGAGAACACCGAGGTACATGTAACTGTCTGTTTCGTCTATGGTTATTTTTCCTATGGTTTTAGTTTGTAATTCTAACTTTCCAGGATTTTTACTTAAATGTTTGTTAGTAGTTGTGATTGGCCAGTTCTGGACGGGAGGTAATGAGAGGTAATTAGTAATTATCATAAGTACCCACCCCCACCCTTCGCGCAATTAGCAAGTACCTCCCAATTACATCATGTACTGTAATAAGTGCAATTGCACAGTAAGTACCACCCAATTACATCATGTACTGTAATAAGTGCAATTGCACAGTAAGTACCTCCCAATTACCATGTACACGCCATACTGTAATGATTGTAATTGCATAATAAGTACCTCCCAATTACCCACAGGGTATACATCTCATTCTCCATACATATTAAAGTGTACGTACACCTTAGGTAGTAATTACTGTATGCAATGTAGTGTAGTGAATGTTATCTAAGTGCCTCCTAGTGATTACTGTTGGCAGCACGTCCTTAGCTCTCGGCCGGCGTGCCTAGAGTGCTTAGCTTGCGTTAGAGACGGTCGTGCTTAACCGAAATATCGAAGTAAGGGACTAAGAAGGGGTAGCCGGCGCCAGAGATAGACGCGCAATTACCATGTACACGCCATACTGTAATGATTGTAATTGCATAATAAGTACCTCCCAATTGCCCACAGGGTATGCATAGTGTAATGGATGTAATTACTTCATACATATATAGATGTAAGTATTCACTATGTATATCGGGTAGCATGTAACGAGCATAGTAAGTACCCCTTAGATAGTAATTACTAAGGTATAGGATATAGTGTAATGAGTTAAGTCTTAGTACATCTTAATGATTACTATGGTAGCATAGGGAAAATACGTCGGAGCATACCTAAACACATCCTTTACTCTCAACCGTCATAGCTATAGTGAAACGCTAGTCTCCAGCAGACGCGCAAGACGTAAACATCGATGGAAGGGATAGTTCCCCATTCTTCACAAAATAAGCGGGTACCTCTCAGGCTTGCATATTATGAATATGAGTTGCATAGTAAGTATTTTTCAGATACCCTATACACCATGTTTAATGAATATCATAAGTACCTCTCATCACCCCATACACATTGAAATGTAATGATTGTAGCTACCTTGTACATATAGTAATTTCTGTGCATGTCATGAAGTGTAATGAGTAATTTAAGTAGCTCTTGGTTATTACTATTGTAGCGTATATAGCATTTTGTATCCTAAGTACATTCTAAATAATAGACATATGTGGTGGATAAAGTCCGCACATCCTTGACTCTCGACCACCATGATTAGAGTGAGGAACCGGCCGGGCGCAAGCATACACGGCATGAATATCGAGGCAGGAACTTGGAAAAAGTGGGGGATTTAGTTAACAAGTACTTCTTAATTCTAAACCCACTGTACTGAGTCTAATTGCATAGTAAGAAACTTTCAATGTATAATGAGCATCGCAAATACTTTTCAATACTCCATTCACATATAGGTACCTTGTATGTATATCATATGTAATAAGTTATAGTAGGTACTCCCCATTACTTCAAACACAATGAAGTGGTATGAGTGTAAGTACATTATGTATAGTTATTGCTATGTATATCATGAAGTGTAGTGAGTTTAAGATAAGTACCTCTTGGGTGTAACTACTATTGTACCGTACAGAGCGTGAATATCGAAGGAGCTTAAAAGAGGTGGGGGATTTTTGAGAGGATATATAGTAGCGTACGTATCCAAAAAGTTTAAACATCGAGAGCTTCCGCAGTGTATGGTTTCAAAACGGCTAAAAATATCTTATTTTAATACAAAATACATATAAAAACGGAAAAAAAATAACATCAGAATAATTAAAATATCTTTCTCAGGTGAAAGACACCAAAAATTTAAAACAAAAAAATAAGTAAAATGCAGACACATTGGCACACAGCGTTTTCAACTAAACTATTATGTTTTGATTAATGGAGATCTACGTATAATAATACGCAAATCTCGAACACAGGTAAAAAGTGCCGGGTCCTTTAGGCATCTAGTTGGGCTAAGTTTAGTAGAAATATGTGTTTTTTATGGTCGCCATCTATAACGAAGTTTAGGTAGTTCTTCTAGAGTAGGATCATGAGATATAGTAGAACCCTGTTTTTAATAGTTTTCGAATTATTTATTGTGGGTAGAAAACTACAATATTTAAAGAACAAAATAAGTAAATATTTGGTGAAATATTAAGCTGTATATTATAATTACTAAAATATCGAATGTTTATTGAATTAGTAGTCATTTATATACCAATGCTAGACTTTTTTTTTTAATTGGATTCACAAAAATATCAAATAAATAATAAAAAGTGTAATTGTGGTATAATATTAAGCATCTGCGGTAAAGCCACTGTAAATATTTTTTACTTATATAGTATACACATTATTTCATTAAAAATTTCTAAAATTTTATTGTAAGTATAACTTGACCCATATTTGTTCCTTTAATAACGGCCATATATTGTTTCACATTATTACGATAGATGGATAATGTATTCCGCTAAGCTCTGGCCTAATGCCGCCTTCTTAAAATCAAATGAATAGTATAAGAAAAACGATGAAGGCAGCAGTCTTTACCTCGAATATGATACATGTAAGTTGGACTTGCACACATTTTGTGAGAAGATAGTTAGTTACCCTAGGTATGAAAACTTTCTTGAAAGATATCTTACCATACATAACCACACAAATAAGGAGCAAACACGGATTAATGGAAGAGCCACAGTCAGATGATGAAATCGATTGGAGATTACTTACATATCTATATTTATAATTAGAATATAAATAAAACAATATACACAGTTTTAATGTTGTTTTTCTTTAGAAAAGGTTACACGTTATTATTTTTGTTAAAAGTGAACACAAGTATAATTTCAGATATATAAAATAAGAAAAAAGTTTGTATTTCATTGAAAAATACATTATCTTTGACACAGGATTAAGCCTTTCATATATAGCCAAATATTTGATATGACTAGACATAGTCTGCGCCTAATAGTTATTCTGACTGATTATTACCAAGTATGGAATCATTCCCATATCATGGGGCTGTCAGAAATATGTTCTCTGCAGGAGGTGCGAACAAGAAGATAAGACCATCAAGCATATCCGCTACTATTGCCCAACGCTTTCATTTATTAGAAAATTTATGTTTGGAGGGTATCACCTAATACCGGCCAATATAAGGGAAGCACACAACTCTTGGAGATGTCAACTACATTAATTCATTTTGTATGAAGAAATGTTTCTATTCATAGCGATGCCATTTCAAATAATATTGACGTCACAGTGTACTTTAAATGGGAAATCTCAATTGCGGCCTCTATCAAACATACTACAAATTTCGGTTCGAAAAAAAAAAATTAATTAAAAACGTACGCAAACTATGCGTTTTCGTTAATGACATATGTATTTCTTACTTAATATGAGCATATTATAATAGCTACATAAAAAATTAAAACATACAGAAAAAATGCAATATCTTTCAGGCAGGATTGGGTCTTTTCATATATAGTCAAATACTTGACTATGGCTGGTCATTGTCCAAGTATGGCAGCATTTTCATATTGATGGGGCTCTCAGAATACACACTGCAAGGAGTGCGAATAAGAAGATGAGACCATCGAGCATATCCCCCCTTCGATTTATTAAAATATTTGTATTTAGCGAATATCGGCTAACACCGACCGATTTGAAATAAGCTCCTCTTAGCGACGTTGTCACCTACATTAAATCTGTAGGTTGGCTCACGAAGCTTGGTGCATATCATCTTAGGAGGATGCACAATGGGCCCTAATGAGGCTTAAATGTCGTGAGGTAACCCACCCTCCCATACGTTACATGTGCCTTTCATGTATAAAAAACACCAAAAAAGTCAAATAACTGACAAACAATAAGTAAAGCTCAAAAAAATAATTAATTTCAATACAAAATACATACAAAAATGGAAAATAACATCAGAATAATTACAATATCTTTCTTATTTGAAAGACATCAAAAATTTAAATTTAAAACAAAAATTAAGTAAAACGCAGACACATTGGCACACAATGTGTTGATGAAACTACTAAGGTTTTCGATTTCAATGCTCTGCCCGCAGAGAGTACGCATAAAAGATACCGGTTACTTTTTAGATTAAAGAGTAACTGGTATCGACATATCTCCCACCGTTCGTATGCTCTCAGAACAAGCCAAGAGTGAAATCGAAAAAGCTATAAAAATTCTATCTATTGTGTTTGGATTAAGGAGATCTACGTTACGCAAACCTCAAAACAGGTAGAAAATGGGTCCTGCTCTTAAGGTATTTAGATGGGCCTTGATTAGTAGAAATATGTATTTTTTATGGTCGCCATCTATAACGAAGTTTAGGCAGTCTTTCTAGAGAAGAGTGGTCAGATTTAGTAGAACCCCGCTTTTAATAGTTTTCAAGATTTTTATTGTAGGTAGAAAACTACAATATTTTGAGAACAAAATAAGTAAATATTTGATGAAATATTCAGCTGTATATTATAATTACTAAAATATCGAATGCATATTGAATTAATAGTCATTTATATACATATGCTAGGCTTTTTTTAAATTAAATTCACAAAAATATCTAGAATCCAGTCCTTTATAAGATAACAGGTGACAAATAAATATTTAAATAAATATTTAGATATAGGTATATTATAATTACTAAAATATCGAATGCATATTAAATTAGTAGTCACATATATTACTTGAAGGTGATGGAGAATACAAATTTGCTGTTATACCTATTATATTGGAAAATACAGATAAACTATGAACAATCCTTTTCAATTTTAACAAAAACATACACATGCAAGTTCGCCATAAATAGAGGGTTTCAGAGATAGGTACTTTAAGAAAAATAAATATTTTTATGGCACCAAGATAACGATACGATGCACCAGTGTCTTGTGATTCGCTTTTCCAAATATCGAAACCGCTACCTACCTAACTGTAAAATTATATTTCTGGCGTAGATCTTTTTTCGTATTTAGGTAAAAATAGTATTAAGTACAAAAATTAACTATTGTACAATAGTTACGATTTCATTTTACACTACACGCGCGAACCTAACGAAATATCGTCGGATAAGTATCATATCTCTGTAACTTTTTGTTTCCTGGTATTTAGACTCACTGTATGGGGGATGTTGCCATTTAGGGTGACAAGTCGCCAAAATGACGACTTTTTCTCTCTATGAGAGTGTGATGGGGATTTTCAATAAAACGCCCATTTTTGGTGACTTTTTACAGGTGAAAAAATTTCTGTATTTATTGAAGCATATAAATATTTTCTTACACGTCTTATACAATACATATAAAGAGATAACAATAATAATAGTGAAGCGCTAGTCTCCAACAGACGCGCAAGACGTAAACATCGGTGGAAGGGATAGTTCCCCATTCTTCACAAAATTAGCGGGTGCCTCTCAGGCTTGTATATTATGAATATGAGTTGCATAGTAAGTATTTTTTAGATACCCTACACACCATGTGTAATGAGTATCATAAGTACCTCTCATCACTCCAATACACATTGAAATGTAATAAATGTAGCTACCTTGTATTATAGTAATTTCGATGCATGTCATGAAGTGTAATGAGTAATTTAAGTACCTCTTGGTTATAACTTTTGTAGCGTATATAGCATTTTGGATCCTAAGTACATTCTAAATAATAGACATAAATGGGGGATGAAGTCCGCACATCCTTGACTCTCGACCACCATGATAAGAGTGAGGAACCGGCCGGGCGCAAGCATACACGGCATGAATATCGAGGCAGGAACTTGGAAAAAGTGGGGGATTTAGTTAATAAGTACTTTCCAATTCTGAACTCACTGTACTGAGTCTAATCGCACAGTAAGAAACTTTCAATGTATAATGAGCATCGCAAATACTCCATTCACATATAGGTATCTTGTTAATAGTATGTATATCATGTGTAATAAGTTATAGTATGTACTCCCATTGCTTTAAACACAATGAAGTGGTATAAGTGTAAGTACATTATGTATAGTAATTGCTACGTATATCATGAAGTGTAGTGACTTTAATCTAAGTACCTCTCGGGTATAACTATTTTACCGTACAGAGCGTGAATATCGAAGGAGCTTAAAAGAGGTGGGGGATTTTTAAGAGGATATATAGTAGCGTACGTATCCAAAAAGTTTAAACATCGTGAGCTTCCGCAGTGTATGGTTTCAAAACGGCTAAAAATATCTTATTTTAATACAAAATACATACAAAACGGAAAAAAAAATAACATTAGAATAATTAAAATATCTTTCTCAGGTGAAAGACACCAAAAATTTAGAACGAAAAAATAAGTAAAATGCAGACACATTGACACACAACGTCTTCAACTAAACTATTATGTTTTGATTAGTGGAGATCTACGTATAATAATACGCAAACCTCGAACACAGGTAGAAAGTGCCGGGTCCTTTAGGCATCTAGTTGGGCTAAGTTTAGTAGAAATATGTGTTTTTTATGGTCGCCATCTATAACGAAGTTTAGGTAGTTCTTCTAGAGTAGGATCATGAGATATAGTAGAACTCTGTTTTTAATAGTTTTCGGATTATTTATTGTGGGTAGAAAACTACAATATTTAAAGAACAAAATAAGTAAATATTTAGCTGTATATTATAATTACCTATTAAAATATCGAATGTTTATTGAATTAGTAGTCATTTATATACCAATGCTAGGCTTTTTTTTAATTGGATTCACAAAAATATCAAATAAATAATAAAAATAGTAAAAATGTATAAGTGTAATTGTGGTATAATATTAAGCATCTGTGGTAGAGCCACTGTAAATATTTTTTACTTATATAGTATACACATTATTTCATTAAAAATTTCTAAAATTTTATTGTAAGTATAACTTGACCCATATTTGTTCCTTTAATAACGGCCATATATTGTTTCACATTATTACGATAGATGGATAATGTATTCCGCTAAGCTCTGGCCTAATGTCGCCTTCTTAAAATCAAATGAATAGTATAAGAAAAACGATGAAGGCAGCAGTCTTTACCGCGAATATGATACATGTAAGTTGGACTTGCACACATTTTGTGAGGAGATAGTTAGTTACCCTAGGTATGAAAACTTTCTTGAAAGATATCTTACCATACATAACCACACAAATAAGGAGAAAACACGGATTAATGGAAGAGCCACAGTCAGATGATGAAATCGATTGGAGATTACTTACATATCTATATTTATAATTAGAATATAAATAAAACAATATACACAGTTTTAATGTTGTTTTTCTTCAGAAAAGGTTACACGTTATTATTTTTGTTAAAAGTGAACACAAGTATAATTTCAGATATATAAAATAAGAAAAAAGTTTGTATTTCATTGAAAAATACATTATCTTTGACACAGGATTAAGCCTTTCATATATAGCCAAATATTTGATATGACTAGACATAGTCTGCGCCTAATAGTTATTCTGACTGATTATTACCAAGTATGGAATCATTCCCATATCATGGGGCTGTCAGAATCTGTTCTCTGCAGGAGGTGCGAACAAGAAGATGAGACCATCGAGCATATCCGCTACTATTGCCCAACGCTTTCATTTATTAGAAAATTTATGTTTGGTGAGTATCACCTAATACCGGCCAATATAAGGGAAGCACACAACTCTTGGAGATGTCAACTACATTAATTCATTTTGTATGACGAAATGTTTCTATTCATAGCGATGTCATTTCAAATAATATTGACGCAACAGTGTACTTTAAATGGGAAATCTCAATTGCGGCCTATATCAAACATACTACAAATTTCGGTTCGAAAAAAAAAAAATTAATTAAAAACGTACGCAAACTATGCGTTTTCGTTAATGACATATGTATTTCTTACTTAATATGAGCATATTATAATAGCTACATAAAAAATTTAAACATACAGAAAAAATGCAATATCTTTCAGGCAGGATTGGGTCTTTTCATATATAGTCAAATACTTGACTATGGCTGGTCATTGTCCAAGTATGGCAGCATTTTCATATTGATGGGGCTCTCAGAATACACACTGCAAGGAGTGCGAATAAGAAGATGAGACCATCGAGCATATCCCCCCTTCGATTTATTAAAATATTTGTATTTAGCGAATATCGGCTAACACCGACCGATTTGAAATAAGCTCCTCTTAGCGACGTTGTCACCTACATTAAATCTGTAGGTTGGCCCACGAAGCTTGGTGCATATCATCTTAGGAGGATGCACAATGGGCCCTAATGAGGCTTAAATGTCGTGAGGTAACCCACCCTCCCATACGTTACATGTGCCTTTCATGTATAAAAAACACCAAAAAAGTCAAATAACTGACAAACAATAAGTAAAGCTCAAAAAAAAATTAATTTCAATACAAAATACATACAAAAATGGAAAATAACATCAGAATAATTACAATATCTTCCTTATTTGAAAGACATCAAAAATTTAAATTTAAAACAAAAATTAAGTAAAACGCAGACACATTGGCACACAATGTGTTGATGAAACTACTAAGGTTTTCGATTTCAATGCTCTGCCCGCAGAGAGTACGCATAAAAGATACCGGTTACTTTTTAGATTAAAGAGTAACTGGTATCGACATATCTCCCACCGTTCGTATGCTCTCAGAACAAGCCAAGAGTGAAATCGAAAAAGCTATAAAAATTCTATCTATTGTGTTTGGATTAAGGAGATCTACGTTACGCAAACCTCAAAACAGGTAGAAAATGGGTCCTGCTCTTAAGGTATTTAGATGGGCCTTGATTAGTAGAAATATGTATTTTTTATGGTCGCCATCTATAACGAAGTTTAGGCAGTCTTTCTAGAGAAGAGTGGTCAGATTTAGTAGAACCCTGCTTTTAATAGTTTTCAAGATTTTTATTGTAGGTAGAAAACTACAATATTTTGAGAACAAAATAAGTAAATATTTGATGAAATATTCAGCTGTATATTATAATTACTAAAATATCGAATGCATATTGAATTAATAGTCATTTATATACATATGCTAGGCTTTTTTTAAATTAAATTCACAAAAATATCTAGAAACTAGTCCTTTATAAGATAACAGGTGACTCACCTGTTATCTTATAAAGGACTAGTTTCTAGATATTTTTGTGAATTTAATTTAAAAAAAGCCTAGCATATGTATATAAATGACTATTAATTCAATATGCATTCGATATTTTAGTAATTATAATATACAGCTGAATATTTCATCAAATATTTACTTATTTTGTTCTCAAAATATTGTAGTTTTCTACCTACAATAAAAATCTTGAAAACTATTAAAAGCAGGGTTCTACTAAATCTGACCACTCTTCTCTAGAAAGACTGCCTAAACTTCGTTATAGATGGCGACCATAAAAAATACATATTTCTACTAATCAAGGCCCATCTAAATACCTTAAGAGCAGGACCCATTTTCTACCTGTTTTGAGGTTTGCGTAACGTAGATCTCCTTAATCCAAACACAATAGATAGAATTTTTATAGCTTTTTCGATTTCACTCTTGGCTTGTTCTGAGAGCATACGAACGGTGGGAGATATGTCGATACCAGTTACTCTTTAATCTAAAAAGTAACCGGTATCTTTTATGCGTACTCTCTGCGGGCAGAGCATTGAAATCGAAAACCTTAGTAGTTTCATCAACACATTGTGTGCCAATGTGTCTGCGTTTTACTTAATTTTTGTTTTAAATTTAAATTTTTGATGTCTTTCAAATAAGGAAGATATTGTAATTATTCTGATGTTATTTTCCATTTTTGTATGTATTTTGTATTGAAATTAATTTTTTTTTGAGCTTTACTTATTGTTTGTCAGTTATTTGACTTTTTTGGTGTTTTTTATACATGAAAGGCACATGTAACGTATGGGAGGGTGGGTTACCTCACGACATTTAAGCCTCATTAGGGCCCATTGTGCATCCTCCTAAGATGATATGCACCAAGCTTCGTGGGCCAACCTACAGATTTAATGTAGGTGACAACGTCGCTAAGAGGAGCTTATTTCAAATCGGTCGGTGTTAGCCGATATTCGCTAAATACAAATATTTTAATAAATCGAAGGGGGGATATGCTCGATGGTCTCATCTTCTTATTCGCACTCCTTGCAGTGTGTATTCTGAGAGCCCCATCAATATGAAAATGCTGCCATACTTGGACAATGACCAGCCATAGTCAAGTATTTGACTATATATGAAAAGACCCAATCCTGCCTGAAAGATATTGCATTTTTTCTGTATGTTTAAATTTTTTATGTAGCTATTATAATATGCTCATATTAAGTAAGAAATACATATGTCATTAACGAAAACGCATAGTTTGCGTACGTTTTTAATTAATTTTTTTTTTTTCGAACCGAAATTTGTAGTATGTTTGATATAGGCCGCAATTGAGATTTCCCATTTAAAGTACACTGTTGCGTCAATATTATTTGAAATGACATCGCTATGAATAGAAACATTTCGTCATACAAAATGAATTAATGTAGTTGACATCTCCAAGAGTTGTGTGCTTCCCTTATATTGGCCGGTATTAGGTGATACTCACCAAACATAAATTTTCTAATAAATGAAAGCGTTGGGCAATAGTAGCGGATATGCTCGATGGTCTCATCTTCTTGTTCGCACCTCCTGCAGAGAACAGATTCTGACAGCCCCATGATATGGGAATGATTCCATACTTGGTAATAATCAGTCAGAATAACTATTAGGCGCAGACTATGTCTAGTCATATCAAATATTTGGCTATATATGAAAGGCTTAATCCTGTGTCAAAGATAATGTATTTTTCAATGAAATACAAACTTTTTTCTTATTTTATATATCTGAAATTATACTTGTGTTCACTTTTAACAAAAATAATAACGTGTAACCTTTTCTGAAGAAAAACAACATTAAAACTGTGTATATTGTTTTATTTATATTCTAATTATAAATATAGATATGTAAGTAATCTCCAATCGATTTCATCATCTGACTGTGGCTCTTCCATTAATCCGTGTTTTCTCCTTATTTGTGTGGTTATGTATGGTAAGATATCTTTCAAGAAAGTTTTCATACCTAGGGTAACTAACTATCTCCTCACAAAATGTGTGCAAGTCCAACTTACATGTATCATATTCGCGGTAAAGACTGCTGCCTTCATCGTTTTTCTTATACTATTCATTTGATTTTAAGAAGGCGACATTAGGCCAGAGCTTAGCGGAATACATTATCCATCTATCGTAATAATGTGAAACAATATATGGCCGTTATTAAAGGAACAAATATGGGTCAAGTTATACTTACAATAAAATTTTAGAAATTTTTAATGAAATAATGTGTATACTATATAAGTAAAAAATATTTACAGTGGCTCTACCACAGATGCTTAATATTATACCACAATTACACTTATACATTTTTACTATTTTTATTATTTATTTGATATTTTTGTGAATCCAATTAAAAAAAAGCCTAGCATTGGTATATAAATGACTACTAATTCAATAAACATTCGATATTTTAATAGGTAATTATAATATACAGCTAAATATTTACTTATTTTGTTCTTTAAATATTGTAGTTTTCTACCCACAATAAATAATCCGAAAACTATTAAAAACAGAGTTCTACTATATCTCATGATCCTACTCTAGAAGAACTACCTAAACTTCGTTATAGATGGCGACCATAAAAAACACATATTTCTACTAAACTTAGCCCAACTAGATGCCTAAAGGACCCGGCACTTTCTACCTGTGTTCGAGGTTTGCGTATTATTATACGTAGATCTCCACTAATCAAAACATAATAGTTTAGTTGAAGACGTTGTGTGTCAATGTGTCTGCATTTTACTTATTTTTTCGTTCTAAATTTTTGGTGTCTTTCACCTGAGAAAGATATTTTAATTATTCTAATGTTATTTTTTTTCCGTTTTGTATGTATTTTGTATTAAAATAAGATATTTTTAGCCGTTTTGAAACCATACACTGCGGAAGCTCACGATGTTTAAACTTTTTGGATACGTACGCTACTATATATCCTCTTAAAAATCCCCCACCTCTTTTAAGCTCCTTCGATATTCACGCTCTGTACGGTAAAATAGTTATACCCGAGAGGTACTTAGATTAAAGTCACTACACTTCATGATATACGTAGCAATTACTATACATAATGTACTTACACTTATACCACTTCATTGTGTTTAAAGCAATGGGAGTACATACTATAACTTATTACACATGATATACATACTATTAACAAGATACCTATATGTGAATGGAGTATTTGCGATGCTCATTATACATTGAAAGTTTCTTACTGTGCGATTAGACTCAGTACAGTGAGTTCAGAATTGGAAAGTACTTATTAACTAAATCCCCCACTTTTTCCAAGTTCCTGCCTCGATATTCATGCCGTGTATGCTTGCGCCCGGCCGGTTCCTCACTCTTATCATGGTGGTCGAGAGTCAAGGATGTGCGGACTTCATCCCCCATTTATGTCTATTATTTAGAATGTACTTAGGATCCAAAATGCTATATACGCTACAAAAGTTATAACCAAGAGGTACTTAAATTACTCATTACACTTCATGACATGCATCGAAATTACTATAATACAAGGTAGCTACATTTATTACATTTCAATGTGTATTGGAGTGATGAGAGGTACTTATGATACTCATTACACATGGTGTGTAGGGTATCTAAAAAATACTTACTATGCAACTCATATTCATAATATACAAGCCTGAGAGGCACCCGCTAATTTTGTGAAGAATGGGGAACTATCCCTTCCACCGATGTTTACGTCTTGCGCGTCTGTTGGAGACTAGCGCTTCACTATTATTATTGTTATCTCTTTATATGTATTGTATAAGACGTGTAAGAAAATATTTATATGCTTCAATAAATACAGAAATTTTTTCACCTGTAAAAAGTCACCAAAAATGGGCGTTTTATTGAAAATCCCCATCACACTCTCATAGAGAGAAAAAGTCGTCATTTTGGCGACTTGTCACCCTAAATGGCAACATCCCCCATACAGTGAGTCTAAATACCAGGAAACAAAAAGTTACAGAGATATGATACTTATCCGACGATATTTCGTTAGGTTCGCGCGTGTAGTGTAAAATGAAATCGTAACTATTGTACAATAGTTAATTTTTGTACTTAATACTATTTTTACCTAAATACGAAAAAAGATCTACGCCAGAAATATAATTTTACAGTTAGGTAGGTAGCGGTTTCGATATTTGGAAAAGCGAATCACAAGACACTGGTGCATCGTATCGTTATCTTGGTGCCATAAAAATATTTATTTTTCTTAAAGTACCTATCTCTGAAACCCTCTATTTATGGCGAACTTGCATGTGTATGTTTTTGTTAAAATTGAAAAGGATTGTTCATAGTTTATCTGTATTTTCCAATATAATAGGTATAACAGCAAATTTGTATTCTCCATCACCTTCAAGTAATATATGTGACTACTAATTTAATATGCATTCGATATTTTAGTAATTATAATATACCTATATCTAAATATTTATTTAAATATTTATTTGTCACCTGTTATCTTATAAAGGACTGGATTCTAGATATTTTTGTGAATTTAATTTAAAAAAAGCCTAGCATATGTATATAAATGACTATTAATTCAATATGCATTCGATATTTTAGTAATTATAATATACAGCTGAATATTTCATCAAATATTTACTTATTTTGTTCTCAAAATATTGTAGTTTTCTACCTACAATAAAAATCTTGAAAACTATTAAAAGCGGGGTTCTACTAAATCTGACCACTCTTCTCTAGAAAGACTGCCTAAACTTCGTTATAGATGGCGACCATAAAAAATACATATTTCTACTAATCAAGGCCCATCTAAATACCTTAAGAGCAGGACCCATTTTCTACCTGTTTTGAGGTTTGCGTAACGTAGATCTCCTTAATCCAAACACAATAGATAGAATTTTTATAGCTTTTTCGATTTCACTCTTGGCTTGTTCTGAGAGCATACGAACGGTGGGAGATATGTCGATACCAGTTACTCTTTAATCTAAAAAGTAACCGGTATCTTTTATGCGTACTCTCTGCGGGCAGAGCATTGAAATCGAAAACCTTAGTAGTTTCATCAACACATTGTGTGCCAATGTGTCTGCGTTTTACTTAATTTTTGTTTTAAATTTAAATTTTTGATGTCTTTCAAATAAGAAAGATATTGTAATTATTCTGATGTTATTTTCCATTTTTGTATGTATTTTGTATTGAAATTAATTATTTTTTTGAGCTTTACTTATTGTTTGTCAGTTATTTGACTTTTTTGGTGTTTTTTATACATGAAAGGCACATGTAACGTATGGGAGGGTGGGTTACCTCACGACATTTAAGCCTCATTAGGGCCCATTGTGCATCCTCCTAAGATGATATGCACCAAGCTTCGTGAGCCAACCTACAGATTTAATGTAGGTGACAACGTCGCTAAGAGGAGCTTATTTCAAATCGGTCGGTGTTAGCCGATATTCGCTAAATACAAATATTTTAATAAATCGAAGGGGGGATATGCTCGATGGTCTCATCTTCTTATTCGCACTCCTTGCAGTGTGTATTCTGAGAGCCCCATCAATATGAAAATGCTGCCATACTTGGACAATGACCAGCCATAGTCAAGTATTTGACTATATATGAAAAGACCCAATCCTGCCTGAAAGATATTGCATTTTTTCTGTATGTTTTAATTTTTTATGTAGCTATTATAATATGCTCATATTAAGTAAGAAATACATATGTCATTAACGAAAACGCATAGTTTGCGTACGTTTTTAATTAATTTTTTTTTTTCGAACCGAAATTTGTAGTATGTTTGATAGAGGCCGCAATTGAGATTTCCCATTTAAAGTACACTGTGACGTCAATATTATTTGAAATGGCATCGCTATGAATAGAAACATTTCTTCATACAAAATGAATTAATGTAGTTGACATCTCCAAGAGTTGTGTGCTTCCCTTATATTGGCCGGTATTAGGTGATACCCTCCAAACATAAATTTTCTAATAAATGAAAGCGTTGGGCAATAGTAGCGGATATGCTTGATGGTCTTATCTTCTTGTTCGCACCTCCTGCAGAGAACATATTTCTGACAGCCCCATGATATGGGAATGATTCCATACTTGGTAATAATCAGTCAGAATAACTATTAGGCGCAGACTATGTCTAGTCATATCAAATATTTGGCTATATATGAAAGGCTTAATCCTGTGTCAAAGATAATGTATTTTTCAATGAAATACAAACTTTTTTCTTATTTTATATATCTGAAATTATACTTGTGTTCACTTTTAACAAAAATAATAACGTGTAACCTTTTCTAAAGAAAAACAACATTAAAACTGTGTATATTGTTTTATTTATATTCTAATTATAAATATAGATATGTAAGTAATCTCCAATCGATTTCATCATCTGACTGTGGCTCTTCCATTAATCCGTGTTTGCTCCTTATTTGTGTGGTTATGTATGGTAAGATATCTTTCAAGAAAGTTTTCATACCTAGGGTAACTAACTATCTTCTCACAAAATGTGTGCAAGTCCAACTTACATGTATCATATTCGAGGTAAAGACTGCTGCCTTCATCGTTTTTCTTATACTATTCATTTGATTTTAAGAAGGCGGCATTAGGCCAGAGCTTAGCGGAATACATTATCCATCTATCGTAATAATGTGAAACAATATATGGCCGTTATTAAAGGAACAAATATGGGTCAAGTTATACTTACAATAAAATTTTAGAAATTTTTAATGAAATAATGTGTATACTATATAAGTAAAAAATATTTACAGTGGCTTTACCGCAGATGCTTAATATTATACCACAATTACACTTTTTATTATTTATTTGATATTTTTGTGAATCCAATTAAAAAAAAAAGTCTAGCATTGGTATATAAATGACTACTAATTCAATAAACATTCGATATTTTAGTAATTATAATATACAGCTTAATATTTCACCAAATATTTACTTATTTTGTTCTTTAAATATTGTAGTTTTCTACCCACAATAAATAATTCGAAAACTATTAAAAACAGGGTTCTACTATATCTCATGATCCTACTCTAGAAGAACTACCTAAACTTCGTTATAGATGGCGACCATAAAAAACACATATTTCTACTAAACTTAGCCCAACTAGATGCCTAAAGGACCCGGCACTTTTTACCTGTGTTCGAGATTTGCGTATTATTATACGTAGATCTCCATTAATCAAAACATAATAGTTTAGTTGAAAACGCTGTGTGCCAATGTGTCTGCATTTTACTTATTTTTTTGTTTTAAATTTTTGGTGTCTTTCACCTGAGAAAGATATTTTAATTATTCTGATGTTATTTTTTTTCCGTTTTTATATGTATTTTGTATTAAAATAAGATATTTTTAGCCGTTTTGAAACCATACACTGCGGAAGCTCTCGATGTTTAAACTTTTTGGATACGTACGCTACTATATATCCTCTCAAAAATCCCCCACCTCTTTTAAGCTCCTTCGATATTCACGCTCTGTACGGTACAATAGTAGTTACACCCAAGAGGTACTTATCTTAAACTCACTACACTTCATGATATACATAGCAATAACTATACATAATGTACTTACACTCATACCACTTCATTGTGTTTGAAGTAATGGGGAGTACCTACTATAACTTATTACATATGATATACATACAAGGTACCTATATGTGAATGGAGTATTGAAAAGTATTTGCGATGCTCATTATACATTGAAAGTTTCTTACTATGCAATTAGACTCAGTACAGTGGGTTTAGAATTAAGAAGTACTTGTTAACTAAATCCCCCACTTTTTCCAAGTTCCTGCCTCGATATTCATGCCGTGTATGCTTGCGCCCGGCCGGTTCCTCACTCTAATCATGGTGGTCGAGAGTCAAGGATGTGCGGACTTTATCCACCACATATGTCTATTATTTAGAATGTACTTAGGATACAAAATGCTATATACGCTACAATAGTAATAACCAAGAGCTACTTAAATTACTCATTACACTTCATGACATGCACAGAAATTACTATATGTACAAGGTAGCTACAATCATTACATTTCAATGTGTATGGGGTGATGAGAGGTACTTATGATATTCATTAAACATGGTGTATAGGGTATCTGAAAAATACTTACTATGCAACTCATATTCATAATATGCAAGCCTGAGAGGTACCCGCTTATTTTGTGAAGAATGGGGAACTATCCCTTCCATCGATGTTTACGTCTTGCGCGTCTGCTGGAGACTAGCGTTTCACTATAGCTATGACGGTTGAGAGTAAAGGATGTGTTTAGGTATGCTCCGACGTATTTTCCCTATGCTACCATAGTAATCATTAAGATGTACTAAGACTTAACTCATTACACTATATCCTATACCTTAGTAATTACTATCTAAGGGGTACTTACTATGCTCGTTACATGCTACCCGATATACATAGTGAATACTTACATCTATATATGTATGAAGTAATTACATCCATTACACTATGCATACCCTGTGGGCAATTGGGAGGTACTTATTATGCAATTACAATCATTACAGTATGGCGTGTACATGGTAATTGCGCGTCTATCTCTGGCGCCGGCTACCCCTTCTTAGTCCCTTACTTCGATATTTCGGTTAAGCACGACCGTCTCTAACGCAAGCTAAGCACTCTAGGCACGCCGGCCGAGAGCTAAGGACGTGCTGCCAACAGTAATCACTAGGAGGCACTTAGATAACATTCACTACACTACATTGCATACAGTAATTACTACCTAAGGTGTACGTACACTTTAATATGTATGGAGAATGAGATGTATACCCTGTGGGTAATTGGGAGGTACTTATTATGCAATTACAATCATTACAGTATGGCGTGTACATGGTAATTGGGAGGTACTTACTGTGCAATTGCACTTATTACAGTACATGATGTAATTGGGTGGTACTTACTGTGCAATTGCACTTATTACAGTACATGATGTAATTGGGAGGTACTTGCTAATTGCGCGAAGGGTGGGGGTGGGTACTTATGATAATTACTAATTACCTCTCATTACCTCCCGTCCAGAACTGGCCAATCACAACTACTTTTGTTTTTGAGTCGCATGTACTGATTCTTCTTTTCATTTATTCTTAGTCCCATTGTTCCTGCCGTGTCTTATAACTGTTATGTTTTTAAGTTCTTTTTGGCTTCTCGCTAACAGTACAACATCATCTGCGCATGCTAATGCTTGATGGGATCTGTTCATCAGGGTTCCATATCTGTTATTCCACTGTTTCTGATGACCATTTCAAGGGTTAAGTCAAAAAGAAGGGTGCTTAATGAAACTTCCTGCCTAAAACCATTTTGGACTTCAAATTCTTCGGTTTCCTCACCTCCTACTCTTATTGCACACCTTGTACTTTCCAGGGTCATGTTTGTCAGTTTTACAAGTTCAAGAGGTATTTTTAGTTCTCTCAAAGCATTTATCAATTTTCGTCGATTTACTGTATCATATGCGCTTTTAAAATCAATAAACATAATATGGGTATTTCGTATTCGTAGCAACATGTGAGTACCTGTTTCAAAATAAAGATTTGGTCAGTCGTTGGCCTGCCTTTTCTAAGGCCGCATTGGAATTCTCCGATAATTGTTTCTCCTCCTACTTCTATTCTTTGTTTTATTAACGTGGCTAGTACCTTAACAACGTGATTTTTTGAAAAGGATCCACCCTCGATAACTTCGTTCTCGTCTTGATTCAGGTAAAATCCAAAAACAGGTCAATTTTTATCCTTAGGGGGACACATTTTTAGATCACAACTGATTTTTTCGGATCAACCCCATGGCCCCACCAACCCCCTCCTCAAAAACCTTCAATAGCAAGGGGGGCCAAGTGACCCCTCGTAAGAATTATTTCGTTTTGTACAAGGTGATTCAAGAAAAAAGACAAATTGGAATAAATAGACTTAAATTACATACAACATAATAGATTCTTAAAATGACCACCGTTGAGAATAATAGGAATCCTTCCTCATTCAACAATTTATCTCCTGTCGTAAATTCACTTAAATTTTTTGCTTCAGTTTTTGAAGACGGTTGATGAGTGATATCGCGCTATCGGTCTTTTTGTATGCATTTTTATCTGCAATTTTTTGCGCATCTTTACAAGCCGTTTTGACGGATTAGATTTAATCCAAGTAGTTTGCAGTCAGTTGGTATGTCAATTGATTTATTCCCTGTAAAATGGTTTACACTATTGCCGAGCGGGTAGAAGTTATTTTCATTTATGGTGAGGAGCAGAATTGTGCCCGCGCCACTGCCAGAGTTTTTAATGCGAGACATCCAGATAAGCGAATGGAGCACAAATATGTCACGCAACTTGTGCGGAAGTTTCAAGCAACAGGATCGGTGAAAAATATGAAGAGAGAAGGTAACAGAATAGTTAATGAAATGGCTCAGATTGAAGTGGTGGGGAACTTTACTTTCGATCCAACCAGTTCTTTGCGTCAGATTGCTACGACCACTGGACTTTCGTATTCATCGGTACGCAAAGTGACAAAACTTTTTAAATTCCATCCCTATAAAATGAAGATACTTCAGGAGCTTGTGGACAATGATCCTGATAGGAGATTACAGTTTTGCGAAATTATAACGGAAATGATAAACGTAAACCCAAACCTCATAAAAAGCATTTGCTTTAGTGACGAATGTCCGATATTGGAATGATGAGAATCCTTACATTTTTAGAGAGGGGCATACTCAAGCTCCTCAGAAATTAAATGTATGGACAGGAATACTAGGCGATGCGGTAGTCGGTCCGATTTTTATTAATGAGACTTTGACTGGCGAGGTTTATTTAAAGCTGCTGGAGGATATCATAGATCCCTTGATAACGGTTGAAGTTGAAAATCAGCGGGATCAAGATGGAAATCTTGTACTTGAAGAAAATGAGCTTTTTTTTCAGCAAAATGGAGCCCCATCTCACTTCGCTGTGAATGTTCGGAACTGGCTGAATCAGAGATTCCCGCATCATTAGATTGGCAGGCGGGGAGCAATAGAATGGCCTCCACGGTCACCAGATTTGACAGGATCAGATTTTTTCCTCTGGTGGCACCTAAAATCTGTTGTCTTCAAAACTCAACCAGCAGATTTAGTGGAGTTGCGACAACGAATAACTGACGCATGCAGAAGAATCCCTAGAGAAACCTTTCAACGGGTGAGAGAGGAATTTGAAAACCGCCTTTACTACTGCATGGAGAATAACGGTGGTCATTTTGAGCACTTGTTGTGATTTTGCTTCCTTTCACTCTAATCCGTTTCTTCTCGTTTTGTAAACAATTAATACGATTTTTATTCCAAAAATTAAGCAATTAAAGCGAAATGTAAATCTATTTATTGAAATTTGTCTTTTTTCTTGAACCACCCTGTACAAAACGAAATAATTCTTACATAGTCGTATGGTAAATGCAAAAACCTTTCCAACGAGGGGTCACTCGGCCCCCCTTGCTATTGAAGGTTTTTGAGGTGGGGGCTGGTGGTGCCATGGGGTTGATCCGACAAAATCAGTTGTGATCTAAAAATGTGTCCCCCTAAGGATACAAATTGACCTGTTTTTTGGATTTTACCAGAATCAAGACGAGAACGAAGTTATCGAGGGTGGATCCTTTTCAAAAAATCACCCTGTATGTAACGTCCAGCAAAGCTATACATCGATAGTTTTCAGTCTGCTGGATCCCCTTTCTTATATATTGGCAGTATTACTGCTTTCCTCCAATTTAGTGGCATTTTTTCCGCTTTCCATATTTCTTTGATTAGTTGTATTATTTCTGTTTGTTGTTGTTGTTATTGTTGTTGTTGTTATTGTTGTTGTTGTTGTTGTTGTTGTTGTTGTTGTTGTTGTTGTCCTCCATATTTTAGGTTCTATGCGGTAATTTTGTTTGACCCGGGGCTTTTATTATTTTTCATATTTGAAATAATTTCTATTATCTCTTCTTCTGTGGGTTCCTCAGCGGTGTACATAGGGTTTTCATTTGCTTCTTCTTTTACTTTCTGCCATTCAGGTTCATCGTTCAGTAATTTTTGGAAGTATTGTTCACATCTTTACATTTGCTCGCTTTTTCCTCCTATTAAAGTTCCCTCCTTATTCTTGATGTAAACATTTTTTGGCGAGTGTTTTTTTGTATATCTTTTACATCTTTATAGAAGTGTTTAATTTAATTTTTTTTGTAATTTTCTTGTATTTCTCCGACTTTCTTTCCTTGGTGACACCTTTTCTTATTTTTGCACATTTGTTTAACAGCCTTCCTTTGTTCTATATATTTTTTCCGTCTGTATCGTTCCCCGTTTGTAAGTATTTTTCTCTCAGTTTATGTTTTTTTTTTTGTAATTTCTTCATCACATTCGATATTTAATCATTCCTTTCTTTTCCTCGTTTTTTTTTTATTAATATTTTTCTCAGTTGATTTCTTTATGGCATTCTCTATGTTATTTCATGTCTTCTCTACTATGTTGGTCATGTTTAAAACTGGTGTATTGTCTAGACTTCTTTCTATGTCTGATCTATATCTCCTTGATACCTCGTTTACTTGTAATTCTTCCATGTTATATTTTGTGTATATATTTATATAGATGTTTTGTTTTATCTTTTTCTGTTCTGTTAGAATTATGTTAGAAAAAACTAGCAAGTGATCGGAGTTTGCCCCTCTGTATGATCTAACATTTTTTACTTAGTTTGCGTTCCGTTTCTCAATGAGAAAGTGGTCTGTTTGATTTGTCTTTGTAATACCTGCTATGATCCATGTTCATTTGTGTATATCTTTCCTTGTAAGGTGTGCGCTTATGATTTTCATATCTTTTTCTAGTGCTAAATTTATTAATCTAAGACCGTCATTATTGTTTAATATTGTGTTTGCTTTTACCTCTTCTTCTTCTTTGTCTTCTTTTGCGTTTGCATCTCCTAGAATTATTTAAAGATGACTCTCTTTAGTTCTTCGAAGAAATCATATTTTGTTCCCTCATCCTTTTCTTCTGTTGGTGCGTGGAAGTTAATTATTATTATATTTTATATTCAGTTAACATCAGGTAAATATCTTGTTGGTAACCTATTTAATAGATGGTAGGTCATTGGTTCCACTGTTTTACTTATCTCTATAAAAACTTAATTTAATTGAAAATAAAAATAATCTCTCTGACATAATTTTATATAGTTTCAGTGACTTTGTAACTTTGTATGTTAAGAATAAGTAGCTTGTCCGTATTGGATATATCATGGTAAGTAACCTTTCCCTTTGTTCATTATTTTAATTGTTTTGTTCAATTTTCATTTTAGTATTATTTTTTAATTTATTATAAATTTCCATTCAGGTCTGCCTGATAATAGAGTACTCACTTCAAAACTATTCGCCAATATTTGTGAGAAATAAAAGACTTTTCTTTACACCTTTGTACTCAAGAAAAGATTTTGTTTATTAAATAAAATAGTAAAGACAAAATATAGTATGTAATTTATTTTAGCATTTTATTTTTAATGGTACTGCTATCTGGAGATTTTTTATTCGGTAGATTTAAAATTTTCATTTTTGTTTTAGTTAGTTACGTGTTTTTTCATAACCTTTGTACATTTTGGATAGCTGTTTTGCTGATAATTAACAGGTTTAATTTTGGATCCCAACTTTTCCCCTACATTTATAAAAAAATTCTGAATGATTCAGCGATTTTGTCATCTTTATTTAAAACTTTATTATCGTCTTTTACTTTTGGGATTAAGGGTATTGTTTTATGACTTTCCATAACTTATTTGACTAATATAAGTTAGTTTTTGTAATAGTTATATACTTTTTTATTGATAAATTTAGCTCATAACTATATTTTAATCATTTTATTAAAGCAATAAGACCATCAGTTATAGCCAGATAGGCCAAAACATTATTCATGAATATCGTTTATTCTATACAGAAAGAGCCACTTTAAGTAACATAATTTTTTCTTGACGTCGTTTGTGTTTTTATTCGATATATAGTTAGTGGAAAATCCTGTCTATATTTTAGGAATTACGATCCACTATGTAATGCACTCTTTCTAGTTGTTAGCATCCCAAAATCGTGCGTGGTACGTGCCTGACGAGATGCCTTTTGGATTTTTCGCAATCGTATTTGCATTTTTATCAGTTGTCGAGTAGGTAGCAAATAATCCTTTGGGGCGTATTCTGAACGTATCTGGGAAATATTTGAAAATCCATTTTAACTGAATATCCGGAATTAGGAGGCAGGATTCTGTTAAGAAGGAAATTTAACCTTGAAATTGGAATCTAAAAATGCTGAAAGCAGTAGTGTGAATTCAGCGGTGAGATTTTAAAAATATTTCCCAAAGAGGTGGTGTTGTTAAATAGATTTTAAAATTTTTTAAAAGGATTTAAAATTTAACATATTTTTTTTTCATAGTAAGATCAAGGCCAAGAGGTGGAACGTTTTGAAAAAAATACTCCTGATGATAATAGTTTGGTATTAATAGACATCCATCAACTGACAAATTGGAACGATCAAGTTGTGATATGGATTCGAACAAAAATCATCAAATGAGATATCGTAATATGATACAGAATGTTTGAAATGTTTGTGATATTTGATCCTAAATATGTGTAATTACATTGTGGAGTGGTGTAAATGCAAACTGGAACCAACTTAATATGCAGCTTTTAGAAATTCGCTTAGTTAGGTTAAATAATGTTAATTTAACATAATAAAATTAAAAAATACTTGTCAATTCCATTTATTACCAAAAAAGTGCTCAGAAAAGAGAATTTGAACTTAAAATAATGTAAGCTGGAAAATGGCCTGATTTTTGTTGAATTTTGATTTTTGTGTTCTTTTTAAATACAAAAACGAATTATAAAAAGTTAAATAAACAGTGATGTTGTTTTGAGGGTAGAAGAATTTGTGTATTTTGAGTCAAATCGGAATTGAATTTCTTTACTTTTTCCGATAAGATACGGATGACAAATGTACCAAACGTCAAAAAAATCTACTGGTTGTTCCCAAGTTACGAATAACAGAATAAATAAAGAACACTATTCAAACACCATGTATATCGACTATAACAAGACCAATTATTAAAGAGGGTCATTTAGAATCACCTCAGTTGTTATAGTATGTGAAGATTATTAAAGGTTTACTTACAAGAAACCAAAATTTTTAATATTGGTCCCAATTTAAATCCTTCTCATTATTTTAAACAACTTTTAAAAATGTTCTTCTGTCACTCCGATGTCTCGTTTTTGTCCGCACGATAAGTCAAAAATTTGATCTAAAATATATATTATCGAATAACATTTTACCGAAAAGACAATAGATAGATCTAAAATTCATTACACCGAAAGGATAATATATCAAAAATCAACATTAAAAATAGTATATTATAAAAAAGTCAAACGAATAGTGCATTGGAAAACGGTATTTATGCAATTAAGAATAGAACAAAATAAGTAATATAACGCTAGCAATTTTTTTCTATGAATAATTGATCGTTGTCCTCACATCCGTTAGAAAAACGACAACAGGGTTCAATAGGTTGCTATTTATGTCTGTATTTTTTTTAATTTTTTTTTTTAATATTTGGTTATTTGGTTTATTTTAAATTTTTGAACAGCAGGTTCTCTGAGTAATTCTTTTACAAGTACCCAGTAAGAAGGATAAATGCTATGTAAATGATTTTTTAGTTTTAACCTGTACAGCTTGGAGTCATTGCAGGTTGCGTCACACAAAAAATATTAAAAAATGAGAAAAATAAAAAAAATAATAAATTACCTAACCTATGAGGCCTGGGGCCATTTAAATTTAACCGATCGTTCACGAACAGGTTAGGTAAATGCAGTAATTTTTTTATTTTTCGTATATTTTTTGCCAAGCAACCTGCAGTGGCTTTAGGCCACACAGGTTCGGTAAATTTGGTTTTTCGATCAATTGCTTTTTTTATCAAATCTATTTTCGATCAATTTTCTTTGCGATCAGTTTTATTTTGATTAATTTGTTATTCGATAAATTGTTTTGTCCATCAAATGTTTTCGAACAGGTGTACGCGATCAATTTTATGCCACCCGAGAATTTGCCCACCCATAGACAACAATTATCATTGGGTTACTTCATTAGAAGTTTCCAAACAATTTGACACTTTTATATAAATACATACTATCAATATTATTATTTTTAGTGCACTATCATTAAAAGCTTTTAAGTTTTGTTGATAAAGGGAGTGCAGTAGTTTGTTTTCTGATTTGTTTACTCTGAAAATGTCACAAAAATTATTTATAATAAACAAATACCTATAAATTTTCATAAACAAGAATATCTTCTTTACCTCTTTGCCTTTACAGTTGAATTAAGATCTTAAAAGCGCCAAAATTTCCAAATATACTGCTGGCCATTCGAAATTACACATTGATTTTTTGATTTCATGACTTTATTGATCACCTCGTATATAATAAACCTACGGTCAAATTTAAGTCAACAAATTATTTGTTTATTATTTGCTTGTTATTTTTCGATAATTTTTCGTAATTTTGGTAATTTGTTTTGATATAAAAGATGTATTGATATAAAAGAAGAATAATGACAGCGAGTGTCGGAGTTGTAATATCACAACAAACAATGAATTTTTGGGATATTGCTGGCCTTTTGCTGTAATTGAAGGGAACATTAATGCGACGATTAAAATATAAAGGCCTACTTTTTACCTTACCTTTTACCTTAGTGGCCCAACATTATGTTGGTTGATGATGGCTTTATACAGGATAAGTAACTGTATTGGGTAAAAGCATGGTAAAAGCCACATGCTTTTAACTGTCGCATACCTAATTCCAACAGTCCAGGAAAGCTCCGTCCCGCATTCATAGATGGAGACACCGATGACCATTGCTACATATTCAACGATTAGAAATGTTTTTAATTTCGCATTGCTGCTATTCTCAGTATTCATTGTAATTTCTTACTTTTACGTGTTGTTAATTTAGAATAATTAATGAATATACTTTTTGTAGAAGACATTTTTTTCTCTATTATATTGTATAGACCAATTAAATAAAATGTTTACAATATTCATTACTGGAATGGCTTCTGTTTCAGTATAGAATTCATAGTTCAAACGGTACTACAGGTATATTGCCTTTATTCAGCAGTCAGTAATAATATGGTAAAAGTCCTGCAATTTCCCGTTATCTTCCCATTTGGCCATTAATTGCAAATATATTTATTTTTAGACATCAAAATGAAAATGGAGTCCTATTAATTAAAATTGATGGCTAAGTAACTTCAGTCTGACTATCGGCCGTAGTGACCTGTATATTCTGGCTTTTTAACTATAAAAGTTAAAAAGCCATCATTACAATTGGGCCTTTTATTCCCATACACAAAATGTTTGGTTGGTATACAATTAACGTTTGATTTTAAGTAAGTACTAGGATAGAAAAAATGTTTTTAAAGCAAGGCTGATATATGTAGGGGAAACTGGCCTAAAATGACATACCCTGAGAAAAAACTTTAACAAAACTTGGAAAACGAAAACTTTATTTAAGCATCCATTTAGTATTTAATGAGGTCGTTAGTTTATGCCGCTTCCTGTTATGGTCACAAAACCTTAAACTTTCATATTTTGAAGCAATGGCATCTAAATTATGTCATTTTAGGCTTATACCAGGATAAAATGACATAGTTATAAAGAGTTGAAAATAAAAAAATGAAGAAGCATTACAAAAGAGTTTTATTTTAATAAAGTAAACGGGTCCACATACCCAACTAGAATGTAAAACAGCTCAAAAAAAAATTATTTGAAAAGTTCGCCAATAAAAATTTTTGTTTGTGGGGAAACACCAGCACATTCTGCATGTCTTCACTTTTTACATTTTTGACACCGCAGCCAAAGCTCACCTGGTTTCGACTGAGAATAAAGGCTGTTGTAATAATTACATGCATTGTCTTCCTCATCATCTTCAATCCCAGCAAATGGGTATTAGGTTTCTTGTTCATCTTCATCGTCTCACAGCTTGATTCTAAGCTGGTTACGTTTTGCTTGTCGCTCCAAGACTAAACGTTGCTGTTCCTCTTTTACCCTGAGTTCTTCTAAGTTTGGTGTTGTGGTTAGCATAAGCGTTCCTTGTCTTTTACGTTTAAAAGACGTGGAAACCTTTGGTATTGAAATTATGCTCTTTACGAAAATTTGACTACAGTCTAGTATACCTTCTTTATTTAGAGTTATTTGAGAGGTATTTGATGATCCAGGTAAGTCCGTAATCTCAGTAGCTTCTGATGGTAGTAGGGGTGTAAGTGGAGGCTGGTGGTCTAGTGTTTGTGATTCGAGATCATTTTGTTAAGAAATATTGTTAAAGAAGCAGCAAACACCCAATAGAGAAAAATATTTGCTTTGAACGAATTGATTCCAGTTTTTTGAACTTACTAACGGAATTTTCCATTGTTGCACTACGTTCATAGACTTCAGCAAATAGCTTTCCTACTTCAAAGGAAGGTACAATTCGACCAGGGTTATTCTTGAGCCACTTTGTAATTGCCTGAGTATAATAAATGGATAACTGCTAATTGTTTGTGGCTAACGTGACCATAAAGTAGTAGGAGCCTAAAATGACATGTATGCCATTTTACCCCAATATGGTGTATGTCATTTTACCCAAAACAATTATTCCTTAGAAAGTATTTAAAAAAATATATAAAACAAATAAATTAAAGGTTTAATTACATTAAAATAAAGAAAAAAAGTCTATTTGTTTACCTGTACTAAGTCAACTTAGGCTTATTGCTCCTCATAAATTATTACAGCCAAGTTAGGTGACCACACAAATATTTTTTTTGATCGAGAAAAGCGACTTTTTGGTATTTAGTCCAGACGCGTGCCGCCTGCCATGCTAAATAAACTTGACTGTGGTCACGGATGAAAAAGATTTGCAATTAGCTATTTAGGGCGACGTTGTCACGTCTTAAAGTAGCAATGTGGTCGATATGTCATTTTACCCGAGTATGTCATTTTAGGCCAGTTTCCCCTAAGGGGGTTGCGAGATAGAGCTAGTATGTAGATAAAGGGTTAACTGACAAAAGGGGAATAGTTAGCCACACTTTTCTAACTCGTTTGCTAATAACCACAATTATGGTATTATAAAAACAGTCAGATCTAGTTTTTGCTTACAATATAGGATATAGAGAATGAAGATTGGACGTTTGTAGTTGACGTCTATTACAAGCATACTATTATAACTATTGTAAACAAATACTGTTATTGCTTAAAAACTTAAAAATGCAGGATATTTGTTAGAATTTACACTTATACTTACTAATCATTGTCCAATTCTATAACATCAATTTTCACAAATATACGAAATATTCAAGAAAAAAAATTACTAACTGTTAGCGAACCTTTACTTACAGCAAATAAAAAATAGTATACTATATGGGACAAGTAAAATGTTTACTTATGGTGGGTAAAACGAGGTTAGCGAACCCTTTAATTAGTTTTATGACAGTAGACTGTTACAGAACTATTTACTTACAGTTACTGATTTTAATTCCTAAAGATATTAACTGTGTACCTTACTGCTAGTAATGTTTTTACTGTGGTACCTTTATTAATTCATTTATAGCTATTAACGTATGTTACTACAATAGGAAAACCTGGTTTTTGATATAAACTCTTAAATATGTTTTCTTATTTCCTTACAAATTAAAAATTAACGTAGTTGACATGATTATGATATTTTTTATAAAAATTGTGTGTGGATCACACGCTACTGCTCACCTGTCGATATAGATGCAAATCCGACTTCGACAATCCTATCAAAGCAGCAGTGTAGGAAGCACACGTTCCCAAACTCAAAATGATGCAGTATCTCAACCTGATTGGCAACGTTACGTAAATAAAGTAGTCCAGCAGCAGGACCCATCCCAAGCTGTCTCTTGGCGTCACTTCGTTCTTCTTTAGAAACAGCGCGATGAGGACTTGCGCATTGGCTACGTGCCAACAGAGATGCGGCACCGCGGCCCAGATGAGCTTGCTTTCGAAACCGCGTTTACACCAGACCAGGATGCAGCTGTTGACGGTGAGGAAGAACGACATGGAGCCGAAGATCCAGAGGTCTTGGCCACTCGGAACCTGGAAGAGAAATGTAACAAATATTATATATGTGAGTAATTTTATTATATTGGATTTAAATATTTCTCGCCAGCTGTAGGCAGCTGTCAATTTTGGCTTTAACTAATTTTACGAACTTTTTCAAGGGTATTACACTGTATTCCATAAAGTTGGATGCATATGGGATTTTTTTTTAATATTACGATTTCCAAAAAAACTTCGTAAAATAATTGCCTCTGCTTATTTAAAAACTGAAAAATGCCCATATTAAAGGTGGTTACTGTTGGGGCGATGAGGGGTTTGTGTACTTTACCTTATCGCCTCTCTAGTTTGGCGGCCTAGCTATTGTAATTTTGAGCTAACCTTATAAATACTGCTTCTTCGTGGAGTGGACGGGTTACCTGGGTGTTGCAGCTTGGCTGTAGTAAAACACTTTCAAACATAAGCACAACTTTGTTAATTCCAACATTATCTTTTACAATTTAAAAAGTAAATGTTTCAAATTTGAGATGTCACCAACGTGAATGCTAATGGCCATCTGCCGTTGTTTTACCTCTAAAAGTATATCTGTTGCATGTTTTCCCTCTCCACTTAATAACTGAATATTATTTAAATTTGATTGGTCTGGTCGATATGCAATCCATTTTACGTTGATGTGTATTATGAATAGTATATTCATTGTGCCTTTAATAATTATTTGTTGGGTTGAATTAGAGATGGGCGCTGTTTTTTATGTGTAGAGGTGTTTGATGTCGTTATTAGAGAGTTATTGCAAGTTCACTTAAGGTCAGTCACTATTAGTGCCGCTCTTATTTTGGCATCTGAGCATGCGCAGATCACTAATTTTAATAAAGATTGTGCCTGTCCTTAATAGAGTGATATTGCAAATTTCTATAAAGCCAACCACTAATAGTGACATCGTAATTGGAGTCAAAAAAATTCCATGCTAAAATCAGACTTATTGCAAACCTGAAATTTTGACATTAGAATCCTCGTCCTTATACTTATTTCTAAACTTATAGGGTTTAAATGACGATTATATTAAATATTTAATATTAAAAAACTTCTAACGGATACGAATGTCGCCGAGCGCATCCGAAAGCTATAAAGTCGCCACTACCTGCTGCCCTTAAACATCCACAATTAAGGAAAGACACAATCCTTAATAAAGTCAGTTTTAGAACATAAACATCTGCGCATGCTTAGATGTCAAAATAAGAGCAGCACTAATAGTGACTGACCTTAAGTGAACTTGCAATAACTTTCTTATTAAGGACAGGCACACTCTTTATTAAAGTTAGTGATCTGCGCATGCTCGGATGTTAAAATAGGAGCGGCACTAATAGTGACAGATCTTAACTGAACTTGCAATAACTCTCTAGTGTTCAAATGGTATTTGAACAGTTACTGACTTTGGATTTATGTCAAATTGGCATTAAAATGAAACACTAAATTTGACTGAAATGTCCTACGACTTTTTTTCCATTCCAATATGGATCCAATTTGATGGAACACCACTGTATAACAAATATATTAGAATTTTATACAGGGTGTTAAAAAAAGTGTCACAAAATGAAATGGTGAATAGTATAACCCAAAATAAGCAGAAAAGTCTTAATAAATATATGACCGCAAATTAACGGTTTCGGAGATACGGACCATTTTGTGTTTATAACAATTTTTTATTATTATAAAAAAACAATGATATTTATAAACAATCAATAACAACATAGAGTTAAATGAGATGTTCAAAGTGCCCTCCCTCCATTTCAAAGCATTGCCATTTGCCCGACCGTACATAAAATGCATGTCAGCTAATTCAATATTAGTGTAAACAGGCATAACGAAAATTTATAAAATTATTCACCCACAACAAAATAATAACTGCAAATAGTATCTATGAAAAAACATCGGTAGACTCCGATAAGAAAAGCAAGTTTTTGAGAATGAAAAAAGATAATCAAAAAATGATACAAAACACTCCGTATCTCTGAAACCATTCATTAGCGGACATATGTTTATTAAGACTTTTCTGCTTATTTTGGCCCATACTACCCCCCGTTTTATTTTGTGACACTTTTTTTTAACACCCTGTATACCATATAAATTTTACGATTACTCTCCACAATTTTTTACAGGTGACAACATGTACATGTACATTTTTCTACAAAGTTTTTTAATAAAAATGTTTTCCATTGTTCTTACGAGTGTATATTTATTTTACCCTACCTGAAATTTCTTACTTTATAATTTGAACTAAAACTCAGCATTAATAAATGGTCTAAGTTTCGAATAACTCGAAGTTTATAAATTAAGCACGATTAACAAATGCTGTTCTTAAGTCTTAAATTAACTTCTGTACAAAATGTTTTGCATGGGTTTGTAAATTTATCAACGCATTGAGTAAACCCCCAGAGGAAAATTCTCGATGCGCCACTGTGCTAAGAGCAAAATCGCATAATTATTCTTCTTGATGCTCTTAGAACACAACGTTGCCAAACCTTATAGACTAATTTTCCAGTACTGTAGTTGTAGCCCTAATCCAAGCACTTTTCTTATGCGAACGAGAGTACCGCCAAAATGTCTAAATTTTTCATGTGTTAAATTACTTGATGTATTTTAAGATACAAGGTGTTGAAGTTAGAAATCCCTAATTCTTTAAAATGGACAATATAAATCACCCTTAAATATATTTGGAAGTTATTTGCTCATTCTGTATAGTAAAAATATAACTACTATAATTAAAATATTGTCCCTTACAGGGTGATTAATGATTCGGTAGATATTTTTTGGTCAAAGTAGGTATTTCCACCGAACAAAAATAGCTGAAATACCGAAAAAAAAAAAAATATCACCGTCAAAGTTTCTCAATATTTGATATCGTATAGTACTCGATGTACTCGTTCAAAATTCTTATTGGTAAAATTAGATCCTATGACTAGTTTTCCAAATATAACTTAATATGTACCAAATATATGAATTTTAAACAATAAATATGCTGACATAAGTAGATATGTTTCAGAGAAATAGTGTATATTAGAAAATTCCACACCTGTAATTTTGAACCAATCAAAATACGTGTTTTTGACAGATCACCATGGCAACGGAGGTATTTTAGTGGAAATTTTTTTCTCGTGGGGTACCCAACAGCGAATTATACTGGAAATTTTTTGACGTTTACAATAACAGACCATTTTTGACAGACTGGTTTTTATTTGTTCACATAATAGGTTTAGTTTTGATACATTTTAGTTACAATGCTAAGGTGTTTTCTATATTCTTCGGCCACTTCTTTTCTTCTTAATGGCGAAAATGCAGGACTTTGGATGCTTTGAATTATGTGTCTATGTCTAATAAAATATATATATAATATTTAGACACTAATTTATTCACCTTTTTCCCATTCAGCACTTTGAATTTTGCGTAGTTTAGGTGCAAATATTCGTGGACAATTCGGAACAAATTTTCGTTTTTCAAGTTGGAGCCACAATCCTCTATTAATCCGAGTAAGTAAGTCATGGTGCAATGATTGATTATTACATCAGACAATTTCACGCATATTTTGCATAGCGTATGATTTTCAAATCGATTCATTTTTAAACAAATAGGTAATTTTGTTGGTTTTACTTGCTGTGCAATATTCTTTATCGCAACAAAACGCGAGTTATTTAATGTTTTGAACTGTCAAAATACAATGATCACAGCCTCCTACGATTGATGCTTGCTGACGCTGGTTATGAATTTCATACCATTTTAAAGCGCTCATAACGTATGTTAATAAAAACGCAGAAAAACAATTTTCTACCACTTGTAGTTATTCAAAACTTACGTAAAATTAAAGAATATACTATTTTCTATTTTCAAATGGTATTCCCATGCAACTACAATGAGTAGAAATAAGCAATTTGAAGGCCTAAATAATTGCAGCGAAACATTTTTTTACGTCGGGCCGCTTGACAACTTCAAAACTGAAATTATATTCGAGGTTAGGGTCTCACTTAGTTACCATGACAACTCAAAAATCAAGGCCACAACACCTTTTATGTTTCACTGGTGACTTGGAGAAAATAATTTGCATTGTTGAGAAACGAAAAATAAATTTTAAAAATATTTAATTTTCAACCATAATTCGGCGTGGAATTTTCTTACCGAATACCACGCGAGGTCAAATTAATATCAGGAAATTTTTTGACCTCTAGTGGTATTACTAGTGATAATTTGACACACTGTGTTGGATTAGAAATATACCCCTTGTACTATTTGAGGGCAGTCAAAATTATTTCGTAGTTACAGGGTAATTGCGTTTGAATATGTAAGGTGAAAAAATCAACAAAATGTTGAAATTGTTGGCAAAATATAGAAAATAATTGCCTTTTAACTTTGGAGTTGTTTATCAAAAAATCTTTCACATATAGAGTCATACATTTATTCATTACAAAAAAAGTTCGTTATACGGTAGGTCTAAGTAGGATTTAGGGAAATGAATAATGATTGAATTACATGGTTAATTTTACTGGAGCATTGGCTCTTTATATTGCCTCTTTTTGTATATTTATATCAGATTGAGAACTCATCTGACAATCCATGTCTTAGTTTAACAAGAAAAGCAAGTAAATCTTTTTGAGCAATGTTTCTTAAGTTACCATATTGTTTTATTGGTTCACAAAATTCATATAATACTTGGAAATTCTGTTTAGAAATTGAAGTTAAATATTTAAATTCTTCTAAACTAAAAGATTTTTTGTCTTCCCAATTTTTAAATTATTATTAGCAGTAGCAGCCGCTCTTAAACTAGCATGTAAATTTATCATTAGTAAACTTCAATATTTAGATCAGCTGTACTCAACCTTTTTTTCTATCGGGCCACATACATCTGTTTGTTATGTTACACGGGCCACAATATTTTTGGGTGATAACTAAAGTTGCCACCTATTTGAAATGCAAATAAAGGACAATGGGTGAAGATAGGGATCCGCTTTAAATATTTTCTAAAAAAAAGGTCCTCATGTTGTTTTAATACAGGAGACTGTAGCTCAACCATTTCAGTTACTAATAATTGTGTTTGGGGCTGCACAAAAAAGCTTGGAGGGCCGCACACAACAGCTTGGAGAGACGCATGAGGCCCGCAGGTTAAGTATGGCTGATTTAGATGATTGTCACAAAAATCTTCAGATATTCGGGTACATAAATATTTGAAACTAAAAAAATATTTGCTCTGCATACTGCCGATAGTTTTCTTACATTTACTTGTGCGTTACAAATTATACAACCACGAACTGAGTGGGGTGTTAAAACATTAAGTCTTAGGCAATTTGGATCATTTTCAATATTTCTAAGTTCCTGTGCAATTGTGTGATAACAGTTTAAATATAATCTTACTTCTTGTAGATTATCGATTGCAGGATGTCCGGCAGCTTCTTAAATTAGCAACGTTAAGCACATCTATATTATTGTCTTTGTTTGAACGAATAGTGAGTCGAAGTTGAAAGTGTCTATTGCAAACATAACAGCTTATCCTATTTGCAAACGCCATACTTGCAACAATATTTATTTAAAAAACTAATACAGAACGGTCTAATGCTCACTTAAAGTAATACAAATGTCATTTATTGTAAAAGTCAGCAATAGATGGATGTTCAATTATTCGGAAAATATTTAATCATGAATATATATAAATCAATTGTAAGCATGTTTATATATCCTATAAGGTTTTCGGCATATTCACCAATTTTTAGAATTTACTAATAAAATCTATCAATCGTCTAAAACTCATAGGTTACAAAATATACAGGGTAATCAATTTTTGTGAAAATCTTCGGAAAAATTATATATTATCACAGTAGATATAAAAAAGAAAAACTTCAGGCATGCAGGCAGTCTTAAGCTTCATATTTTATCATTACGAATATACAGGGTGTCGATTACAACAAGCTATAACACTTTACGTCTGAAGTGAAAAATTACGGAGTTACAGGATGTTAAAGAATAACTATTTTTCGAAGTTTAAATATTTATGGCGTTATAATCATTAAATACTTAACAAAACGACTTGCATGCCTTTGCATAATGACAATATAAAAACAGGCCGGTGATTCGAAAATTACGAATATTTTATTACCCTGTATTCATCATATTGTTTTGAAAAGCCCTTGAAAAATCAAGAGAGGAACAGGTAAGCTGTAAACTATAAAAATATCAACAATTGTTTCGTGAAAATTAGAATAATATAGCTGCTCAACTTATTTTAAATATTTGAATGACCAATAACATGAAAATACTATTTCTTATATGAATGTGTACCAATAAGTAGATATGACATTTATACTTTATTGTGTGCCTAACTATTACGCAATGGATTTCATAGAAGAAAACTCGCAATGAATAAGAAGACAGTTAAGAAGTTGATAATTTTTCAGATTTTTCTGCTCATTGACTACTTTAGTCTGAGGATCCATTAAATGTTTTTAATTTCTAGTAAATAAAAAACTATGTCAGTTTGACAAAATTTGCTATTGCCTATTTAAAATATTAATGTATGTATATTTATAATCTTTTTTTCAATAAACAACTCACAAGCAATTTATTTTCTAATATTTAGCAATAATTTTATTTATTGTTGATTTTGTCACCTTGCAAGTTCAACTGTAACCATCTTTTAGGGGATGCGACTTAAAACAAAATGTATTGGGGGCTTTGCGCCATTGGTGGCGTGGAATGGAGCTTATAATCTTATTTAAATATATAATACAAATAGGCACTTACGCGACAATACTCGAGCCAAATAAACCTGTAATCCGATCATAATTTTTCTACATCCTACTTAGACCTACCGTATAATCAACTTCTTTGTACCTGAATAAAGTATGACCCTGTACGTGGACTTGTAATATTTTTTTGATGAACAACTCACAAGGTAATTATTTTCTATTCTTTGGCAACAATTTCAACATTTTGTTGACTTTTTTTATCTTACATATTCAACCGCAATCACCCTGTAAGTACGAAATTTTTGTCTGTTTCCAAATAATACAAGGGTTATATTCCTAATCTAAACACAGTGTGTCAAAATATTTAATATAAGATATTTCTTTTGAAAATATCTACTTATATCAGTATATATTTATTGTTTAAAATTAATTTATTTGGTATCTACTTGTTACATTTTGTGAACCAATAGAACAATATTATGGCAACTTAAGAAGCATTGTTCGAAGAGCTTTACTTGCTTTTCTTGTTAAACTAAGACATGGATTGTCAGATGAGTTCCCAATCTGATATAAATATACATGAAGAGTCAAAATAAACATGTAATCCGATCATTATTCATTTCCCTAGATTCTACTTAGACCTACCGTATAACGAACTTTTTTTGTAATGAAATAATGTATGACTCTGTATGTGAACTAATAAGATTTTTTTGATAAACAACTCCCAAGTTAAAAGGCAATTATTTTCTATTTTTTGCCACCAATTTCAACATTTTATTGATTTTTTCACCTTACATATTCAACCGCAATCACCCTGTAACTAGGAAATAATTTTGGCTGCCCTCAAATAGTATAAGGGGTGTATTTCTAATCCAACACAGTGTGTCAAATTATCTAATATACAGTATATCTCTGAAACATATCTACTTATATCAGTATATTTTTTTGTTTAAAATTCATATATTTGGTACATAATAGGTTATATTTGGAAAACTAGTCATAGGATGTAATTTTACCAATAAGAATTTTAAACGAGTACATCGAGTACTATACGATACCAAATATTGAGAAACTTTGACGGTGATATTTTTTTTTCGGTATTTCAGCTATTTTTGTTCGGTGGAAATACCTACTTTGACCAAAAAAGATCTGCCGAATCATTAATCACCCTGTATGGGACAATATTTTAATTAAAGTAGTTAAGTATGTATTTTGACTATACAGAATGAGTAAATAACTTCCAAATATATTTAAGGGTGATTTATGGTGTCCATTTTAAAGAATTAGGGATTTCTAACTTCAACACCCTGTATCTCAAAATCTAGTCATAGGATACGATTGGACCCATGGACACTTTTAATTAGGACATCACGTAATTTAATATATAAAAAATTCAGACATTTTGACGGTACTCCCGTTTGCATAAGAAAAGTGCGTGGTCCTTTATAGTCGGACTATTTATAAGACTAGTAGAATTTAGAGTCTAGATGTTTAGTATGCTAAACTTATAGTCTTTTTTATAGTTCCTTAGTAGAATAACCCTGCTGGTGCATTAAAATATTGATAGACCTCTATAAAGTGTATAAAAAGTTAATCATATAAGTATTCCTTTTTACATTATTAAATAAGTACATTACCTATCGTGAGTTACATAAATCTATTTACCCATACGAATGAATTATTAGCATTTTACAGTCGAAAGCTTTTATTGTAATTACCACGCTTTTCGAATTCAATCGGCTTTGTACTTAGCTCTATTATTTTCAGGAACGATTACCTACGTTCATCAAACGTGCTTTCAGATATGTATGGCGTACACGAGTCAAGTTCAGTTTAGCATACAATAACTGGAATGTGCGCATTGTTGACGATACGGTTCTACATTTGATTAATTAAAACAAGGGTCTAATTTTAATTGACGAAAATCCGAGACTAAATATAGGCGAGTTGAAAGGTGCCATTCAAAATGGTTCAACTGATATATTGTTGTGTGGAATACATTTATTGTTGGCGTATTCACGAAGTTTAGAAAATATCTTAAAACAGGTCGATTTTTAATTTGAAAATATAGATTTCATACAGAAAAATGGCTTCAAATTCAAGAACTGTCAATTTAGGTACAATGTTATCCAACGTTCGCGCGTAGCATTGTTCGAATTAATTTTATGAAGAATAAGTAAGATTAATTTTTTACCATTTTTATACCACTTTTTGGATGCCCTGTATTTATAGTTGCGGTTTTGGTTCTTTAGTTATTAAGTTATTCACCATTATAGACACATGTATTTTATGTATACAGATTTCATCTTTCGGTGCAGTATGTTCTCAAATCTACCTGTTTGCAGAATGATCTGTATCGATCTGTAAAAAAGACGAAGAAGAGGAATCACAATTTAATATTACTGCATACTTCCCTGAATCGAAAATAAAGGTTACGTCTCTAAAAGTACATTCTACACAGCACAAAAAAAGCATTAATCCAGAATCCCTAATCTTAGACCACTTCGCAAAAACTCCTACAGCATTTTAAGAATATATTAAAAAAAAGAACATCCATCGTCCCGAGAAAATTCCATTAAAATTTCTTTTAAATAGAGAGATTCGGTTAACAAGAAACACAATTTCAACGAAAAGAAAGTCGAGATTTCTTTAAAAGGAAAAATACGAGATCAGTATTTTAATGTTTCATTTGGAAAATAAATTCAAACATTATATTTAAGAGTAAAAAGGCTAGTTAATTCTCAAATATGTTATGCTTTCAAAAAAACAAATGAAATATAGATAAAAAAACGGCGCCGGAGCCTTTTAACATAGGCATAATTTGAATCCTATATATATATGCGATATTTGATAGTTCTGATCTTCATATAAGTATCAAATAGTTTTTTCATCAGAATCCAAAAGATTGTTTTGCAAATATGTTGTAAAAAAAAAATTAAAGAAAAATACAATTCAAACATAAAAATTTTTAAAGGAACCAAAAGTAGTTAACGGCTTTGTGCACGTAGCTTAAATTATCAAAAAAACGTTGTATTTCGTGCTTAATTGTTTTATTAAAATGCAAAGGCTTTCGGCGTAACACCATCTTCAATGCTTATCTACAATAATGATGAGTGTACATATATAATATAAAAAATTGTAATTACAAAATTTAAATAAGAAATTTGAATCACTTAATTAATTTTTAAAAGATTTTTTACAGTTACAAAGTAACAAATGAAAGGAAAGTACAAAATTACAGCAAAACCCCAATGCTGGCGAAAATGATTAGAGCTTAAACCGTCAACTCAAATGGAACCTCAAGAAGCGTGTGCTTGTGTAGAGATAAGGGGTTATGCCCCAATCATTGTCCAAATTAAATTGTGTTTACAGTTAAAAGACCAATTAAAATTAAATGGGAAAAAGTATGTGATGAATCTAATTGAATTTAGAGAAAAAATTAAATTAATTACTATCCAAAAAATGTTACAGTCATCTTCTTTCCGAACATTAAACTTTGTAATGTCCCACCTTGCTAAAAAATCATAGTTATTTCTATTAAATATTTTTGAGATTATAAATTTTTGAGATTATAAATTTATAAACCCACTGGTTAAAATTAATTTTACCGATTTTTCCCATATTTTTAGGCGGTTAATGTGACAGCAGGAACAGGTGATATCTGTCGACGCTAATATGACAGCTGTTCTTCTACCGGTGCAAATTAAGTTATTCCAGGTGTAATTCTAGTAAGAATCGACATGATTAACACTATATGTTAGTGGATGTTTTTTTATTATTATATAATTTTGAATATCTGAATGATTAAAAAGTTATTGAGGTATATCGAATGATTTAAAAAATGTTAAATATAAATTGAGATGTTTATTTATATGATTGATAACGTTGAAATGTTTTATGTGCAGAAATTATATTCCCGATCGGCAGCTAGTGCTAAATATATCTCGTTGTGCCATCGTTGGTTCCCTAGATGTGTTGCGTTAGAATAAAACTGACAATTCCCAAGTGCTTGTTGACAGTTATGATAAAATTTTGGTGTTATTTAAAATAGACGAATTACATCAATGATCCAGGAGAAAGAGACAATAATATAAAAGAGCGTAGCCACTGGTTTCAAACAAATCCAGACCGTTACTTATCTATATTTAAGGTGTTTATTTGAGGTTATGATGGAACCCTGCTATTTAATTAAGTGTTCTCAAAAAAGACCAAATTGTTTAGTATTCCTATGTTATTTTGATAATTTGGCTACTATGTGTGTTCGTGGTGTTATTATTGATACGAAATTTCGGAAAAAAACATTACATTTTTATTACACCAGGTATAAATTGAAAAGGAACTTTTTGTCATAAAAAGCGAAAATTATGACATTGTCAAGGAACCAACCTATAATGCAAAAAAAATCATTCAAATCGGATCATACATTCAAAAAAAAAAAAAAAATAGCATCAAAAATGTGGCAAATTTATGATGTTAATGTTAATTTTGTCGAGGAGTTTAGTATTAAAAAATAATGTGACCTAAATCTGTACGAAATATACAGTAGTCCAATTCATTACGTTTCTCTACCTTGCCAAGATGAACCGGTATAGACGTGGTCGCTTACAACATGTAGAAGCAGAAGAAATTAGAAACAGGCAGTGTAGTCATGATGTGTGTTTATTATTTAATTTTATGTTGGTTAGTTTGTTTACATTTTTTCTAATTTCGAGTAGATTATTTTATTTATAGAATTGTTTGGAAAAAAATTACTAACCAATAATTTTTTGTACTTCCAGTCAAAGATATAAGAAAATGAATATTTGGAAATAATAGTCAACTTCATACTAACCTTATACTTTTAAAATATTTAAATATTTATCATCACAGTTTTCTTTTCCTTGTCAAAACTTGTTAGTTTCCAAGAAAGTAGGTTATTTTCTGGATAACTGTTATAAGCGATAAAAGTGTTTTACCTGATATACCCAAATCAACTTCTTGTAAACCTACCTGCTAGAAACGACCATTAACATTAATATTTCAAACCGCGCACCCAAACTTTTTTTGATACGATACAGTTTTCGCTTCATGTTAACGATATTATACGATTTATTGGTTAAAATTGTAAATAACAGATTGATTTAACCTGTTTCTAAGAGATGCGTGGTTTGACAAGCGGTTGATTTAAACTAACTCATACAAAAATAAGAAATTAAATTTGTATTTTATAGTAAAATATTGTCGCGCAGAAGCCTACCCTGTGCTTTGTTTACTCTCTGCTCGCGGTATGAAGTCATATAAGCAGTTTTCGATTGTTCTGGAAAGCCTAGAGAGTTCTAGTACAAAGTTGGCTTTATATAAATAGCGCACGTTGTCGACCGACGGGAAATTGAATTTAAGTGTTGGACAGAAAATATAAATTGTAATAAATTAGAATTGTAAATTATAATAGTGCCTAAATATTAAATAAATTATTAATTACGTCATAAATAAATTGTTAATAGTGTGTTTTAAATAAATAAACTATAAATAAATTAAACAAACGTGACAATATTTCCCAGAATCATATACGATACCCGGTATGTATCCTATGCCGGCAAGCGTCGCAAGAACGTTTTTTTATTTCGCCAAAATCAAAGTATTCCGCCCTTTGTCGGTATGCCCTAAAAGATTATCATTGGGTACCTACTTATAAAAGCCAAAAAGTACTAAAGCTTATTTTCCTCTTTGCCTCTGAAGCTGTAACATTGTGTGTTGTATTATTTTTTTATTTATTGAACATTTTTTGTGAAAGTCCATAGCCATGTCTAAAACACTTAAAACAGGTAAGATATAGGTACTTTTTCTAAAAAATTACTTAATAAGTTACTCATTGCTTGTATTTTCTTCAGTATTTACTTTTAAAAATTTGTACTAGGTTAGGTCATTCCTGAATTTACACCCATATCGGATTAAGTAACAGATGCACGACTAAGGCGGTCTACAGGATAATTTCGCATCAGGTAGTTGAGTAAAATAAGCGTAGTCCTCCGGTGGGTAGAGGGTGAATATATTTTAATTATTACATACATTATGTAATTATGTTTATTAAAATTAAATTACTAAATTAATACACGAAAAAATTAAAATATTTATAATGTTTTGGACATTGTTTATGGTAATACCATTTTCCTCGAATACAATAAACTCTTTATGGTCAGGAATTTCCGGAAGTCCCCTTCTCAGGTTTAAAATTAAGATTAATGTTCTATTTTTGTACTGATGTTATAGGACTAATTGCGCTAAATTATTTAGTTCAGTTTTGGATTTCAAAGAGAACGTATGTCGAAACTGAAAATGCCGAAGCGCGTGTTACGTGACGTGTAGATGACTTAATTTGTAATCTACATAAGTATTTTACGGCGGAAAAAGAAAACGGAGGACCTTTAAAGCCAGTAGTGAGTGTACAGCTCTCGGCATTAGTGATTCAAAATTAAAATATGTTTCGAAAAACGTCAAAAGCGGAGAGATAAAAAAAAAAGAAAAAATACAGACGTCGCAAAAAACTGAAAACGTCGGTTATATCTGGTGGGACAAAATTTCGTATTCGTGATATGATGTATGAAATGCGTGCGAAAAAGGAACATGTCAACTTAGACACATTGCTGGCTAACTTAAGAGAAATAAAAATTGGTGAATTTGGCAGAACAAGTTTTTGGAAGTTGCTTAAGGAAATAGGTTTCAAATTTAAGAAAGAAGATAATAGAAAAGGGTGGCACAAAATTGATCGAATAACATTTGATCGAAGATATATTTTATCGAATAACATTTTATTGAAAAGTCAATAGATCGAAAATATATTAGATCGAAAGGACAATATATCGAAAATCAACATTAAAAATAGTAAAATATCAAAAAAATCAAACGATACCATTCAACCCTCCGTCTAATTCCTACTACCAGGGAACTTAAACTAAGCGGCTATCAAAATTAAGTACTAATGGCAAATTGTTCAATAATCTCAAATGCTACCTTGTTTAACAAAGTTTATCCTTACAATACTGTCAATTTAAAAATAATTATTTTAAAGCTGAACGGTTGTTTATCTTCATTGGGATTAAAGAAATGTGATTAATTTGCACAAAATATGTATTTTAATAAGGTCGAGTTGTCTCCCGATGGGACATTTTAGGTAAATTATTTTAAATTTTTTATATATAAAAAATTAAATTAATTTACCTAACCTGTGCGACCTGGAGCCGTCGCGGTTTGCCTCGCAAAAAAAATTATACAAAAAAGGGAAAAATAAAAAATTTAACTAATTTACCTAACCTGCGCTATTTAAATTTAACTAATTGATCTCGCGTATGTTAGGTAAGTTAGTTTAGTTTTTTTTATTATGAAAAATTTAAATAATTTACCTAACCTGTGCGGCCTGGGTCCTACGCGGTTATCCTTGCAAAAAAATTATAGAAAAATAAGAAAACTAAAAACAAAAACTTTAACTATTTGGCTAACCTGTGCGGCCTGGAGACCTCGAGGGTGGCTTCGGAAATAAAATTATACAAAAAAGGAAAATATAAAGAAAACCTAACTTATTTACCTAAGCTGTACGGCCTGGAGCAATTTAACTGATTGTTCTGACAGAGGTTAGGTAAATTAGTTAGATTTTTTAAAAAACTGTCAGAACAATCAGTTAAATTGCTCCAGGCCGCACAGGTTAGGTAAATTAGTTAAGTTTTCTTTATTTTTAAAAAATTTAACTAACTTACCTAACCTGTATCAGAGCAATCAGTTAAATTGCTCCAGTCTGGAAACGTCGCGGTTTGCCTCGCAAAAAAATATAAAAATAAAAACCTAATTTACCTAACCTGTGCTATTCAAATTTAACTGATTGCTCTCGCAAAAGATAGGTAAGTTAAGTAAGTTAGGTACGTTACTTAGGTTTAATTAATTTTTTTATTTTTTGTTTTTCTTATTTTTCTATAATTTTATGAATATTTGGTTTTTCGATTAATTACTTTTTCTATCAAATCTATTTTCGATCAATTTTCTTTTCGATCATTATTCTTTTCAATAATTTTTCTTTTCGATCATTTTTCTTTTCGATCAATTGTTATTCGATAAAATGTTTTTTCGATCAAATGTTTTCGATCAAATGTATTCGATTAAATGTTTTCGATCAATTTTGTGCCACCCAATAGAAAAGCTTTATGTGAAAAAAATAATGTTGTTCACAAAAGAATACATTTTTTAAGAGAATACACTCGTTTAAAAAAAGGAGCTATTTGGATGAAACCTGGATATTTTCCAAAGGTGGGACGAAAATAATATGGCAATATCAAAATATAAAATCAATAAAACATACTAATGGTGAAGGAAAGCGATGAATAATCTTGCACGCAGGTGGAAAGAATGGATTTGTGGATGGTGCAGGATTAATATTTTCCTCTAAATCAAAATCAGAAGACTACCACGATAACATGAACTCGGATATGTTTATCAAATGTTTAAATGAAAAACTATTACCAAATTTAAGTGAACCGTCTGTTATAGTGTTAGATAATGCGAGCTATCACACAGAACTTTTAAACAAACCGCCAAGACAGAATTGGACTGTAGCCAAAAAAACAAGAATGGCTACATAACGAAAATGTTGCATTTTCACAATACGCCCTTAAATCTGAGTTGTTAACTTTAGCCGAACGGCATGAACCACTACAAATTTATATGGTAGATCAAGTCATACATAGTTATGGACATGATGTGTTACGGCTTCCACCGTACCATTGTCAGTTTAACCCCATCGAACACATTTGGGGTATATGTAAAACGTATTATGACAATCATATTAGAATTAGTGGTTACAGCGACGAAGCAGTAAGAGAAATATGGAAACAAGCACTGGATACATCAACCCCAGAAATTTGGCAAAAAAGAGTTCAAAAATGTGATAAATTAATTGACGACTGGTGGACACCTGAAAACAGGATAAACGAAATTAACCCTATAATTATATCCCTTAATGGTGACAGCGACGCTAGTGACACAAATTTTGAGAGTAATGCTGAAGATTTATGGGTATGTCAAAAGACAATTATTTATAATAATCACTGTTTAATATAGAATTTTAAATGTTGTTATTTTTAATCAGCGTAGTTACCTAATCGCAGGGTAAAACTGTGTATGTAAATTAAAATTTTTGTTCTAAATAAACTATTATTAAACAACAAAATCATGTAACTATCTCTTTTAAGCTTTCTGAGGCAAAATTAAATACTTAAAATTTATATTTATTTTGTTTCTATAAGAACCCCTTGCAATATACAAAATAACTACACCCATAAGTAAATGTTTAAAATACAACTGACCAGTCAAATCTTTCATTTATTTCTTAATCCGATATGGGTGTAAATTCAGTGAATAACCTATATCTCATTTTTATACGAAATTTTAGGCAACAAAACCAGTGGTTTCCTTCCAAAACAGGCAGTCGATCTAAAAAATCGAATCTGACGAAAAAATCGTTGCTGGTAGAAACAGCCAATAAACAGAACATTGTAAATTTAATAGAGAAAGGTAATTATACATTTTCAGCTAATTACTTCCTTAAATTCCTGAAACAGGTCAATTTTCATTTCTAAAGTTCAGCAATTACCTGAAATAATGCCTCGTTTGGCTAGAACTAGCACTTCAAATTTCCATTTAGGAATCTCGACAAAAAATGGCTTTGATATTCTAAGGGGAAAGATGGACATCCGAAAAACGTAGAAGTCTGGGTTCGACTCCCGGCAATGACAGGTTTTTTTTTCAAATCTACAAGTAGTTGTTTTCACCTTTGGGTCTCAATTTTCTTCGTTATTACATTAATTTGAGAAATGGTTTCAACGTGATTGTATTTGATTAATAGAGTATTTGCTTGACTCCTTGAAAATATCATATTAATTTTTTTATAATTGTTTAAACTTTATTTTTATTAGTCTCAAAGGTACATTATTTGTATTGATTTACTTCCAAAAATGTCTACAAAGTCTTAGCTCTTTATCTTGTATAGTTTTTAAATTTTTAAGAAAATAAAATTAAACGCAATTAAAGTCTCGCCTTAAATCGTTCCACTAAAACCAAAATTCAATATATAAGAGAACTTTTAACTAATAACATATGATCGGGAACTAATCAATAAATAATTATATTATTACTTTATTAAAGAAAAAAAGAAAATTGTGTCCCTAATAAAAAATGGAACAACATGCCTTGTGAGTCCCTGGCTTGGTTTACAACTTTTTTCTTCCTTTCACCTTTCTTTTGATCTTTCTCTTCTCATTTTCCGTCAATTCTTTTGAACAAAACTTTTTTGATCAGTCTTAGAGTTGACCAATTAGCAAAATTCATCACTAAATCAAACAAGAAATTTGGAAAATCAATTTTAGCTAGGTAGATTGTTTGTGGTAACATTTCCAAAAAAAAAATAAAAAAAGACTACTGCAAATACGAATAATTATATAAATGCAGAGATTAACCTATAAACGGATTCGGAATACATCAAAGAGAATCATTTTCCTACGTAAGCGTAGCAAATATTAATTCAAAACTTTATACGAATGCATGTCAAATGCAAGTTTCAAGACGATGATTCGAATTCAACGAAGTAATTAGAGAACTGCGAAGTCGATTGTAATTTCATTATGCCAATGGAACACACCTTGGGGCATATTTCTGTGATAAAGAGAGGTTAATTTTATCGAGTAATTTTTACTTCAGCTTAATTAGCTTTCTTTGCGGCTTAATTAACGCTTTGTAAAGTGTAATGAAATTATATTCGCTTCATTTTTATTTTGTTTCTACATTATTAAATACTATAGGTCAGGATAAGTTAGAAAGGTATAAGAAGAATTATATAAAATGATGAAGTTAATAAGTTTTAACGAGTAAGTTACAATTTGGTATCATACAGATTTGGGAAAAAAACATATATCCCATTTAATTCAACACATACTACCCCACAATTTTTATTGGCAGTTGACGTTTTTGCCTCTTATTTATAATTTATCCCTTTGTCTGTTTGAGATGAATAAAAGTGATACAGTGTGTCCGAAATTGGTGATGCATGTATTGCTATCTCCGAAACTGTTAAGAGATAGAAAAACAGTTAAATGGGGAAAGTTTTAGACAATTCTGTTTATAATTCAATACCGTTTAATTTGAGATTCTTCTCTTTTGGTTTTTGAGATATTTTGAAAAAACTAAAATGACGCATTTCCGAAAATACCCTGTATTTTCTTTATTAATGAAAATTTCTAAAATCTGTAAAAGATTTTTTAGAGCAACTTTTTACGTAGAAAACGCCTGTGTCGTCAGATTTTATTTGCAACATTTCGGTTTCTTGGAACCATCATCAACTTTGTTTTTTCATATGGGCGCCATACTGGATTTTTACTGTTTTGAAAAGTCAAATTTTTTACCTTCCTAACAATGTATTACACTTAGTAAAAAAAAGTTAGTTTACAAAATCAAAAATTATGATTATATTTTTAATTTGGCAACGTCGTCCTATAAAACACTAACATTTAAGGAGATCCTATTACATTTAATCTCTAAACTACAATTAATAACAAATTATTCTTGTAATAGGTTCCCCTATGTGACAATTTTAACACAAGAAAAAAAGGAAAAAACATTCATTTGTCAACTGGCATAATAATAACTAAAATAAAATGTCTAATCTAAAGTTAAAAATGCGACCCATTTGCTTCTATACATTTCTGACATTTTTTTTTGTCACGGATCTGGTGCTATGACCTTCAGAGCAAAACAAAATTGATGTGGAATTATTAATTATCTCTGCTCAGTCAGAGTGGGTCGTAGGTGAATTTTTCCCTTTTGTCCTCGAAATTGGCTGAATGACCGATTGTACCGAGATATAATCGATTATTACCTGGATAAATTTTATGTACACCGCAAATGAAAAAGAAGAATACTGAATACTTTTTTAAAAGGTTATTATATATAAATAACGTGTTTATTAGCTATGAGAGGAGAATTTTGATGTTTTATTCAAACTTTAGCTATATTTTGGTTGTAATAGGTAAGTCCTTGGAATTTAATATATATACAGCTTATGTACCGGTTAAAATAGATATCTATCTTGGTGGCTCACAAAATAAATGACTTTAATATTTACAAACTAAAAGGTTAAAATTGGTTAATTATATGTACAATTTTCAGAATATTCCCCAAACACTGAGGGTGGAGATATTTCGTGTGATAACACCTTCTAACTGATGGACTTGAGTTGGTATAATCAGAAAATTCCTACCTTGGAGATTGTCACTATCTTACATAGTCGAGGGTTGAATTCGAAGACCTCTTTGGAAGGGTGACTTGACAAGATTGGATCCAAAGGTACGAGTAGGTCCACTTATTTAATCTCTAATTAAAATATCGTCCTTCATTTGTAGTAACTCCAGTTAGTAAGGGATGAAAATGGTGTCCCAATCGTTTATTTCTATCCAACAGTAAGGTTCTCAAATACAGCTGCCGTTGAGACTACCTCAGATTAATGTTATGTCCGGAATTGTACGTAATAAAAATGAAATGTAACTATCTGTAACTACGATAGCCAGAAAAGGAAACAGAATAGTATAGAATGGAATAGAATAGAATAGAAGGCCTAAAATACAAAATACTACTTTAAATATACAATCCTATATTAAGCAAGGACAAATAAGTGATAAATGAGAAATTACGTTACCTGAGGTGAAAGGTGGCCTTTTTAAGAAGTTCTTTTTGCTAAATTGAAAATAAAATCCTCTAATGAGATTAAGTATACTAACAAATAGCAATACTTATATCCTTATGAAAAGATCTTCAAAAACACATGTTCCATGAAGGTATGATACCAGAAGAATGAAAAATGGTGGAAAAGGATATGCACCGACAAAATTAATGACTTCTACAGGAAGTGAAAATAAAATATGACAGGTAATTTAAAATATTATTAGCCAATTTCTCACAATCACCTACTTAATTCCAAAATTACCTAGATTATTTGGGGTTTTAATTATTTGTAATGATTTAGACAATCACCTGAATAAATTTGAATGACATAATGTCATAATTAATGTAAATAAACAAAGAAAATGAACCCTGAAATCATTTATAGAATTCAAAACGTTTCTTTGTCCCTTTTAGGTTCCTAGAACTCAACTACAAACTAATTTAAGAAAAACAATGGAAAATATATCTACAGAGGAACAGAACGGATATTCAAAACAAGAAAGAAACACTTGATAAAAGGTTAAACTTCTACAATTTCCAATTTGACAATATAAAAGGTATCTTTTCATTCTAGTTAACTCACAGAACATGAGAAATGGATCTCCTAATAATCTTCTAGCCAAAACGGTGTATACGGAGTGAGCTTTTAATAGATTTTATTCCTATTATACTTAAATAATAAATTAGAGTAAATTAAAAGTTAAATGCCAATACTATATATATTATTTTTGTGGTAAAAGCATCCCAGTACATTCATATGGATTTTGAACCGTAACACTGGTAACACGATAAATTATGTTACGGTTAACATTAATAAATTTTATTTTTAACATGTCCCCACAAGTAAAAGTCTAATGGGGTGAGGTCTGGAGACCTCGCAGGCCACTGTTGGATATTATTTTTTCACCAAATGTCTCAGATAAAAAAGTTTGTACTTCCCTGGAATTATGGGCGGGGCAGCCGTCATGTTGAAACCATACGTTATGGAACTCGTTATCTGGAACAACTTCCCTAATTGCCGGCACTATTTCATTTTGCAACATTGCAAGGTATCTTTGTCCAGTCAATGTGTGATCATAAATAAAGGGCCCGATTAGTCAGTTTCCTAATAAAATAAAATAATTTCTTCTTACTGCAGGAATATTAAAATAATTTAAAGGATAAAAGGGAGACGATAAATATTTTGCAAAACAAAGTATAAAATATATTACCATACACTCCGCACCAAACTATAAAGCCAAATTGAACTTGCAGTCTACGCTGTTCTTGCAACTGAGGGTTTTCGGTAGCACAGTAATGGCGATTGTGCTTGTTAAATATTCCGCAATTTGTGACATAAGTTTCATCCGTCCACACAATGTCATTTTGAAAGTTCAAATTCTCTTGACATTTGCCCTGGTACCAATTGCAAAAAGATATTCTTCTGTTGAAGTCACCTTCTCGAAGTACAATCCTTGTAGAGGACGTAGGATTTTCATGAAAATATTCTTGAATATTTCTATTGCGATTCTCATTATCCTTCTCATAATTTTTAGGCCGAGGTTTTCAAAAAGCTCCGAATTCAAGTAAATCCATTAAAAGTGTGGAGAAATACCTTTTGTTGGGTTGTCGTCTATCCGGATAATCTTCCAAATAATTGTTGGCGGCTCTATCCGCATTCCTTCCATTTTTAATTTTAAATACTAACACATCAAACTTCTTTTCGTTCGAGAACTTTTCTGCCATTCTGCACACTAGGGCCGAACAAAAACATAAAATGCTTTTAAATAATAATAAAAAAAAAACGTTCACAGTTGTTATTTATAATTCCTTATTTGTCTCAAATCCAAAGCCTACTAGGGTATTAATGTATTGCGAGAAAATGTATTAAGTACATCAAATTATTGTTATGTGAGCCATTTCATTATTCAGTCATGCTCTAACCCTACAAGTCCCTTCCTGTCTTATTTGGCCTTTGAGGCTCAACTTGTCCGATTATTATACATAATTAAACCCCTTAAGACCAAACCTATGGGACGACTATGGCGGAGGTAATTTCGATGACTATTCGAGAAAGGACGAGATAATATTTCTGGTCTGTTCCAAATATTTCTAGTTTGGAGCTTCTAGACTCCACCAAACTTTATAGAAATTTGTATATAAATATTGGTGGAAGAACACAGTGCAATCGGTTATTATATGGACAGTGAAGATAAATAGTAATTAGTAGATAGTCAGTGGTGAATATAAATAGTGAACGATTCAGACATTCGAAATATATATAAATTAGAATAGTAGTGTTAGTGTAAAATAAATAATTGTTTAAATAAATTATTAATAAATAAACTGTTGTTTAAAATAAACAAACATCACATTATTTACTGTGTTTTTGATTATTCCAAATAATTAAATGATTTTTGGGTCATATTGGGTGTTCTGAAAAATAATAATTTGACTTCGTTAACGTATTTTTCAAAAGTTATTGCTTTTTTTGACGTTATTTTTTGTTACATTGTAAGAGTGTGATATTATCATAAACAAACTATTATGAGGATATTTTGGTGTTAATTGCAGTTTAGAGATTAAATAATGTAATAGGATCTTCTTAAGTGTTAGTGTTTTATATGGCGACTTTGCCAAATTAAAACAAAATCATAATTTTTGATTTTTTTAACTTATTTTCATATAAAATTAAATTGAACTTAATAGATCATGTGTTTTTTCGATTTGTCCTTTTTACTTTGAAATTTTGTAACAAATGAATCAATGAATATTTAAAAAAAGCTCACGTCGGATTCTTAAAGGAAATTTAATATTCCACAAAAAAGGTCTCTTAAAATTTTTGCCTAAATCTAATTCTTCAAAAGTTATTCACGATTAAAATCGAAGAAAAAATTGAAATATTTTGTAGAGAATTGAATTTTATATAAAAATAAGTGAAAAGGAATTTTTTTTCATTTTAATGTTTTGACAGTACTAACGTAAAACATCAAATTATGACTAAAAATAAAAAATAGCGATGATAGGCCTCTTAAAATGAATATTAAGGGCTCAAATTTTCACTAGTAATACCACTAGAGGTCAAATTATTTCCGGAAATTTTTTCGAGCTCATGAATATTCATGAGCGAGAAAAAATTTCCTGATATTAATTTGACCTCGCGTGGTATTCGGTAAGAAAATTCCACGCCGAATTATGATTGAAAAATAAATATTTTTAAAATTTATTTTTCGTTTCTCAACAATGCAAATTATTTTCTCCAAGTCACCAGTGAAACATAAAAGGTGTTGTCGCCTTGATTGTTGAGTTGTCATGGTAACTAAGTGAGACCCTAACCTCGAATATAATTTCAGTTTTGAAGTTGTCAAGCGGCCCGACGTAAAAAAATGTTTCGCTGCAATTATTTAGGCCTTCAAATTGCTTATTTCTACTCATTGTAGTTGCATGGGAATACCATTTGAAAATAGAAAATAGTATATTCTTTAATTTTACGTTAGTTTTGAATAACTACAAGTGGTAGAAAATTGTTTTTCTGCGTTTTTATTAACATGCGTTATGAGCGCTTTAAAATGGTATGAAATTCATAACCAGCGTCAGCAAGCATCAATCGTAGGAGGCTGTGATCATTGTATTTTGACAGTTCAAAACAATAAATAACTCGCGTTTTGTTGCGATAAAGAATATTGCACAGCAAGTAAAACCAACAAAATTACCTATTTGTTTAAAAATGAATCGATTTGAAAATCATACGCTATGCAAAATATGCGTGAAATTGTCTGATGTAATGATCAATCATTGCACCATGACTTACTTACTCGGATTAATAGAGGATTGTGGCTCCAACTTGAAAAACGAAAATTTTTTCCGAATTGTGCACGAATATTTGCACCTAAACTACGCAAAATTCAAAGTGCTGAATGGGAAAAAGGTGAATAAATTAGTGTCTAAATATTATATATATTTTATTAGACATAGACACATAATTCAAAGCATCCAAAGTCCTGCATTTTCGCCATTAAGGAGAAAAGAAGTGGCCGAAGAATATAGAAAACACCTTAGCATTGTAACTAAAATGTATCAAAACTAAACCTATTATGTGAACAAATAAAAACCAGTCTGTCAAAAATGGTCTGTTATTGTAAACGTCAAAAAATTTCCAGTATAATTCGCTGTTGGGTACCCCACGAGAAAAAAAATTTCCACTAAAATACCTCCGTTGCCATGGTGATCTGTCAAAAACACGTATTTTGATTGGTTCAAAATTACAGGTGTGGAATTTTCACGAACATTTTTTTTGTCATCCTGATTGACATTCTCGAAAAAAAAATGGTCAATTTTTTTGGCCCATTCTAATTTATATATTATTTATTTTAAAATAATGTCTTCACTGCACAAATGCACTAATGGAAAAACCGCCTCAGCTTAAAATGAAGACCATAAGATAGCAAAAAAGAATGGAATATCCAATCCGGTTTATACAGATAAAATTGAATTTCAACTTTTAAATTTCCAATGCATACCTTTCACTAACTCGAATTAAATATGACTAAAAATGGTGCTCGAATGATAACAATGTATCACTTTTATGTACAGTTTCAAACAGCTTTTACGATAAATACCAAAAATTCAATATGCTGTGAAACGAATTCCCTCGTTATTATATGAAATGAAACAAAATTTTCAAACGAATCATAATGGATATTGCTTTTATTATATTGTGCATTAAATAATGTACGTTGGGATCAAATATAGACGAATATTAGGTAGATAAATGAGTGGAAATCGATGTACTTATCCATTTTTAAAATCACTGCAATATACCACTTTCGGATAACCGAAAATCATTAGAAGGATTACATACACTGCGAGTCAAAAGTTAGGAAAAAGTTAAAGTACTGATTTTTGGAAAAAATTAATTCAAAAATAGGTTAATTTTGTTTCTAAATTATGCTCTTTCTGATATATAGGGATGTGCGTGTAAATAATGGCAGATTTTCTAAGTGCAAAATAAAAGAAAACAACATTGAAGTCAATTATATCATCAATAAGTGTGCAGCGAGAAGATGAATTCTTCAAAAATATGGAGAAGTTTCTAAATGACCCACAACTAAAACCTAAATCATCGTTGTCCTTTTATGTACGATGCCTGACATCGGTGACGACTATGAAGACTAGAGAGATGGAGGCGAATGGGCAAAGGTCAAATTTCAAATTTCCGTCCTTCTTTTTATAAAGTTCGCGAAATTAACTGTAGTTGGCCTATCTAATGACAGCACAGTCAATTTTCTATGTAAGTCAATGTAAAATAAAGTGATTTTTTAAAAAATTGATGAAAAGAATCAAAATAATATGAAAAAAAGTACCTGAGTATAAACATGAGTGACAAAAAACATCAAAGAAAGATTTACATCGTTTCAGACTGTAAAACAGGATAAAATTCAAATGTAAAACTAAAGAAAACACAAGAAGAAATCAATTCAATGTCTTTCTAAAGCTTTTAATGTAAGTAAAATAATGTATTAATGTCTAAATATAATATTTATTTTAAACTAGTCATCATATGTATCTTACGAAGTGTAGTTTATTTTATTATAAGTTTCTATAATATAAAATTTTACAGTTATAGATGCTGACTTACAAACAAACAAACAAACAAACAAACAAACAAACAAACAAACAAACAAACAAACAAACAAACAAACAAACAAACAAACAAACAAACAAACAAACAAACAAACAAACAAACAAACAAACAAACAAACAAACAAACAAACAAACAATAATTATGCATTAAATTTAACTTACTAGAAAAGAAAATTATTTTTTTTATAGTCTTAATGTTAGATAAAGAGTTGCTACAGTTATTTTTTTTTTTTTTTGACCCCAACTGTGTCATTGTAAATGTTTTTTATATGATACTAAACGTTTAGAACAGTGACAGCATATATTGTTCCTAGTGCCGATAAAGCACTTTCTAGAGATGATGCTGTTCTATACTTTTTAGAAGATATTATCAAATATTATGAGACTATTTTTACTGATGGTACTATTAGCAAAATAAAAAGGAGAAAGCTGAAATTAAAGGATAAGGTAATACCACGTACATTCCCAAAGCCCCCTTTATACTTGTATTACAACAATAAAAAATCTGTTAACTGTGTTTTATTTTACTCTTAAAACTATATATTGGTTCAATTCAAAAAAAAAATTGCTACAAAATTGTACTTTTTCGAATTTGTTCATAAATACCTAATTTGTATTTTATATAAATAAAATTAAATAATTTATCAATTAAAACATACAAGAATTATTTAGAAATAAATACAACAAACAGTATGTTATGTTCTTTATTTAGCTGTAAACAAGTTTATTTTTATTATTTTGACAAAATTATCTATAATTCCCATAAGAAGCCATGTATTTTGAACAACGTATGCAGTACCAGCGCCCATGCGGTTAATTATAGAAGCTCAATTAGCATGCATTTTTGGGACCGTATTTTGAGTATGCCGATTCGTCTCCTTATTCTAATCTTCATAGTGACGACTAACCATAGATGGTGCACCATCAGTCGCAGAATATGTTGGTCTGTAAGAAATTACATAAAATGTTTTCCACGTCTGGACTCATCTCGTCTATTTGACTCTGGACGGTGTTATTGTTTAAAGGAATTCTCATGTGCGGGCTGTGCAATTTATTGTTGAGGACCTCCGCAATGACTCGTAAAATAAGCTTGCAATTGTGTGGGGTTTCCCCGACTTCGCTATTAGTAGACATATATTATAGGTCGCTCGTAAACCATCAACATCTTGCATAGATATTAACGCAAACATCGATCTTATGGATGGCCTTTTCTCTAGTTTTCCTTTAAGTGCTTGAAAGAATGAAAAGGGATTACTTTTTCTCAGCATGTACTCTTGATAATTGGTCCTCCATTATTGAAGGCTTCATAGCATCATTACTGAATACTTTTTCACCTATGAAATATATCGGCGAGTGTTGATTTGATAGAGATGGATTAAATCCAAACTTCAAGTAGTCCAAACTGTATTGTCTGCATTTTTTGTTGTGTCTCCTATCATAAAACTTGACACCTTTGGGAATCCCTAATGTAGACGATCCATTTATAATTGGATAATCCGACGTTTCTAAAACTTTCGCTAAAAATATAGTTTGTCTAATTGCATCTGATGTAAAAAATGTTTCGTAAACATTTTTGGTGTTTCACATGCTCAGCATCTAAATTTTGAATTATTTATTGTTTCGGCCTTTACTTGATGAAAATCCATATTATCTTAAATGAGCAAAACCAAATTTGGTAGATTTTCACAAAACTTTTATTTTAAAAAATAAATAAAAAATTAAAAACACTACACATGACATGTTTCGAAGTACAACTTCTTTTTCAAATGTGATTAATTTACAATTCGGTGTTCAATATATATACGAAGTAATTTAACCAAACAAAGTAATTAAGGTATGGACGATTGAAACTTGTTTAGTATTTTGAGGCGGCGAAGGTCGAAAAATTGAATTTGTTAAATGTTCAAACACTAAATTCTTCATAACTTTGGTAAAAATTAAGATATTTGAAGAAACAAAAATTCGTTTTGAACTTAAAGGATGTGACTATTGATTCCCAGAAGAGGGCAAGAGAAATCCCAAAATTGGACATAAGGCGGTAGGGCAAAGTGTACCGCAAGCCTAATTTCATTGTTTGCCTATAACGGCCAAACTATTTAAATCTTTTTAAAGGCACTCTTAAATATGAAATCTTATGCGTGTGTGAATTTTACCGAAATCGGATTATAATTGGCCAAGATATCAAACAATTTAACAAATTTTTTTCCCTAAAAAAAACTAAATTTTTTTTCGAAAGTTTGAAGTGGCACAAAAATGCCAAAAATGCACCCAATGACTTAAAAATTTTTTTTTTGAATACTCTATTATGTCTAAAATACGATTACATTACGGAAAATTCTGCAAAAATATTTTATCTATTTTTTTGACCACTGTTCATTGAGTGACGACCAAAAAACACGGTTTTTGAGAAAAGTTGCCTAAAATTAACGATTTTCAGTTTTTTGGTCTGAAAATTGAGCAAACCCAAATCTCATATCTTCTGAATGTGTATACAAAGTTTAAAGCGTGTATGTTTCTTCTAAGTTGTAGAATTCTCCCGACAAAAGTCCCATTACACGCGCTCCGCGGGATCCAAAACTCGTGCATTTCTGTAATTTGATTTTTTTGTAATTTCCAGTTTTAAATTTCTAAAACGGTCATATTATTACAAATTGAATCACTTGATAGTGTTCATCGGCATAGATTTTTAATAACCGTGTTCAGCAAGCTCTGTGTACACGTGGTTTTTCGCAATTTATTGAGTAAGTACGTTCTTAAATTAAGAAAATTCTATCACAGTGCTATAATTTTTTTGTTTCCAGGTTGCAATGGCTGGTCTGTGTTTATTATGTTATCAGAAACTTGCAGAGGGTGAACTTACCCCAATTAGACCGACAGGATTGAAAGGTCTGCAGATGGTCAGCAAAGAGAGAGGGGATGATTTTTTCAGTTCTTTAGAACCAGTTTTTATATTGCATGAGAGGTGTCGCAAACATTACGTAGCTCGACGTTACGGAAAAGAGTTTATTTATAAAACCTGGGATAGGCATAAAAGGGCCGCGATTGACAATGCCAAAAAAAAAGGAGGATGGAACATCAACCGAGAAGAAAACCAGATGTTAGAGAACAAAAAACAAGCTTATCACCAAGTTGGAATTTACACTCAAGCTTAGGATTAATTTCCTAACATTTTTAAAGTATACTTTTTGTATATTTTTTGTGCTCTTTCCGATGGCGCAGTTAGTTTCTTCAAATATATTTTTTGTTAGAGAAAAAAATTAAAAAAAATTTACGCCTTCCGGTTTCCTGCGAATTTTCGAAAAATTATGGCAGATTTCGCCGCGGGACTTATTTTATTTGAGAGCCCACAAAAAAATACGCAACTTCTCTCATGGGCACATATGTCTAACATTTATAATTTCGCCACAAATTCATCGCAAATTTCATGTTCATGATTCTGATCAAAGAAACGAAAAAAATTTTTGGTAAAAGCACTTCTGGCGGCGAGAAATTCGCCATTAAAACTACCTGTGCAATGAAATTCCGAACTATTTTTGCCTCCTCTTTCGATTGGTGCATTTATTTTTACTATCAGAATGATTGATACTTGCCCAGATAATTAGCATTTTTACCATGGAAAATTCCGGAAAACCCGGTTTTTCCTAATTTAAAAAAAATTGAAAAACAGCTACATCATTTTTTTCTGTTTTTCGGAAAGATCACATCAAAATACACAAGGTCCACTTTTTTCATCCAATTACAAATTAACGTAAGCTCGAAGGGGCTTCTTTTTGTTATTTAATTGGACTATTAATAAAATGCATCTATTCTAACCTACAAACTCCTTTTTTTGTGGGTTCTACCTGTATATATATAATTTATATAGAAATAACCATAGAAATACAAAATGTTGAATGTCATGCAATGATTAATAAAAAGTTGTCACTGTACGACATAAAGTAAAATTAAAAGAATTCTACATAATTTTCTTCAACGGTGGTTTCTTCTAAATAAGTTCAACACTTTTAACTTTAAGGTACCTTTCATATATCCTGCCTTACGCAAGAAAAAAGAACAACCTTATACAACAAACTAACTCTAATAAATATCTGCGAGCGAATATTGACTTTTTTTTAAAAGTTCAAGGCAAGCACTAGCAAGAGAATACCTCCAGCAGTCCAGTTAACTTTAGCTTTTTTCTGCATCATCCATTGTCATCTGAAATTTGATGCTATCTACGTACTTTGGGTCGTTCATGAAACGATCTCGGCAGCAATTCACTAAAGTTTCAAGGAAATCAATAGAGACCCAGTAGCCCACATTGCGACCTCCCTTTTTCCAGACTATTCGTAGGTACAGGGTGAACTATTATTAACGAAGCATGTCTAAGATAAAAACGAAGGTAAAAACCGTTTTGAGATATATCGTTATCAACTTACTAATTCAATGGAAACACCTTCACAAATTACAATTGAAGCGCTCGGGGGAAAATAGTAACAAGCCACATTCATTTAGTTTTGAGATAAGTTTACTTAAAAGTTTTAATCAAATCCTGAAATATCTGATTAATTTCTTTTCTGTAAAAACAAACGTATTGTTTAGTTGAAATATATACCAAGAAATCAAAAAGGTAACTATGTTATAGTGGCGCCACCTATCAATGAATAGTTATTATATTGTTTCCTGTGGCTTGTTACTCCTTCAAGTGAACATATCATATAAATAGCTATATTTACATAAAATGTGACTTATTACTAGAGGGCGGAATATATGCATCAAAATATAACAAAATATGCGCATATATATGCATCGTTTTTACCAAAAATATGCAGTTATTTTGTCCAATTATGCCTAAATATGCAAATGCATATTTGTTAAAAATACTTAAAAAAAAAGTAGGGGGTGGGTAGCTCAGTGGTTAGTGCGTTGGCCTGTGGACTTAGGGGTCCCGGGTTCAAATTCTAGCCGGGACGCGATTTTTTAAATTAATTCTGATGCCTAGCGAATATTTCCACTTGACCATTCACTGTTGGGTTCTAATTAACATTGCTGTTCCTAATTTGGTAAGCTATCAAAGCCATTATACGAAAAAAAAAAAAAAAAAAAAAAAAAAAAAAGAAAATATGTAATATAAAAATTTGTTTAAAACAAACGAAACACAAAAACTAGTAGAAGTTAAGTATAGAATAGTATAAAAATATTAAATAGTAATATTATAATAGGAATTTATAATTAAATATTTTTCGAAATTTTCTATTAAAAATTTTTGTCTTCTGTCTGTAAAAATATGTTTTGATATAGAAAAGGTCTTTTCAACATCTACCGAAGTAATAGGACAATACCATAATTTTGAAAGTAATGTACAGGGCCAACGTAAAACTTCTTTGGAAAATTTTCCCTCAAAAATGTTTTTCACTTCCCTTATTTCATTAAACCCTTCATTCTTAAAGTTATATTTAATTTTTTTCTAATCTTAAGGCCTATGTCACCAGGAACATTGTTACATTTATCGGAAACTGTTGCAATAAAATTTGTTGATTCGATTAAACTTAAATTTTTCTTTTCCAATGAAGTTATTACATCAGGTAAAAAACTAAAATTAACCTTTATAAACACAAGTTGCTTAGGCACAAGGGGATTTTTTAACAATTCTTTACTTTGCACTACACATTGTGAATTGTCTTCTATATCCAAAATTAAATCCTTAATTGCTTCAAAATTTTCTGCATAGAATATAGCTGCTTTAATCCATGTCCCACATTCGAAATTAGCTTGTTAACCAAGGGATATTCTTTTCTCACAGTTTCTGCAACCAACTAAGTTTATTCCATGCAGAAGACAAGTAACGTGGACCATATTTGGATAAAATATTTTTAAGTTTTGCCCTACTTTTATCATATATGGTGCTGCGTCAGACAAAAATACTAAGAACTTCTCTGAGGGAATTTGATTTGGTAAAAAAAATTCTGCTAGAGATTGTTGAATAAATCGGGTAACAGTTGTATTGTTAGTTTTTTCTAACTGTTTTGATGCAATTAAATATTATGTACCTGGTTCATTTTCTTTTAAGGCTCCAATCATAAGATGTACCATATATCTTCCACAAGCATCTGTGCTTTCATCAACAATGATGTAAAAATTGATCATCCAGTAAAACTTTAATTTCTTCTATTACATTTATATATATAGCATGTACATTTTTTTTTCTGAGTGTAGATTCGTCAGGAATGGTTTGATTGCAATATTTTTGTAAAAATTCTCTTAGATGTAGGTTTTGTAACTTCTTTAATGGAATATTTGCCGCAACAAGAGCTTTGCACAAGTCCTGATTAAATACCTCCTTGTCACTTTTTGTTTTGTCGGCGTTTTGAAATGACCTCACAACGCATTGTTGAACCGGTTGTGATTTCATTTTTTGCAATTTGGCTTTATGCAATGATGTTTTCACGTGATAAACCACTTTGAACTTTTTTTCGCAAACTACTATTTTGGCACAAGCTTTACAAAAAACTTTATCCCCATTGATTTCCAACTCTGGAAAGTTAATAATCCACGAAGAAATTCTCGACATTTTAGGACACTTTTAAAACAACAAATTATTACAAGACTTTTCACTAGGCAAATAACGAGGATACTATCTCATTAAACTGAATGAAAAACATTCAAAATATTCCGATGTTAGGGTAGATTGGTTACAAGAAATTACTGAGAATTTTATATAAACCGTTTCATTGCATTGTAGGTAATACTTTATCTGTGTAAATACCATCTATTAACAATTACCTTAATGGGCTTAATCTCTTAAGAAGGTAAAAACCCAGTGCATGCCACCCTCCAAGAACTAATTAACAAGAATTTACAAGAAGTGACACTTAAAAACAAATACAAAAATTTAAAAGGTCTTTTTTTCAAATATATCTGTATAATCTGTTAAAACAGTTTTTGATTTGCACAGTATAGTAATACTTTTTTTTTTTTCTAAAATATGCAATATTTTCTTAAATTTTCTGAACTTTGGTAAAATATGCAATATTTTCTGAATTTTGGAAAAATATGCAATATTTTCTGAACTTTGGTAAAATATGCAAAAAATGCATATATATGCATTTTGCATATATTCCGCTCTCTACTTATTACTATTTTCCCTCGAGCGCTTCAATTACAAGCAGATTTTTAAATACCTTCAAAAAGTGGGGGTTTCCTTATGTTATTTAAAAACAGAATTATAGTGTATTCTACACATTTGACTGAGAAAATATTAATGAAGTGCCCCTGGATAAAAAAAGTGCATCTGTCGATTGATAACAATACAGATTAATATTTTTTCTTCTTATTCATAATGGCACTGTATGGAGATGGAAAAAGGTTTGGTTTTTGTTGAAAATACTTCACAAACATATTAATCACAATACGTATTAAATCTTATTACACAACTTTTTAATTAAAACATATTGGATGAAGAGCTTTACAAATTAACTCAAGAATCTTTAAATAGTCTTCAAATAAAACCGTATACCGTTGAAAACTTAAAACAGAAGTCCACACGAGATATTTTTTTGTGCTAAAATTCACAAATATATCAGCCAAAGAAGGGCTGAGGACTCTAGACTAGCGTTTCTCAACCTGTGGGGCGCGCCCCGTAGGGCGGCGCCATAACTATACGTGGGTGGCGCCAGCACATCAAAATGAGAAATAAAACTATAATTACTAATAAAAAACAATTAAATTAAAAGAAAAGTAAAATAATATTTATACTGACATTAAACACTGACAAAAAATTAAGTAAGTACAGTTTACGTTTAAACTAATATAACCATGGGCGTCGTTACACAATTCTATAGGGGGGGGGGGCAAAATTTTGAAAAAATTTAGAATGTTTATTAGTTGAAAAACAGAGAAATTGAAAACTAAAAGAGCAATACAAATTAACAAAAGTTTTTAATAAATAAAATAACCCAACAAAAAAAACCCAAACTACAATTAAAAAAAAACAAAAAACTTAAAACACATATTTCTAAAAAACAAATAGAAGGTGTGAGATAAAAGAAAAATATGAACAAGGAGACAGAGCCATACATAATATATAAAAAAAAAATAAAATATTTATAGAAACACAAAAACAAAAAAAAAACTCACTCAAACACGTCGACCTAGTGTTCGTTAATTTTTAATTTCTTCTTCCTCTACCTAAAATAATCGATAACAGAAAACATGATTTCTTTTTAGTTTTTTGCGATTATTTTTGGATGTACGTTCATCATGCAAAGCGCAGTTAGCCTATTTTCATTCATTATTCGCTCTGTGCGTGACAGCAGCGTCAACTAATTTATGAACTAACGGACGATATTTGCGTATACTGACAATACAATTTTTAATGGAATTAAAAAATATATATGTTGATTTTAATAAAATTATATAGATTTGTAAAACAAGTAAAAAAATTAATTATTATATATTTTTATTAGGTACTTCAGCTAAAATAAGAGTAGTATAATCAATAATTAAACATAGGCAGGCTACGGTGGTGTAGGTGTCTACGGCGCGGCATTCATTCGTCAGCCAATTTTCTGGTAAAACGAGACACGGTTTAAGATCACACGGAAGACCATGTGAATTTATTTGCATAGCTCTCTATAGGATTTGATGGATGCCATATTAGCAGAAATTTAATTTCTGTTGATATGACATCCAGATTATTATTAAAATAAAATCACCATGCATTACCGTTTTCGATGATGGTAGGTGGGATTTTCCGGGTTTTCCTCACCTGTAAGTCAAATGTCACCATTAATTATCTTTAAGTTGTCCCGGAGCGCCACAGCAAATAATAATAATAATAATAATATTTTTCCCCGCACAAGCTCAGCATTTGGAGTTAAAATTCACTCATAAGGGGATGAATTAGGGAGAGAATGATTATTATTAGATTATATATTTACCAGAAAATGTATATGTTGCCTATGCCTAATAAGTTAACATTGAAGAAAAGGTTAAATAATGTGAAAACAAAAACATTACCATTATATAATAACGTAGTCTCAAAACGTATTAACAAAAATAATTGGTAAATTTACGATTGTAATTCATATTTTCTTTATTTTTAGTTCGAAAGAGTCCATAGAAATTAATTAATAAAATTGGTTTCCTATCAATAAGTCACAAGATTGCATTTCAGCCACATACAATAATCAAAGGCAGAAATCTAATCCTTGCTCAACATTTAAGAGTTAAGGGATGTTGAACAACATTGTAAAATAATAATTTATTGTTTATTTAAAACCTTTCAATTTTCTGATGTCTACTATTTCCAGTATTAGTGTTATTATTACAAAAATAAAGGTTTTTTTCTTCTTATTGTACAGCTATCCATTTATTTCTTTGATTTAATTTTCATTTTGCTACTAAAAATTTATATAATTTACACTGTTTTTCTGCTAGTATTTTTACAATTTACAACACAGCAACTGTTATTGCTTTATCGCCTTGGACAAATTTCGCTTGTGTTTGATTTTGTAGGTTTTATTGTGTTTTTTCGTGGTTTTTAGTAGCATTGCTGCATTTAGTTATTGTCAAGTCAATTAGTGTCAAAGTCATAATAAATACATCTTTTAATTTTCTTCTCTCATTTACAAAGAATATTTTATTTCTGTGCTAATTTTACGTAATAATACGTCAATGTGCGTGCGCCCATACTTAATTTAGTACTAAAAATTGGTATCGTTGCAAAAGGAAAAAAATATTTTTAGTTCTAAATTTAGTACTAAATTAATAACTTGATTTAGGGCTAAATTTTAGTACTTAATTTAGTATTGTGACATACAGCCATTACGCGTTGTATAGTCGTAAAAGCCAGGGGGGGCAACTGCCCCCCTTGCCCCCCCCCCCCCCCCCCCCCCCCAAACGACGCCCATGAATATAACATTTATTATAAATGCCTAATTAAACTACTTAATAAACTCATCAGTATTAAATTAAAAGTAATATTAATAATTATTAGTAACTCGTTTAAGTCTGTCTTGTACAGCAACATTTTTCAAAAGAAGGTTTTATATTACAAATATTTAATCTCAGTTCTTTGTCTATATTTAGTCGAGACCTATATTTTGTCTTTAAAGCAGCTTCCGCAGAAAATCTGGCCTCGCAAAATAGGATGTGGAAAATGGCAATAATATACGAATAGCTCTTATTTTCAGTGGAGAAAAGGCATCATCCACGCCTGTCCAAAATTCAAAGAGAGATTTATTACTAAGTTATCTCTTGATTTCGTCACTTGCAGTAAATTCTATAAAGATTTATTCTTCTGCAGTTGACAGATCTTTGGGAGTAATTCGGAATGGGTCGCTAACCCACTCGTACTTTTCTGAGATTTTCTTTATTTCTGAGAATTCTAGCAGATTCTTCATCGTTTTTATTATCTGTATCTTTATATTCTTCACTTCTTTCTTTTTCAATGTATGTTTCATTCTCATCTCTGTCCTAATCACTTTCTTCAATATTTTGTTCTATATACCCTTCTGAATTCCTATTTACAGACCGTTCTGATCTTGTATCAAATTGGCTTTAAGTTAATTAAACATTGCTTTGATTTGAATCAGATAGTATGGTAGGCATATTTACAGAAAATGAAATTATTTCGTCGAAAGTGACATCACGAGACATTAATATTTTTGTTTCTTTACACCAAATACAGTAACCATCATTGGTGTCATATTCGATGAATATTCCCTTTACAGCCTTTTTATGTGAGGAATGTGAGCATAGCAAGTGGTTCCTATGACTCTTAGATGTTTCAAACATGGTTTCTTACCGAACCATACTTCAAACGAAGACTTTTAATCGACTCCAGAAACACCTGTTCGATTGAGAATATAGCCTGCTGTATTCATCATTTCTGCCCAAAGGCTCTTAGGTAACCCTTCCTTAGCATGCATCATTGTCCTTACCATCTAACAATAGTTCTATTGTCCCTCTTCTAACAACCACCATATTGTTGAGAACAAAAGGGCGCATTGATAATCTATGTTTTAACTCTATGCTGACGAAGAATTTGCTTAACTTGCTCCTTCATAACATGCCCAATAGTTCTTATCTCAGATATAACAAGCCTGTAGATAATCAGCTACTTCAGACTTTTCCTTCATATACAAATCCAAACCTACTAAAATCGTCCATAAATAAAACAAAATATCTGTATGTAACCTGACTGGGATTTTTCTTAAAAGGTCCACATACATCAGCACGTAAAAGTTCTCCTGGAGATGTTGCTCTATTTCTATGGCCAAATTTGAGAACATTTGCCTTTCCGTAAATGCAGCCTTCACAGAGTTTATTGTCTAAATTTACCTTTATATCTAGTTTTTTAGTGATGATTTTTGTTTTGGTGGCCTAATCATTCATGGTATAATTGAAGGAGATTCTCATCTATGACTGCATTTATTTCAGGTTTGTAGATCTAGATTGCAGAGCTAGCTTGTATTAGTATGAGAGCCCACTGCAAATTTCGACCGTCATCTGATAACGAAATGAAATATCGTCGTTGCCGCGGTGATATTTTGTCACATTTTTAGATTTTTGTACCAGTTCATAGAAACTAACATTCTGTACAGTTTAGCGAAACCTCCCATGTAATTTTCTTTTAAAATATTGTGATTTTAGACCCCCCTTGTGCGTAATACGTATAAGGCATTAGAACAAAATTGTTACGTTTTTATATCTACTGAAAATTTTGATGAAACGTACATAGGAGGTTTCACCGCGACAACGACGATATGCTCCAAAGGTATGTAACAACATTGTACTCTACCAAATTGCACCTGTGTCAATCCCTATCCTGAGCAAAAAATCACTTAAGACATGACAGCGACAATTGTGTTTGCCCAGAAAATTACAATCCTAATTCATTGTGAACCTAGCTTTTAAACCTGAATTATTAATATTTTTACCTACCTTCTAAACATTGTGCATGTGTGAAAGGAAGAAGGATGGCATTGTATAAACCATTTGCAGAGATATATAAAGATATATAAAGATATATTTTTAACGTGTGTTGATGTGTTTGATGTGTTGTCCAAGAAATCTTGTAAATTCAGTGGATAAAAGTGCCGCAATAAAGTTGAAACGTATACCATTAAAAAGACAAAATCATCCCTCATAAAGTGAGTACTTAGTTACAAAGATTAATTTAAAAATAAGTTAGAAAACCATCAAAATATGAATGCATAAACTAGTAACAATATATTTTTTGTCTCGATATAAAAGATAAAGGCTAATTGCTTTTACACAAAAACAGAAATCCGATAAATACGGTACACCATAAATAAATAGTCAGGTAGCTGAACTTAAAATATGAATCTTTCGAATGAAGATCTTTTACACAAATTGGAAGCGATTATTAACGAAAAAACTGCAGAAATAAAAACAGAAATTAAATATATAAAAGAAACCCTCAATCAAGAAGTTCAAAATTTGAGAAGTAGATGCCAAAATTTAGAGAAAAAAATAACGTATATTGAAAGAGCCAATAAAAAAAATAATATAGTTATATTTGGGATCCAGGCAAATCGCGAAAATCTACTAAGCGAAACCCTTAGAAAATTAAATGAAATCTTTAATTTAAATCTAACGGAGGCAGATATAAATAACATATTTTTCATAGGGAAGAAAAACACCGTCATCCTAGAATTTGTGTCCTTCTTAAAAAAACAAAAAATCTTTCAAAATATAAAACAAATTAGAGGAACAGGTATATCTATATCAAACGACCAAAGTCCGGAAGATCAACATATTACAAAAACGTTAGTTAAACATCTTAGACTAGCAAAGGCAAACAATTCACAAGCTTATATTAGGAATTACAAACTTTACGTAGAAGAGGTACCATATACATTCGAACAACTAGAAGGCGAGACGATTGACCGAAACGTGGAATCCGAGTTCGAAGTGGAACTTCCCCAAAAATATAACAGTGCCCCGCCTACTCCAACAACAAATGCTAACAATTTAGAAGAAGAAGAACAAGTTTTCACTAAGAAAAACGGAGAGCCAAAAAAAAATATTGTAGAAAAAAAAAAAAGGTTGACACCAAACCGGATAGGATTGCTCCTTGTACACCGAAGAATTCAGGAAACAAAACAGCTAGCCCTAATCAAAAATTTAAGGAAACTCGCCTTACTAGGAATAAGAATCCCTTGAAGTCAAACCCTTAAAGTTTGTTAATCTAGATTTACTAACTGAGAAGGATAGACTAATACTTGAAGCCCAGGCGCTAAAACTTGTTTACGTGTCTCTCGGTGACTATTATCTAAAAAAAAAAAAAAAAAAAAAAAAAAAAAAAAATTGAATTTAAATAATGGAATTAAACAAGAAAACTCGCGCGCAACCTGTGTAGGTCATAAGCGAGTCGTACGGTGGTCCATGTTTATTCGATAAAAATTTGTTAATTAAATTATATATATTTATTTGTATCTGATTGTATTATCATTATCTTGTTCTTGTAAAACACTATTTCTTTTTGAATAAACATTATTATTATTAGTCAATAATTATTATAAACTCTTGTTAGACAATTCTTCTAAACCATAATCATAGTAGTTTTTTGTCGTTTCTATGGCAACCTGTAGAAATGAATCACAACAATAGGCATACAAATTCAGCAAAAATGTATTCATATTTTTAAAGATTTTTACCTACTAATCGTGGATAGATGTTTTTGTGCGATGTTGAGAGGAAGAAAATGTTTCTTTTTAACGATATATATCAAGATATATTTGAAAATGTTATTTTCTGGAAAACTTTAAGGGCAAACAAAATTAGCGCTGTCATGCCTTGTGATTTTTTTTTAATATAAAATAATTTTTTTTAACCACTTTGCTCAGGATTGGGATTGGCACAGGTGCCATTTGGTAAAGTACAATATTTTACATGCTTCTGAGTTATATTTCATTTCGTTATCAGATGACGGTAAAAATATGCAGTGGGCTCTTGATCTATATAGTCCTCCATGTCTACTTCTTTTACCTACTAAGACTGTTGTGCCGGCTATTTCCAAGGAACATTCCTCAGCAGTCGAGTAAAATGTGCTTTCATCTCACTTTTATATTGTTTCGTTTATTTTTAGGCATCCAGTGTCAACAAGTCAACATTATTAGCTATCTACAAAGTCGCATATCGAGTTGCTAAAGCAGGGAAGCTACATACAATTGCCGAAAATCTTATTTTGCCAGCAGCACTTGATATGGTTGAAATTATGGTCAGTAAGTAGGGGGTAAACAAATTAAAAAATATATCACTTTCTGACAATATTATTTCACGCAGAATAAACGATATGGCCAAGGATATTCAAGAACAAGTAGTCGAAAAATTAAAGAACAGCCAACATTTTGCTTTGCAGTTTGACGAATCTACAGATGTTTCCGACTGTGCACAGTTTGTAGTATTTTGCAAAGCACTTCCTGCAAACACTACTGGCCAGTGTTCGTACGATATGTTTTTAGAAAGCACTTGCGACTACGATATTTATTGGAAAAAATGTATCGTTATTTGTAGCGATGGTGCTAAAGCTATGACTGGCAAAAATAGCGGACTCATTACAAAATTACAATAGATAATAGGTTAGGTTGAAAATGAGTGGGATGATCTCATCGCCCTCCACCGCGACCCAGATGGGTCTATTGTGGCTCATAACTAACTTATAGTTCACCGTACAAGCCACACCTTTTGATGAAGGTCATGGTTGAATTGGGTGAGACTTCTCTAAAGTCGGTAGGCTCCAGTCGGGTAAATCCGAAGATCTGGAACCTGGTTCTTTCCAGAGCGGAGCAGGTTACATAGAATGTGCTCTGCAGACTCGTCCTCCACGCTGCAGAATCGACAGTCCGATGTTTGTTGCAGACCTATCCTTCTCATGTGGTTGCCCAGACGGCAGTGTCCTGTCATCAGTCCAGTGAAAATGCGTAGATCTCTCCTACTCCATTCTCGGATCTGAGCAGAGGCGTTCATGGAAGGGTTGTTTATAAACGCCTTCGAATGGGTTAGCCCTGGGGTATCTCTCCAGTTCGTGAGTGTTGCACCCTCCGTCCATTTTGAGATAATTCCTTTGACACTTTTGCAATGCCCAGGAATGGTTCCGGTCCTATGAACACAGATTCGGTTCCTCTTGTAAGTGTGTCGGCTTTTTTATTGCCCTCCACACCACTGTGTCCCGGAACCCAGATCAAAGTAACTTTGTTCCGGGCACCGAGACACTCTAGGGTATTTATACAGTTCCAAAGCAGCTTTGAGTCAACTCGATTGGAGCTCAGGGCCTTAAGGGCTGCCTGGCTATCTGAAAAGATCTTTATAGTCTTGTTTGCGGGGAGAAAATTAATCAACTCTCTTGCTCCCAATTCTATAGCAATCATTTCTGCTTGGAAGATCGTGGCCAGAGAGCCTAGGTTTATTGATATGTCAACTCTAGGCCTCTGGCCGAAAACTCCCGCTCCTACTCCTTTTTCAGTTTTGGAGCCGTCCGTGTACAGCGCATAGTCTGCCTGGAAGAGGGTTTTTTCCCCTTTGCTCCATGCATCTCTCTCTGGAATGAGGACGCTGTATGGCTCTTCTATGTGCTGTCGGGGAACTAGCGAGTCCGAGACCATGCCGAGGATGGGTTGATTATTGATTTCACTCACCAGCCCCGTCTTGTCCCACCGCAGTTCTTCGTAACATTGACTACCCACTTTGAGGAGCCTGTAGGAGACCATTCTGGCCTTCCTTTCCAACACAATGTGGAGAGGGGTTAGGTCCAGCATGGTCTCCATGGCTCCCGTAGATGTAGTTGACATTGCTCCAGTTATGGCGAGACACGCAAGCCGCTGTATTCCAGCCAGCTTTGCTCTAGCCGTCCGTTGGAGTCCCTTGTCCCACCAGACGACAGAGCCGTACGTAACCATGGGTTTTACCACTGTTTGGTAGATCCAATAGATCAGTTGTGAACTGATCCCCCATGCTTTGCCGCATATCCTTCTGAGTGTCCAGAGGGATAATCTGGCTTTGTTAATGTTTTTTCCCAATTGGGGGTTCCAGGTGAGTTTCTTATCTAGGGTGACTCCCAAATATTTCACCTCCTCCGCAAAAGGAATGGTTTCCCCAGCCAAGGTAGGTTGTCGAAACTTGTCGAGCTTCCTTCTCTTGGTGAAGGGGACAATAACAGTTTTGCGGGGGTTAACAGACATCTGCTCCCTTTCGCACCATCTGTTGATTGTATTAAGGGCTTGTTGAAGGATGTTGGAGATCACCTCTTCAAACTTTCCCCTAATTATGATAACCAGATCGTCCGCATAGTATTGGAAATCCACCCCCTGTCGGGAGAGATCGTCTAACAGGTTATCCACCAGAATAGTCCACAGTAGGGGTGAAAGTACGCCGCCTTGTGGACATCCTCTGGCAGACCTGAACGTGACAGTCTCTCCTTGCAGTGATGAAGTGATGTTCCAGTTACAAGTTAGTTTGTCGATTCCTCTTCTTTCAATAAAAGAGAACAAAGACTGAGGAAGGGAGTTGTTAAACGCGCCTTCTACCTAACGCAATCTCCCCGTGATTTGAATGGCCAATTTTGCCTACTAGATTGTGCAGGGCATGATCTGTCGATTTGAAATAGATAATAACAAACATATCCTGGACAAACTGTTTTCTTCATCGACAGGCTCTAGCTGCTAAGGTAGTACCTTCTAATTTAAATGACGTGCTCAAGGAGGCAATAAAAATTGTGAATTCTATCAAAGGTAAAGCTTTGCAAACCCGGCTATTCAGAATCGTTTGTGAAGATATGGACTCACTTCATCAAAATCTCCTTTATCACACAGAGGTCAGGTGGCTATCCAAAGAAAAGGTATTGACAAGAGTTCTGGAACTGAGAGCTGAATTGTTAACGTTCCTACAAAATGCAAAATCTGAATATGCTTATCGTTTTTCCGACCCTATTTGTGTTGGGATGATCACTGCATACTAATTGGATCTTGCAGAGAATATATCTCCTGTCAATATTGGCATGAGATATTTTGGATAGATATATTTCATTCCGATATTATATATATTGTAAGTTGTGTATAACATTAAATACAACCCGTTTTGTGTACTAGAGTCCCTTTATTGGCGTAACTCCAACAATTTGGCTCTTTAAATTAGCATTTTTGGTAGATCTTTTTAGCCACCTTAACAATTTGAACAAGAACCTTCAAAGAAGAGAAGAAAATATTTTAACAGTTAAAGACAAAGTAAAAGCATTTCACGCAAAACTTCGTTTGTGGTCAACCTCTCTGCAAAATAAAATGTTTGAGTGTTCAGAAGTTTGTTGAAGATAATGAAACAGACCAAAGTTTTTGCAGTATCGGCTCACATTCCTTGCATGATACAGAGCTTGCATAATTTACAAGATAAACTTTTAACATACTTTCCAGACTTGCACTCTGAAGCTGACAATGGGCGTAGATGGATTTTAAACCCTATTTTGGACATATCAATAGATCTGGCTGATGTCACCACACTAATGAAAGAATGTCTTCTAGATTTAGCTGCTGATGGCATGCTTAAAATGGAATTTTATTCGTAAAGTGTCGACGTATTTTGGATGAAAAGAAAACACGAATATCCAGAGCTGGCAGGGGAAGCTCTTAAATTAATAGTGCCATTCGCCACTTCATACTAGTATGAACTGACATTTTCTTCAATGGTAGACAATAAAACTAAAAAGAGAAATAGACTGTAATTAGAAAATGATTTAATTATTAACGTTTCAAAAATAGCACTACAATTTGATAAACTTTTGAAACATAATCAAGCACAGCCTTCTCAGTAAAATTGTGTTTTTTTTGTTGTGTAAGAACCTTTCACCCGGCGACCCCCAGAGTAAGACTTCGGGACTCCCTAGGAGTCGCGGCCCCCGCAGATTGAAAAACACTGGTTTAGCCCACCACTCTCTGATAAAACCAATATGCTCTCATCATCCATTAAGATTAGATTAGGAGTTGGACGTTATTTGTCCTTGTCCATCGCGACCTTTTCAGATCTATTGTGGGACTCCGTTTGTTTTAGAGTATGTCGTCTAGCCTGGTCTTTTTTATTAGACTTAGTAGCTTTGACAGTGGCTCCCGCATGTAGTTGCATGCAATTGGCTTTTCTCCGCCCAATGTTAGAAACCTCATTCCAGCCAAGCCTTCACATTGGCACAGGACATGGAATGATGTTTCATCTTCTTCTTCACAGAACCTGCACAAAGTTGCTTCTTCTGCTGGATTTATGACACTCATGTGCCTTTTGAGGCGACAGAAGAAGACCTACTGTTATCCTAACGATTTTACATTTTTGATCCAGTCGGTCTTTCGTAAACTTGGCCGATGGTTCCTTGATGAACTGTTTGGCCTGTCTCAGTCTTGGATAGTTGTTCCACCATTCCTGAGACTTTTTGCATCCATTGTTTAATGGATGCCTTAGCAACTCCACAGAAGGGTTCGGGGCCTGTCATGGCTTATCTGAGCCTTCTCGGGCTAACTCGTCGGCCTTTTCGTTGCCCTGATATCCCTCATGGCCTGGAACCCAGGCTAAGGTCACCTTATTTTGACTACTTAGCTCTGTCAGGTCTTCTAGACAGTCTTTTACCAGTCGTGATTTGATTTCTGGTGAGAGAATTGCCTTTAGAGCTGCTTGGCTATCAGAGTATATGGCAATAGTTTTGCCTGATACTTGCTGATTTATCATCCATTAAAATGTTTATATTGTTTGTCAAAAATCAATATTTGAAAATTTGACAAAATGGAAAAAGGTGAAAACAATATATCACCAAAATACAGTGCTCCAGTGCTGACAATTGACAATATTTGGATTGAAAAATTACTATGTTGTATGGAAACATATGGATCTCGAAAAATAATGTATGTATATGAACAAATCGAGCTTTTCACACACGGTCATTTTTAAAAGTTTATGCTGTCTGTTGCCAAAATTTTTAAACAAATGACGCATATAGGTCTTTCTTCTTTTATTTTAGTAGTGGTAAATCCAAAATTTAGGTATTCTTGCGAATATTTTCTTGATTTTATCTTCGAAATCATGGTTGATTGTGTACTTGTTGATGCTTTACTATTGTCTAATACTCGCTTACGTCCAGTAAAAAATCTATTCATAGTTCTGTATAAATTTACTGCCGTAAACTCATACAGAAATACGCTACAGTTACACAAAACTTACAAAATTTGGCCCCGTAACTCGACTAAAACCGACCAAAACCTCTAACAGCCGCAGCAGTTATACACGCTTTCTCCGCTGTCGAGCAAATCTTCCATAATATTCCAAACTAATCGAAACCACGGTTGAAACTTCTCATAGCGAGGGTAAGCCACGAGAATATTCTATATACGTCGTAAATGACAGAGAGCAGAAAAGAAACATCGATTTTGACTTTATGTGGGATGTAGCAGAGCGGCATTGCCAAGTTTCAATAAATTTACCTATTCCCGGTAATTTTGGAGGTGTGTATTAAGTTCTATATTAGGGCTTTCAGTCTAGGGTCTAGGGCACTAACGACATGCTGCACTAAGAGGATTAGGGTCAAAATTTTCAACGTATAATATACGTCGTATTTTATTATTATATGAAAACGAAAGGTAAGGGGTGCTATAAAAATTGTTAATGAAAATTGGGCCTCAAATACTGAAAGGTTGAGAAACTCTGCTTTGCATCCACTTTAATAACCATGCCAACTCAGTATTTAAAAATGAAAAAAATAATTTACCTTATATTGTCAAGGATTAAAAAATCCCTAGAACTAAACTTAGAGAAATAGAGGGTAAATTCATAATTAACAATAATTATTATCCGTCAAAACAACGCTGACGACTTTAGACCCATTTTAATAATCCTTCCAACTCAGTATTAAAAAATATCAAAAATAATATACCCCGTAATGGACAGGGATTAAATAAAAATCCCAACAAGTTAAATTTTTAACTAACTTAAAAGTATCGCGCTCGAGGAAAAGGGACTTTAATTATCCTGTTTCACGGAACTTCTCGAGAAGCGAATCCATCTCCGAATACTGTTTGAATTATATATAGTAGAACTTCGTTATGGAAACGAAAAAGATTATTGGTTTTTCTTTTTTAATAAGAATTCTTAAATTAAGGTTTGGGTCAATAATGACGCTGGTTAAAAATAGTAAGAAAAGAAAAAGGTTACTAGAATCGTTTAGAAGTAATCCTAACTTTTTTACTTTCTGTAACCAGTAAGGAAAGTATAGAAATCATGATTTTTTTCGATCTCGAGTTTTCGAGAGATCTTTACGTTAAAAAATCACTAATTCAGTAAAATCTTTCAAATACGTACATTAAATCTGCTGAAAATGTGTTTACCATAAAAGTCAAACAAAGGGAGATATTGATTTAAGTTCTCAGTTTTTATGAACGCAATTAGTTAGGTCACAAAGAAGCCTGATTTTACAAATCATAAAAAGAAACATTATTTTAATTTTAAACAAAATAAAGTGAAAGACTAGATACAGGACAAGCGAAAGGTTCCAGTTCCGATTGGTTTCAGGGGCCACCATACACCTAAATATCGTGCATATACAAAAGGGGGTATCTGTATCTCTACTAATAGCTCATATAAACATAGTAGTTTAGGAGCCCACTGCAAAATGTTGGGTCGATCACTAGTATGGCTAAATTTTCATAAAAACGTCGGGTAATATATTGTACAATAGTAATCCGTCGGCAGCCGCCCCAATATCGTTTGCGTTTTACGTTATAAAAAATTATTAACAATTGAACATATGTGCCACTCTCCACCCATCGCTTTTTTGCCAAATTTTCTACTTAATCGATAGATAGTAATTAAATATAATTTTCTATACCCGGCTGCCGACCATCATCCTTTGCGTTAAGGGTGGCTGATGGGGCTGAAAAGTACTATATCGATGTTGCTTTTATACACTCATCGCTTTTATAGTCAAACTAAATACCGTTGGAAAAGTCGCAAAATTTCCAATACGAAAATACCCGGCTGCCGCGCGAAAGCGTTTGCGTAACTTAGGCTGCCGCGATATTGTGCGCGCGCAAGATTCGATCACGTATGAAATCCGCGCTTTAGATAAGGAGTTTGGGAGTGTGCGCACAGCTGACGTTTATTTGACATCTGTTATTAGCTTTGTCCCAACATCTCACAAAACCGTAATATTACGGTCATCGTCATACGCAGTAAATAAAAACCGTTCGACTTTGGGCTTTATTGATAGGTTTTTATTTACTGCGCATGACGATGACCGTAATATTACGGTTTTGTGAGATGTTGGGACAAAGCTATTGTCTCTGATTGGAACACGCGAGTTTACGATTAAAACTAGAGCGTCTCACTTTCATGTATTCTTTGAATATTTGTTATTCTGTTGTTTTTATAAATATATAGTTTATGTGTTGTTTTTTTTATTGTTTTTATTTTTAGTTATGCTTAAAACGTCCCTATATATCTAAAGCAGAAAAAGTAATTAATGTTCAAGAGAGGCAAATAAATAGAGATGTCTTAATTTTGTTCTGTTTTTTGCAATTTATAAAATTATACATCGTTAAAGTTAACAAAATGTGAAAAAATAAGTTTAAGAATATACACTAAATTCCTCAGAATAATCGCTTTCAGAGTAATTGATATCGGAATGGACACCGCTGTCACCCAGATAGCACAGGACGATTTGGTCCCTTGTTGGTCCGGTTGGTCCCGGACCTAAATAGGACGTCCAGTGGACTTCCGATTACCGTGAACACTGGAACGTCCTTTGACGGACGTCCTATTTTGGTCCCATTTCATCAAAGCGTTTAGTTTTCGGTCCGAGTCCAGGACGTTAATGGGACGTCTATGGGACTTTCTATGTACTAACATCGTTGGTCTTTAAATCGATAACTTGAAATTCAACATTTTGTTTTTGCAAGAGTATGAGGACAGAAAACCTAACCTATCATTTATTTTCAAATGAACAACAACAGTTACAAATTTCGGAATTAAATAATTAACTTATATAAGTGAGTTAGATTAACGAAAAAAAAAAAAGAAGGTAATATAGTGTTATTTGTTATTTTTTTTATGTTGGTGGTTAAGAGGTTATAAGTGAGTGTTTTTTGTTAAGGTGAGAATAAGTGATGTGTATTGGCGGTAGCCGGTGGTGAAAAGAAAAGACCTTAATGGCGGAAAGTTGGAACAAAATAAATTTTGACAAAATTATAAAACTTAGTTGAATCGACACAAGCTATAAGTAGGACCCAAGGTTTCATCTTACCAGCCCTGTGTGTTAAATTTAATTCATTTCTGTTTTTTTTTTGTAAACTGAAAACGTTTTACTCTAGCTAGTTATTTCAGGATAAAAGTTGTTAAATAAAGCCCTTTTGATGTTAACATTTTTGTTATTATTACCCTTTATGGATTATGGTTAAATATCGTCCCTCGGTCGTCTGATTTACGTCCCTAGGATGTCCCTCAATGGGCCCTATGACGTCCTTTTGGGATGTCCCAGGGACGTCCCTAAGATGGACAGAAACGGGACCTTAGGACGTCCATTGGTCGTCCGATTGACGTCCCGGTACCAAAATAAGGACGTCTTTTAGACGTCCATAAGACGTCCGTGTGCTATGTGGGCATATTGCTCGATAATTTCGTTCGCGTTGATAAATAATAATTTCTTTCGAAATACAAATATTTTCTTACGGGCAATTCCACAACCACTTAATTTTTATTTGTTTCATTTTAATCTGCATTTAATGCAGTAGATAGGTTTATAATCACATAAAAAGTCAATACGTACAGTTGTTTGCAAATTAATATTTTCAAGTTTAAGTTCATCTCGGTATTTTGGGTTTAAAGTTGTTATTTTCTTTAAACATTTCGAATGATATTCGTTTCATACGTGATCAAATGTTGCGCGCGCACAAAATCGCGGCAGCCTAAGTTATGCAAACGATTTCGCGCGGCAGCCGGGTATTTTCTTGTTGGAAATTTTGCGACTTTTCCAACAGTATTTTGTTTGACTATAAAAGCGATGAGTGTTTAAAATCAACATCGATATAGTACTTTTCGGCCCCATCAGCCACCCTTAACGCAGAGGATGATGGTCGGCAGCCGGGTATAGAAAATTATATTTAACTACTATCTATCGATTAAGTAGAAAATTTGGCAAAAAAGCGATGGGTGGAGGGTGACACATATTTTCAATTGTTAATAATTTTTTATAACCTAAAACGCAAACGATATTGGGACGGCTGCCGACGGATTACTATTGTACAATATATTACCCGAAGTTTTCATAAAAATTTAGCCATACTAGTGATCGACCCAACATTTTGCAGTGGGCTCCTAAACTATAGGTCCGCAAACGCTTCGTTACCAATCTACAAGGTGTTGAAATTTCATGATTTTTCTTGTTTTTTTATTTAGGGCTCCTGCAGTTTTTAATATATTTAGCTTAAATTTATAATCTATATTGCGTTATAGAGCATACATTATTTGAGTATGTCGAATGGTTGTTAAATCTACAGGGTGATATTTTTTCAGGAGTCATGTTCTCTTTTTCCCACTTTTTTGCTGTGCGCCGCTGATAGATTCTAAAATACAAAATGAATTTTCTGTTTCTTTAGGAACTTTCTTTGTTAAGAAACTCTTTTCGTTTCTGCGACCGTTATCGAAAAAAAAAATTCATAACGATTTTCTGTAGAAATTAACAAAAAAAACCCAAATAATAACTATTAAACTACATTACAACAAATGTTAAAAGTGACCATATCCTACCTTTATTGCATTCCAAATATCAGCTAAATATCTCAAAAACTGTAGGAGCTCTAAAGAAAAAACAAGAAAAATCTTGAAATTTCAACACCCTGTAGATCGATAACAAGGCGTTTGCGGACCTATGTTTATATGAACTTTTAGTCATAAAATAAGCCAAAGAATTACTCCTATTCCGTATGTGCACGATGTTTAGCATTTATTGCTTCTAGAATTATACAAATTCATAACAAGAGTTAGAATATACTTATACTTACTATACCTGAGTATTGTAACCATTGTTTAATTGAATCGGTCATTTTAAAAATACTACATTTTAGAGGAAAAACAAAAAATAGTATATTGTTTCACGAGTGACGAAAAAATGATTTTCGACGAGTAAAACACTATACTTTTTCTACGAACTCTATTATGTCATGTAGGTACCTACTAAAATGAAAAAAAAAAAAAAACAAACGTTAGCAAATGCTTTATTTTGTGTTAGGAATAACAAAAAATTAACCAACAATTAAATATTTCAGAAATATTATTTATTATTTAAATATTGATTTACGGTATCACACTCAAGCTTTTTATTTATTGAGGCAGATGCCGACATATTTGTTCTACTGTTAAATGTCATTTCAGATGATGATGCGCCATAATCGGATGAACTAGTAGTTTCCTTATTTTGTACAGATTGTAAAATTTTTGGTTTGTATTTGGTTTTTACTGTTCGTGGATTCATCAACATATCCTTCCGCAACACTACTAGATATCAAACCACCGTGCTTTTTTAACAGAAGCAAGTCACCTCCTGCATCCACTAATAGCGTTGCGGATGTTCTGCGGAAACAGTGCCCAGTGTAATCTTGAGGATTCGGAAGCGTTAAAAACTGAGTAATTTCGTTAGGAAATTTACTGATTTTATTAATTCCAACAACCTGTCTGCTACACTTTCCATTCTGATAGTTAATAAAGAATCTTGAATTAATTTGATCCATGTTTACGGGACGTAGGCTCATATATTTTTTAGAAATATCATAAAAGGGTCCAGAAATATGAAAAGAACGCGGAACTTTTGTTTTTGTATTACGGATTTTAACTAAAAGAATACTTCCAGTATCCTTTACATCGCTTATTGTTAAATCTTTTAGTTCGTGGCAACGACAAGCGCCAGATAATCCAAAAACTAATGCTACCTACAAATATTAGTAGTTATGTATTAAGTATTTGTTAAAATAAAAATAATAATTCCATTACCTTTGTTATTAAATATTTGTAGTCAGGTGCATTCTTTAGGAAAGTCTTTATGTCTTCAGGCGAAAAAATTTTGGATTTTTGGCTTTTAAAACCATCAGATTTTCTTTTCAAAAGCGAACGTAACTTTGGATATTTATGTTATGTTATGTTGATAATGGGGTGTTAATACACTGCGACCTAAAAGATCTATTGTGCCCCCTTCTGTCGCCACTGCACTAAGGAAATGTCTCAATGCCTATAGCGACCCTTCCAATCCTATTTTCTCAAGGAAGTGTAGGATTTGAAGTGGCTTCAAGTTAGGTAAGTCTCCCTCTTCTATTTGATATCCTCCTAGATATAGTGCCCTTGGATTCTGGAGTGCTACACATTCAGTTAGGATGTGAATGGAGGTTTCGTCCTCCTCCTCACAGAATCTGCGCTCACTATCCTCTACTACTCTCAGTTTACTTAGGTGTCCTTTTAGTCGGCAGTGCCCGGTAAGGATCCCTGTTACAATACGTAGCCTGTTCTTGCTCAGGCAGATGCAGGCTTCCGATCTTTTTTGGTTATATTCACCCAGAAGTATCTTGGCCTGTCTCAGCCCCAAGAGATTGTTCCAATTATCGGTTCCTCTACTACCCAATTCTTTTTTAATCTCTTCTAATATTATGTTACTGCTGATACCGCAGAACGGCTCAGGTCCTACAAAGGGTGTTTGAGCCCCTTTCCTTGCAAGACTATCTGCAATCTCGTTACCCTGTACCCCGTTATGTCCCGGGACCCAAGTGAGAGTAACTCTATTTTTCTCGCCTAGCTCATTCAATTGTTCTAGGCATCTCCATACCATTTTTGAGCTGATTACGTAAGAACTCAGCGCTTTGATGGCTGTTTGACTATCGGACATGATGATAATCTCTTGTCTATGATAGTTTCTCTCGATGTTAAACTGGATACACTTCTCGATGGCGTGAATTTCCGCCTGGAAGATGCTTGGGTATTTTCCCAAGCTTTCGGAGTGCTTGGTTCTCGGCCCATACACTCCTATTCCAGTTCCTTCTATGGTTTTGGAACCGTCCGTGTACCACTGAATAGCACGTCTTTCGGTTGCAAGCGCGATGGATTCTTGGCTCCATTCTTTCTTGCAGCCCAGCTCTGTGGTTTTGAAGTTTTTCACAAAACTGTACTTCTTTTGCATTTCATCCTGGGGCATGTCCCAGGTATCTTTAGTCCTGAAGCAAGTAGACTTTCGTCTGATTACTCCGTTCCTGATCATTCTATATCGTGTCCTTTTTGCCACATTCTCTATCATCAAATGTAGAGGGGTGAGGTTTAAGATCACCTCCATTGCGGCCGTAGGACAGGTTCTCATTGCACCAGTAATGCAAACACAGGCTAGTCTTTGTACTTTTGAGATATTAGCTCTCGTAGTAACTAAACTAGTTCTGTTACTCCAGGCTATAGCCCCGTAAGTGATGATTGATCTCACTATTGCAGTATACATCCATCGCAGTATGTTTGGGTTACATCCCCATCCTTTACCCGCCATGTTTCTGCATACCATTAGGGCTTTTGTGGCCTTATTTACTACTTCCTTCTCATGTGTGTTCCAGAGAAGTTTGTTGTCCAGGGTTAGGCCTAGATATTTGACTTCATTTTTCCATTCTATATCTATCCCGTCTAATTTAACGGTTTTGAGATTAAGTTTTCTTTTCCTTGAAAAGGCTATTAGTGTTGTTTTTGTAGGGTTTATACTAAGTCCCACTTCACGGCACCATCTTTTGGTATGTTCTAGTCCTCTTTGGACTATATCACACAGGTATTACTAAACTTGCCACTAGCAAATATGACTATGTTGTCGGCATAACCTTGACAGGGTATGCCGAGGTCAGTCAATCTGCATAGAAGTTCGTCTACGATTAGGCTCCACATTAGTGGGGATAGAACTCCTCCTTGTGGACATCCTCTGGTTGTGCAGATGGAGATGGTGTCCTGCCCTATCTGTGTCTCTGCAGTTCTCTTTACTCTCTTTACTTTGGATATTTACTAATATCGACATCATTTTTAACAGAGAGTGTAGTTCTTAGCATCGAATAAATGGACCATAACGTCGACGGTTTAAAATTTGAACATATTTCTCCAAAGTATGCTAGTAGTACAGTTTCCGAAAATGATTTTACTTTATTTTTTTCTCTCCAGCCCAAAAATTTGATATACATTTCTTCATATCTCTTTTTTGATTTGGCCGGTAATAAATCTGAAGAGGTTTCTTCAGCTTTAAAAATAATTTCTGGGGGAGTACAATCGCTTTCTGACTCAGACATCATGAAAATGTGTTAAATTTAGGACGAACTGAAACTGACAGTTCTCAAAAGTGATAAAACTTCAAATAAATAAATGAAAACCAGGAAACTAGATGTAGATTTGTTTAATTTGCACTATTTTTATACATTTTTATTTTATCTTTAATTCATTAAAGTTTAGGTAAAAACGCATATAGAATTTAATGAGCATCTTTTTATTTCATTATTAATAATTATAAGCTGCCAAAATATTATACGAGGCGACTGATATATGAAAATATGTAACAACTTACTTTCGTCACTAGAGACGAAAGTAAACGTTATGGGATTTTTTCTCACTAGTGACGGAAATCAAGTTTTCGCTGAAAGTATCCTGTGGCGAAAGATGTCTTTTTGTAAGAGTTTGTAGAAAAAAGATATTACAGAGATAAAGATAATTTAGAGTAGGAACGCACCGAGGAAAACCTACTTATATTTAAGTTTAAAAAGACTTACCACACAGAAAAAAACTTTTTTTAAACTGACAAGAAACTGAAATTATTATTTTCGTAAAAATATTATTTTTCATAAAATTTAGGTCACCACATTAAAAAATATTGTAAATTTGTAAAAGGCATATTTAAAAAAAAATAGGGCACATAGGTATAAATTCAAGTATCTTCTGCAGAGGAGATTTCTCCATTGCTTTATTTGTGCAGTGAACACCCAGTTACATTTCATAAAAACACATTATTTTTAAATAAATAACATAAAATAATAAATTCAATTGTAATAATTTTATTGTTTTTATACGTATTAATCTCTATTTTTTGGTACGCCACTGCTCTCTGGCTAATCGCGTCTGTTTGGCTTACTTTTATGAGTGAGCCCGAGGAAGTGAGATGCTTTCCCGAAAGCCTTTAGCTAAAAAGAAATGTCAACACGTTAACAGATCCGTAAAACGAACAATAACCTTCTATAATCACTAAAATCCCCTTATTTCGCGCAACGCACATAGTGACGTGACAAAGTAGGACAGTGCATACGCATCTTTCAAATCATAGATATAGAATATATTATTATGTCAGAATCGAGCTAGTCAGTTCTGGTGAGATTAAAAGCTATTTTTTTAAAATAACGTGAGATAAATGATTTAAAAATATTTTAATTCCGTCAATCTTTAAATATAAAATTATTAACTTAAAATTAATCAAAATATGATTCAAAGTGCCTCCACTTGTCATATCACCAAATTGTGTTTGTGCCGTCTCTACCTACTTCATATTCTATCTTCTTAACGTTTCTAACTTTTCGATCAAGCTGTCAAAATCTAAAGACACAATTTTAATTGTGTATTGTATTTATTAAAAATTAGGTTTAAATAAAACTACGACTTTAATAAATCGGAAGTATGTATGTCAATTCAACAATTGTTACCGAAAAACGTCTCAGGTAAAAAAATTACTAATATTTAATATTTTTGAGATTTTGTTTGTTTATTTCCAAATGAAGGCTGTAATTTATATTTTGTTTTTTTGTTCTGGGGTCTACAGAATTTTTTTTTGTTTTCAACCAAAAAGTATTTATTTAAAATAGTTTATTTATAATTTATTTGCACTACGTTCAATTATTTTTTTTAATACCTAAGCACTATTATAATTCACTTTTACAATTCACTAATTTTAATCATATTTACTTTAGCGATGTTCTTACTGCTATGACTTGACTTCGATTAGCTAATTTCCTGTACAACAAAGCCCACTTATAAATAAATTGGTGTATGCGCTAAATTATTCTTGTTCTCACCATTTAATAGTCAGGCGACTTCAGCAATTTCTCTAATTAACTTCTAGTCCATTCCCGAATGAATGACTCATATCAGCTGTCTATAAACATAGTCTATAGTTGCGTAAAGGGGGTTTATACCCTTCATCATATATTCCTGGTTTTAAGAACGAGTGAGGTCATAACAAGGCCCAAACTAGGCAGAGGAACCCAAAGGATCAAAGCTTAACCAGATTGGTCGGAAATGGCTCACAGTACAGTATATTGTACTCTTGTTATGAATTTCTATAATTATTAAAAACAGTAATAGTAGTTTATGTTACAAGCCCGTTAGAAAGATTTTTACATGCGAGCACGACCGTTAATATGCGAGCGGCAGCAAGCACGTTTTCTGACCGTGCAAGCACGTAGAGATCAGGTAACGGGCGTGTATCGTACAACGTTTTATGTTATACTACAGTTTACTACGTTTTACAACCTAAAATCAAATAAAATTTTATCATTTTATCAAGGTTTTATATTTTAACTTTTATATTCTTAAAAGTTAAAATAAAGTTCCGCTTTTTGTAAAGTTTTGTTTAAAAACCAATTTTTATTAGCGAACCTAAAAATCATAGTAGTCTGTGAAGAGTATAGGTTTACTTTGTCCGATGGCACGTTTTTTGTCTGCCCGATAAGTCAAAATCGAAAAATGATATCAACTTGAAAATTTTAAGCAAAAAACAAGCTCTATAAGGCTACAAAGCTTATTGATTTTGAAAAAATCGTGTTAAAAATAGAGGGATAAAATGGGTTGAAATTAAAAAAAAATCCTAAATTTAAAACTAAAAACGATATCAACATGAAATGTTTAGTAAAATGAAGCTCTATAAGAAGAGATAAAGCTTATTGATTCTAAAAAAAATCTAAATAAATGGGGGAGTTAAGGGGGGGTTAAAATATAAAAAAAAATATCCTAACTCAAAAACGAACAATGATATCAATTTAAAATTTTGAGCCAATATCAAGCTCTATAAGGAGAAGAAACCCTTTGATTAAAAAAAAAAAATCTAATTAAAAATTGTGGGTGTTTAAGGGGGGTTGAAATTAAAAAAAAAAAATCAAAAATGAGAAGCGATATGAGGAGATGATGCATATTGTGAACAAAAAATGAATAAAAGTGGGGAGTTGAAATATTTAAAATAAATCTAACTTAAAAAACAAATAATATCAACTTGAAATTTTTGGAAAAAACCAAGCTTATTATTTCTGAAAAAATCTGATTGAAAATGGAGGTTACCCTGGGGGTTAAAGGGGGTCGGTTAAACTGTGAAGAGTATAATTTAGAATGCCACGCATTATATATCTTGGATATATCCTAGTTTTATCTGTGTAATATTATGTATTGTTATGGGACTCATCTTATTAAATACATATTTTAGTTTACTTGTTTTTTTTTGCCAATAAAAAGTATTTAAAAAATCTATTGTTTTATTTGACATGTGTGACAAATTGTAAAAATTATTAAATTTACAATAAAAACTGAAAAACGGCAAGTAAAATTTCATATAACAATATTTTATATACAAAAATCAATCAAGCTTTCTACATATCCCGATATACACCGTGTCCCACGTAAGGCGGGCATTACAACTTTATGGAGAATAAATTAATTTGTATTTTCGCCATTTTCTGAGTATAGATAATCGAATATGCTCTTTTGAATTGAAATAAAATGAACTCTGTGCAACTTCCGGTTATACCGGAAGTGACCACTAACTTCGTTATTTTAAATGGAATACCCCATATTTTTTTTTAATTTTAGATTCAGCATGAAATTCTGTAAACAACGATACCCCATTTGCCTATTCTAGTTATAGCGGATTTGGCGTTATTCAATTTTTTTCTACATTTTTAGTCGCCGGTAGACATTTTCTTAAAGTCGTCTATCTCAGGTACTATATCTATCAGATACTTAAAATTTTAACCAGAGGTAGTAGATGGGATGTACTTCTTGAGAATATTTAGTTATTCATTATTTGTTGTACGGGGTGTTTGCAATTATTTTTAAAAATGAAATTTTTTAAACATAAAAAACTTTTTTATTTTAAATTGAACACCCTATATATTTTTTAAATTTTAGATTCAGCATAAAATTCTGTAAACAATGATACCCCATTCGCCTATTCTAATTATAGTGTATTATTCAGTTTTTTATAAACTTTTATATGCCGGCAGGCATTTGCTTTTTAAATTTACTTGTACATCGTTTGTTCGACTGTGTGTTTGGAAATTATTTTAAAAAATAAATATTTTAAACATGAAAAAAAATTTTATTTTGAATGGAAAATCCTGTATATTTTTATTTCATTTTGTTCAGAAAATTATTCTTCATTGATCTTCATTTGCACTATTAATTCCCTATAATTATCTCTCGCCAATTTTAAGAAAATTTAAATTTAAATTTTACGCATGCACCTACATAATATAGTATAGTTTTACATTTTAATTTTTTATCTTAGTATGCCGTGGAAATATGCTAAACAACAATCTGTCAACAAACTGAATTGTCATATTTCTATGTATTTAAGTTGTGTATTTTTTGCGTTCAAAATATGGAAAATATGGAAAATATTGAAGAATATACCAACCAAGATATTCTTAATTTATTTTACATTCATGGAGAATGTAATCGAATCAAAAGTAGAACCTGCCGCATGTTTAATGAACGATACCCTCATTTACAACCAATGAACAGATAGAAATTTGATAGAATCGAAGCTAACTTTTTGAATAATTTTAAACAAAACCCGGGAAGAAACCGTCAACATTATGTCCGAGATGAAGAAGTTAATCTAATTAACGTATTAGGGTATTTTACTGCGTATCCTCACGCCTCCATTAGAATGGCTCAAGATAATTTAAATATTAGTCGAGGGTCAATACAACGAATTTTAGCACTAAATAAATGGCATCCCTATGCACAAAGAAAAGTTCATGAGTTGCGAGATGGTGATCAAATAAGACAAACTGAATTATGCGAATGGTTATTGGTACGAATTCAAGAAGATCCCGAGATTTTAAACAAAATTTTGTGGTCAGACGAGTCGAAATTTACACGTAAAGGGATCATCAATCGCAAGCAATGTCATTTCTGTGCAAACGAAAATCCACATTTTTATCGTGAAGCACAATTTCAGTACGAATTTAGTTTTAATGTGTTTGCAGTGATCGGTTTTGGAAGAGCTTTTTATTACATTTATCATGAAAGACTGACCTCAGAAAGATACAATAGAATTCTTAGAGAAGTAGTTGCCGACATTTTAAACCAGCTACCAAATAATAATTTTTGGTACCAGTTGGATGGTGCCCCAGCACATTCAACATACTATGTAAATCGAGAAATTACAGCACTCTTTGAAGACCGATGGATAGGTCCAAATGGTCCTTGGCTTTGGCCTGCAAGATCGCCAGATCTAACTCCTGTTGATTTTTTTTATGGGGTCATATTAAAAATTTTGTGTACTCTACCCAAATTAATACTAAAGAAGAATTAGAGCAAAGAGTTCGGAATGCCTTTAACGAGTTAGATGGTGAAATGATTCGTAAAACAACAACTAATCATGTTGAAAAAAGATTGTTAAAATGTTTAGAAGCTAACGGGGGGCATTTTTAACATTTGATAAAATGATTTTTTTAAACCATGTGCTTTTAATAAAAATTGTTTTTAGTTAGTATGTACCTTATCATTAAAAAAATTTAAACTTTTTAAACGACATATTTTGTTGCAGAAAACTGTAAATGTTTTTAAAAGTACATCCCATCTACTACTTCTGGCTAAAATTTCAAGTATCCAACAGAAATAGTACCTGAGACAGTCGACTTTAAGAAAATTCCTACCGGCGCGACGACTAAAAATTAAAAAAAATTAATAACGCCAAATCCGCTATAATTAGAATAGGCAAATATGGTATCATTGTTTACAGAATTTCATGCTGAATCCTAAATTTAAAAAATATATAGGGTGTTCCCTTTAAAATAAAAAAGTTTTTTATGTTTAAAAAATTTCATTTTTAAAAATAATTTGCAAACACCCCGTACAACAAATAATGAATAACTAAATATTATCAAGAAGTACATCCCATCTACTATCTCTGGTTAAAATTTTAAGTATCTGGTAGATATAGTACCTGAGATAGACGACTTTAAGAAAATGTCTACCGGCGACTAAAAATGTAGAAAAAAATTGAATAACGCCAAATCCGCTATAACTAGAATAGGCAAATGGGGTATCGTTGTTTACAGAATTTCATGCTGAATCTAAAATTAAAAAAAATATATGGGGTATTTCCCTTTAAAATAACGAAGTTAGTGGTCACTTCCGGTATAACCGGAAGTTGCACAGAGTTCATTTTATTTTAATTCAAAAGAGCATATTCGATTATGTATACTCAGAAAATGGCGAAAATACAAATTAATTTATTCTTCATAAAGTTGTAATGCCCGCCTTACGTGGGACACGGTGTATATTTTAAAATAATCTCATAATATGAAGGAAAGTCAGTTGACTAAATTATATTGTTTAGAGATGGTTTTTAACCTATTAAAAACAAAACAAATATTACAATAACTAAAATATTCATTTATTCATTTAGTAATAGTTATAGTGCTTGAAAACAGTATGATATTAATGACAAAAATAACTACACTTGTACAAAGTTTTGAACCGAACTTATAAAAGATAAAATTATTAGAACAAATGAACACCCATTTTAAATTATCAGGGCCGCCACTGTATTTAATACATTAGTTTGACAGTTAATGTTCTATAAATTTTATCTCAAAATCATAGATAATAATAATGATCAACAAGAGAGACAATTTGACAACTGGTTATTTTGAAAGCACCACGCTGGGCGCATACCTCGTAGCTACTCATCTACTATATCTTTTCTTTTTTGTTATTATAATACTCTCGATCTAAAACCACATTTACAAAAGACAACAGTTTAATTTTCTAAAACCCTATATACAGAGTGTCCCAATGAAAAGTAGCCCGTTTCCATTTGATAAAATTTGGTTATGGTGAATTTAAATGAGAGTTTTAAAAAACACCCTGTATAGGTAATACATAATTTCTGTGTCACTGAAGCAAAACTTATAGCAAAATAACACATATTAGCAAAACCCGCACGTATCTACGATTTGTTTAAAAGTTATAAGCTCTGGATATGGACTACTTTTCATTGGGACACACTGTATAATAGATATTTCGCAATGTATTGTTTACATTTTCCAGTTCATCAATGTGATCTCATTAACAACAGCTCAAAGAATTTAATTAAAGCTATAGCTTCTTCTAACGGTTATGACAGAAATTCTAATTAGCCTATTATTTTGAATACTTTACGAAGATTGCAAATAATTTTTCTGTTTTTTTATTTTTAATTACAAATGTACTTCTACTGCTCCAATTCTTAAGACAATAGATGTCACATCATTTATCTTCTCTTACGTAAACACATATATCTTATAACTAACGTTACAATAATCATCATCATCAATCAATAAAGCTACCATTATCAATAAAGATGACTACTCACTCCAATTTCCTATTCATAAATAAAGAAATAATAAACGTTTTCGTGGTGGAAAATGAAAGACATATATCAAAACGTTTGTTAAAACCTTGACAGCAAGTTTCGTGACTGGGCCCTATCATACGGAAATAATTAAATAAAAATCAGCCATTTATATTTCTGGTAGTTTTATAGCAGTAAAGTTTTAGTATCTGGCATTATTAAATGTTTTAACCTATAGATTTTTCTATAAAGAAATGTAATAAAATACATCGTTGATGTTTTATATTATTTCTAGCTTACTTCTGTCTAATTTTTTTGATATTAAGCGTGTGTTCTTCAGGGATCAGGTCTAGACCCGACACTGTTTTAAAAAACATAAATGATCTACCTTCTCTTGATATTGCAACACTTTTAGAGCATTCTGATGCTACCAATAAGCTTCTTGATAACAGCATAATATTTTAAAAGCAATGCCAACAAAACTACGCTATTAAAATACTGCCGTCCTAAAAATATCTACTGAGAGCGTCAAGCGGTGAAAATGAGGTTTAAAGTTATTTCCTTAGTCGGTAAAAGTATGCAGATGCGGCTAATTATGTGATTTTTAATATTTTGGAAACATTGTGGAAACATTTTGGCAACATATTTCTACTTGGTAAGAAGTAAATTTAGCTTGCCACGAACCTACTGATGCGAAAACTTTAAAATCCGACTTTTTGTAGATACGGCATCTATTTTTAGATCGGCATAAAATACGAGTATACATTACATAATTTAGAGTTATAAATTTAAAATTAATTTAGATTTACTTACCACCAGCATGTAGATGTCGAACAAAATGGCCGTCAACAAAAAACACTCGAGTCCCATCCTCTTCTGTTTCACGCTGAAACTCTGGTACAACTTCTCCAGGGCGGGATCGGTGAAGGTGTTGAAGAGATAGCAGATCTCCTTCATTTTACCCGCCGATTTTTGTTCCTCCATTTTGATTAAACGTCGATAATTATATCTTGTGCTTGAAAAACTGGCGCGGTCTGAACTTTTCGGTAGGATTTTTAATGTTTTCGAGACACATTATTGTTGATTGTTTTAGAATTTCTGCAGATATAATTTGTTAGTGAAATTGGTAAGAAATTTTGAAGTAGCTGGTGGATGTTTGAGACTGTGACATGGTGGTATTAAAAATATATTTCTTAGAGATAAAGGTTTTTAATAACTATTTTAAATTATTTGCTTAGACCCAGTAAATATTATATTGCAGACACATAGGCCATTTTACTAATAATGGCATATACATAATTACTAAAATTATAAGTGTACATAAAACATGACCAGTGGTTGTGCTAGATGTACAAATTTCTACTGATATAAAATTAAATAAAATAAACACTTATAATACTTATAATAATAAATCGTTACAATATTGGTGTAAAAATATAATCCGATGGATATAAAAAAGTTAAGTTCAGCTAACGCTTTAGATGACAGACTCAAAAAGTTTATTTGAATAAAAATAATTTCCTGAGCTTAGTAGAATTTTATATAAATGAAAAGTTCTGTCAATAGTTTTTTTTTATAATAATTTAAGCACTATATATGTTTTGGATTTTTCGATCTTCTGGTGCAATCAATATATTTATAAAAATATGGGGGACAAAGTCGCCTATTATGGGGTATATTCCTATGCATGTATTTATGCAACTGAAACAGAGACATCTATTTTTCAATAGCCAAATTACACTTTCCAAGTTGGTATCAAATTATATTTAATATTAAAGCCAGGCGCCAATTAGCTGTTCTCTCTTTTCGATTATACGCTTGAAGTGTTGACATACGTTTTAACTGGTGCTTATTAAAACGATATTTTTTTTAATATATTGTAAGTCTGAGATATTTGTTATAAATAGGCTAAAAGTAGGAATGTTAAACGTGTATATTTTGTGTATATAAGTTCTTGTTTTTGTTTTCATTTAAACAAAAAAAATATCATTGTTTACATTTGCCAACCGCGTCCTATTATGGGGTATCCGAAATATTCCCAATCTGGGGTTCCCCATATTAGGATCATTAATTTGGTATAAATATGCGTATTTTTTTATAGATGCGAAGCCAACTTAAGAGGAAAAACTGAGATGCTGAAAATATGATTGCTGCCATAAAAGCCTGTAGAAGTAAAACAATGGGTTACAAAAAAAGTGCTAAAACACACGGAGTACCACAAACGACGTTGAAAAGGTTTGTTAAGATGAACGGACCTCCTGGAGTTGTAGTCCAAACCAAACTGGGTAAGAAACCAGTGTTTTCGCCAGAAATGGAAGATCAACTTTCCACACACTCTCTGCAAATTGAACAAAAATAATTTGGAACAACCAAAATAGATATCTGCATAATAGCATTTTCTTTGTGCAGAGAAAATAAAATAAAAAATTGTTTCAACGCTGTAAAAGATTGTACAGGTTCTAAATTATTTAAAGGCTTTCTTTGGCGCCATCCAGAGCCCTCCTTAAGGACCCCACAAAGAGTTTTATACGCAAGAATAAAATTATTTACTCCTTACAACGTTTCCAAGTTTTTTGATTTATATGAACCACAAACTGATAAAATTTGACATAATCCATCCAGAATATATAACCGCGATGAATCTGGGATATCAGTTGTCCAACATAAGCATATTAAAGTGATAGCTCGGAAGTAAAAAAAATAAATAGGAGCTATAACATCGGCAGAACGAGCATCTACTATAACTGTGTTTTTTTGTTTTAATGCCTTAGGACAGTACGTGCCAACATTGCTAATAGTTCACAGGAAGAACATGAAAATTGAACTTATGAATGGTGCCCCTCCAGGTTCAATCTATGCATGTCATCAGTCGGGTTGGATTCTACAGGATATGTTGTCCTTATTTTGGACGGCAATTATTCGCATACTAAGAATTTGGAGGTAGTCAATGTTGCAAGAGACCATCTTGTTGTAATAATTTGCCTGCCACCCCATTCTACCTATAAGATGCAGCTGTTGAATGTTGCATTTATGTCACCGTTTAAAACATACTATTCCCAGGAACATCCCAGCAACATCCTGGTCGTGAGGTGACAGTTTAAAAAGTTGCGGAGCTATTTGACATGGCATATAATAGAGCAGCCACTGTGGAAACGGCGGTTAATGGGTTTAGAAAGACCGGAATGTTCCCAGTAAATCGAAATATTTTCCGAGATTATGATTTTGTTACTGAGAGTTTACAGGAAAATACAAATGAAAATAATGGTAATTGTTCTATGGAAGATATACCTAAAGAATATTTAATACTGAGCATCTCGACAGCAAGTAGTTTGGATGGTGGCCTTTCTTCTAGATCAAAATTAGTGGTAGATCATGCCATTCCAAGAACTTTAAAGTATAATGTTGAGGAGATTCTCCACATCACTCCAACCAAAACACCTACTAAAAATCAATTTTATTCAGCAAAATATTGTCTATTCCAGATTTCAGCAGCAAGATTGATGAACAGAAGAAAACCAGAGGAGGCAAGTAATAATAATAACGGGTCTTTATTTTCACAAAATAATAACATTTTTGTACAATTAGCATGGGCGAGGTTTAGCCTGTGGCTATTTTTACACCTAACCCTAACAAAACATATACATATAAATATCTATAATATTAAAAGTTTATCTATACAATTTGACATTTGTAGCTCATTATATCTACCAGTTTACATTTGACTAATAAAGAGTTGCCTTTTTAAAGCATTTTTAAAAACAGGTAGGAATCGTGATTTTTTTAATATCGGTGTGTAAAGTATTGTACAGAACAACCGCGGTATACGAAAAACTACGATTATAAATAGCACTAGATTGACGAGGCATTGATAAATTAAAATTGTTTCTTATGTTTACATTGTGCGTAGACGATCTAAAAGTTAATTTGCTCATAAGATATAATGGTGAATAGAAAGTATTTTAAAAAGAAAAGAAAGGAACATAAATCTATATAAATTATTAACAGTTAGCTAGCCAGTTTGGGAGAAGGCTTGGGAAATATGATCGAATTTTCTATTGCGAATCTGCAGCATGTATTCTGCATAATTTGCAAACGGTTACGATCAGCAACTGTTAAACAAGGATAATACACAACAATTCCATATAATATTTTTGAAATTACAAGGCTTTGGCAAAGTTTTAGTTTTATAGATTGGTTCTGTAGGATGTGTTTATTAGAATAAAGCAAGCGAAGACTACTATAACACTTTTATAACACATAGTTGACATGTTGACTGAACCTCATTTGATCGTCAAAGTATAACCCTAAATTTATAGACTCAGTTTCATGTGGAATAGATTCACCAGATATCATCAGAGTTGTATTGTTCTTTATATATTGTCCAGTATTTTTACTACAGAATAATAATAGTTTGGATTTCGAAGCATTAATGTGAAGGTTATGATCAGACGAATAGTTATCGATTTTTTTAAGATCTTGATTATTCTTATCAACTGCAGTAATGACTTCATTCGACAAAAAATCGAGAAACAGCTGAGTGTCATCAGCAAAAAATTGGACTGCACAATTATTCACGTGTTTGTAGAAATCCGAAGTATAGAGTAAGAAAAGCAGGGGCCCTAGGACTGAACCTTGTAGTACACCATATTTGATTTGAATGGATGTTGATTTCTGACCGTTTACTGTAACTAACTGTGATCGTTTACTTAACACGTTCCCTGCCAATGTATTATGAGCGATTTGGTCGCTCAGCGCCAAAATGTTTTTTCATTGCTAAGTGATGAACTAAACTAAAATATTTGTATTTTAATATCATACGCTATCGATAATTAAATGTATCCAATATTTAGAGCTTTCGGTCAAAATGACCGACGCGGCGTAGCGCAGTTAACTTGATCGTGCTGAGCCGGATCGGTCACGGCTTCGGTCACCTAAAAGCTCCGTGTTTTTGAGCTTGAATATTGTTTGCGTGGTCAGAGGAGTGGGGTTCGCGACGTTTTCGATAATTGTGACTTGTTTTAGTACGTTATAAGTTGCCAGGCAGACTACACGATTTTTAGTTTCGTACGTACGTAAAACAGTTTTTATTTTATTGAAATTTAGTTCGCTTATTTTTGCAATATGCCTAAACGAAAACTTGCGTTTATTCGTGATGATAAAAATCTTACGGAATCAGAAATGATGCAAATGTTTGATATGTCTGACGAAGATACTGATGACTCGGTTGAAGACAGAAATTTTGTACCCAGTTCAGAAGGTAAGATACCAACAATATGCCAGTATAAATAAATATTATAAAGTCCTGTAAATTCGCTAATAAAATTTTTTAACTTTTCAGGCGAATCGTCTTGCAGTCAATCGTCAGGGGATCACCCACAAGAAAAACGTAAAAAGTCTGGTGTGATAATGGCTTCCAAAAGCTCCAGTGCCAGTACTTCAGATTTGTCTGTACCCAGTACATCATTCAGAAAAATAAACAGTAACAACAATCAATTTGCACAGAACCGGAACATCCCTTCAGATTCTTCAGAAGACGATCTCAGTAGAGAATATATGCAAGTACAACGTGGAAATAATGATTCCTGGTACTTACCTCGCCGCCAACAGATTCAGTTTGGAAATTTTCGAGAATATTTTGGAGTGAGCCCGGCAGTAATTGGAGAATTAGTACAGGGCAAACCTGGAGATTTTTACATGGCAGTTGTTGATAATTCTATTTTCAAAATGATTGCTGATCAAACCAATATCTACGCTACTCAGAAGATAGAAAATAGTTCAAACGTCTCTGCCTCCTCACGACTTCATCAGTGGGATCCTACAAGTTCTGCGGAAATGAAGCGGTTCTTTGGATTAATTGTTTACATGGGATTAGTAAAAATGCCATTTTTGAAAGATTATTGGAGCAGAGATCCCATTTTCAAAAACGAGTTTGCACCCAAAGTGATGTCTCGAAATAGATTTGAAATTCTATTGCGTATGATTCATTTTGCCAACAATGATGAATGCAGATAAGGAGACAGATTACATAAAATTCAAGGTCTTGTCGATAGACTTGTGCAGAATTTTGAGGCTCTTTATCATCCGGGAGAAACAGTATGTGTTGACGAGTCGTTAATTCCTTTTAGAGGTAGGCTAATTATGCGTCAATATATGAAACAAAAGCGCCATAAATATGGTATCAAGCTGTTCAAGCTATGTTCCGGACATGGGTATACACTACGTCTAAAAATATATGCTGGAAAAAACCTTGAAGTGAGAAAGGCAACACCAACAAGCGTGGTGATGGAATTATGCGAATCTGTCTTAAATGTAGGACGTACTGTGTATACTGACAACTGGTACACTAATATGGATCTTGCTAACCAGCTTTTAGATAAAAGAACACACTTAGTCGGAACACTGAGAAAAAATAAAACAAATGTGCCGAAAGAAGTTACCCAAAAACACAACATGAAAAAAGGTGAAATGATTGCAAAAGAAAATGGCAGAGGAATCACCGTTCTTAATTGGAAGGACAAAAGAAACGTTATTATGTTATCAACCAAACACTCGAATGAAACCGTTGAAATAACTAAAAGGAATGGTGAAAATATTATTAAACCTACCGTTGTAATTGACTATAATAAGGCAAAATCTTCTGTGGATTTATCGGACCAAATGGCATCCTACTCTTCACCTCTTCGAAAATCTGTAAAGTGGTATAAAAAATTGGCAATTGAGTTACTGCTATCAACAGCTGTGGTCAATGCCCATATTTTATACAAAGAATGCACGGGCAACACTATAGGTATTGTTGATTTTCGAAAAGAAGTAGTCCGACATTTAATTTCAAGCGACGACGAGCAACATCAACAACAGGCAAGAATAGAACAAGAGAGACCACGAAGAGTCCGCCATAATTTGTTAAAAAAAGAAGGAAGAGCCGTTGCAGTAAGAAAACATTGCAAGGGTTGCTATGAAAAAGCAGTCCAAGATGGAAAAGAGCCTAGGGAAAGAAGGAAGGTAAAGAAAGTGACCACGTTCTGTTCGGGATGTCTGAATGAACCATTCCTATGCCTGGAGTGCTACAACAGAATTCACAAAAATATTTAAATATTTATAAAAACCCTTTCATTTTAGATTATATCATTACTTTTGTAGTTATTTTAATATTATATATTAAACAATACATTTTATTATTAAAACAATGTGTTTAGCTAACCAATTAAAAAAAAAGGTAAAATAATTTAAAAAAAAGGTAAAATAATTAAAAAATCAAAAAAGTTTTTATGTGCTTTTTGCTCTCCAGGCCGTTTCGGTCACGCCCTATGCACAGCATCGTATAGCTTGTGACCGGCGGCGCTCTAGAAGCACGCAAAGGATCGACTGATTTTTCGGTCATAATGACCGACGCGGCCTGATACGGTATAACACGTTTCGGTCATTTTGACCGACTTGGCAAGGAACGTGTTAAGTATGTTTTTATGAAACCTAATGAAATTTTGGATACAAAAAGACTATGATTAATGGTGTCAAACGCTTTGCTAAAATCTAGTAAAACTAGGACACCTGCTTTTTTCTTATCAATACTGTTGAAAATATTGTCACTTAAATGTGCCAAAGCTGTTGAAGTACTGAAACCCTTTTGAAGACCCGACTGATGCAATGGGATTATATTGTTTTCACAAAGATATTCGTATATTTGGAAATAGGCTGCACGTTTAAGAATTTTTGAAATTAGACAGTAGACTTATTGGACGCAGTTCATTGTATGTACTGGGATTGTGCTTTTTAGGTAAGGGTATTATCAAAGCTTGTCTCCAACATTCTGGGAAATATCCTTGTTCTAAACATAGGTTTATAATATGTAGCAGATAAACATCAATAATATTTAGATACAATTTTAACATTGGCATGTTTATATTGTCATTACCACCAGCATTTGATTTTATATTCAAAATAATAGTGTAGAGTTGAGATAATGTTTTAATTTTTACATCTTATTTTATCTTCATCTTTTTTTTTAGCTTTATTTTTTGCTAATTTGTGCTTAATTTTATAAGCAAAACAAAGGTTGCGCTGGTCCTTTCGAAGTTTAAAAAGAGAAAGTTTTTTTTTAATCAAATAATAACATAAATGGATAAATAATTAAGGCCAACATTTTTTCATTTAGGTTTTTGTTTTAAAGTCTTATTCTAAGTAATATTTGTCTGATCTTTGTGTCGGCAATAATGGCTTTCCATTTTAGGTAAATTGTCTAAAAATGTTTCAAGATGGTTTTTCTTTGTTCTTGTTCTTTCCGATTTTGACCTTTTCTCAGTCTTGTCTTGATTTTTCTGTTCCTGTGTGTGCATTATACCAAAGATATTTTCATAGTTAAACCATATTATGATAATTTTCTCAGTTATTAAAAAAAGTGCTTAAAAATAAGCTTTTGCAAATTTGATGTTTATCTGTGTCAACTTTTAGGTAATAATCATAGGAACTAGTTCTTGTTGATGGAGTTTGGGTGTAACTCCTTTTTATGCTGTGATAATGAGTCATATGTACAACAAACAATTTTTTCTGATCCCATTTCATTAACCAAAAATTGTGAAACAGTTCTCTTCGTACTTTATTAGTAAATAGGTGACAATACCGGTGGAAAGCCTGGAAATCTAATATATAATTCTAATTCCACATCCAATTTTAAAAGCAGTATTTTTAATAAATATAAATGTTGTTTTCCATAACCTTGTCGTATATAAAGAATACATGTTTATTTACTTAGGAGTAGCAACACTTACCCAAAAAAAAAAAATTTATTGGAAAGCAACCGAAATTAAAAAACACAAAACAACCCTAGGTCGGTGTTTGCCCATGTAAGTTGTAACGGTTGAATCCGTTTTCGTTATTTGACTCAGGCCCGTTCTCGTTATTCTGAAACCAACATCTCTACACAAACGTCATTTGTCGTTTATGTCTTGTGTCAAAACTTGGATTGTCATTTCATTTTTATCCGTCGACAAACCAGTTGAATTATCGAATTTTAATTTGAACTTTATCTAGGACATCCGATGTACTAGTTGTCTTAAATATTTTTAATGGCCGTCTGATTTTAAAAAGGTAAGGTTCCTACCGATATTTTGTTGAATATATATATTTAGTACAAGAATGTCTAATTAAAATGTCAAATTTGAAACATAACCTCAACATGAAAACACATTAAAAATCACATGTTTTATATAATTTCATATATTATTTTGTTTGAAATAGATAATATGCTTTACTATATTTAAATATGTTAAATAACACTTTTTCTTTACCTATTAAATTTGGTCTCTGTGAATAATTTAAATTATGCATTTGATAGTAAAAAGCATCTTATTTGTTCCTATATAAATTTTCCTTAATTCCCTTCTTTATATTTTTACCTTTTTCCTTGTAGCCTTGCTATATATAGATGGTCTTATGTCTTAAAGAAATCTTGAAGAATTGATTTAGATGGTTCGATAGAAACTATATCAAGGATTCAATAGTAGCTGTCTCTACATTAATTTTAGAAGAACGTACAAGCTGCTTGTTAAGAATTTTGAAAGAACGTAGAATACATCAAGAAGTTTAGTTCACAAGAAGTTTAGTTAACAAGATTTACACTACCTTGTAAATTATCACAATAAGGCATCTACAGTTACCTGTTACCTGTTTCCTGTATACCTCCAGATAAGTCATTAAATCATTTAAATTTGAATAATTAAGTCTCTGTGAATTAGAATTTGTCGCTACCTTATTTAATTATAATATCATAGAGATCAGTGGTTTTCTATATTTTCATCACTGATCGATTGTCAAGTTTAGAAAATTTTAAATATAGTGGCGTCCAATATTCTCTTTCAAAGTCATATGAGTTGTTTAATAACCTGACCCACTTCCCAAAATCGTAGAGCTTAAAACACTATAAACATTTATAAAATAATAACATCACATTACAAAGTACTATAGGCCCTATTAAAGTCACATATTGTTATACGTCATATTTGAATCTGTTAAATAAAATTATTTAAAGAGGGATAATCATACAGGCGGTTTAAAGGTAGGTGAGGAAACTGTTTCGTGATTTTTGTGGTAGACCCTACTAGAAATATCGTAACGGTATATTTTTATTCATTGATAGTACAATTATTAAAAATTTTTAAAATATAGCGAGACTAAAGTGCGTTTTAATCTCTCGATTGATTGTTGCCCGAGCAGAGCGGGATTAAAAGTGGCACTTATAGTCCAGATTATAAATACGTTTAGAGGGCGTAACGTGTTCTTTTATCGCCCGCGGACTACTTTACCGCCCGCAAAGTACTTTACCGCCCGGCGAGCGGTAAATAAAATTTCTTTTTTATATATTTTAAAAATTTACATCTAGTGAGTAAAACAAACTTTATTTATTATCATGGAAATTAACAATTAATAAAATATCAATTTAATAAAGAAACAACCCAAACATAAGTTTGTTACACTTATATTGTTATATTAATAACATATTTTGAACAATTATGTGTAGAAAAAGAGAAAATAACAGTTATTTATTAATAAACAATCATTAAAACGGTCGTATATGAAGTTTTATATATTTTATTACATTACGTGTTAATAGCCCTCGCCTAGCGGCTCGGGTTCTTACTTACACGTTGAGGTCCTTAAACGCCTGTTTTACGCCTTTAATAAATAAATAATTATTGTTTTTTTTTTTTTCGTTATAATCGCCCAAAATTGCCTTTACAGGAGTTATCCTTTTTTAGTATTATATTTATTTAATATTCTTTTCTCCACAATTGTTTTTCTTACCTGTCTTGACAATGTATCTTTTTTCCATAGAATTATTATCCTTTCCTGTCTTAATTATGTAAATTAGAACTGGCGCGGTATCTAACTTACAGAAGGAGCATCGAGTTTTGCGAGACAACCGATAGTTCGCTAGGGGTTTATTTCTTCGTATTTGCA